>PVKU01000123.1:361951-724079 GCA_004027475.1 Anoura caudifer
AAAAAAAAAAAAAAAAGACTTCCCCACACTGGGAACCCTGGCCCACTCTCCTTTGGGGCAGACAGAAGGAGGAGGCGGAAGCAGAGGCAGTTGGGTAGCAACTGGCTCAGCATTTCAGCTCCAAGAACCACCTCCATCTTCTTGTAGTTTCTTTCCTTCCTCCCTGCTACATTATTCTTGGAAAAATGGAGGCCTTTGTTCTTCCCATCAGCTAATACCAGTTGCGTGTTCCAGGCATGGCGCTCATCACGGTCGGTGGTTAACAGCCAACCCCTTATTCACAGAGCTGGCCATGCAAATGGGGATGTGAAATTAGGGCACTGTTGGATAAGTGTTAGCAGAAAGAGCCAAAGCGAAACGTGGAGGGAATCCCAGGGACAAGCTGCATGGAGAACGTGCTGCTCTCGGGGAACTGCAGGTGGCAGGCAGCGTGGCACAGAACCTCTCGCGTGTTCTCTCGTGTACCTGCACTACAGAAAAAGTCTCATTGTTGAGGAATAATATTTGGGAAACCAGGGTTCTAGGAGCTTAATTGACTTGCTACAAGCTACCACTCCTATTAGTGTCCAAGTCAGGATTTGAACTTACATCTTTCTGAATCCTAAGCCACTGGGCTTTCAGAAATAGTGTTATCCGGTAGAGATGGGAGAATGTTTTCAGGTAGAAGGCTTCACACCAGCACACACTATAGATGCCCTATCAGCCCTCATGCCCCTTAGAATTAGGCAGGCAGCCCGTGCTACCAGCCTTTCCTCAGCACCCACATTTTAGAAGATGAATATTTAACTTTGAGCTCTTGCTCAAAACATGGACTGACTTTGAGATTGGCACTGTGGTGATTGTCATAACTAGGGGTGATGTGACCCTGCAGAACCACTGTGTCACCACTCTGAGAGCATTTGGACAGTTGAGGAGAATAAGGCTGCCACTTGGCTGCAGAGATGTCACTGCCTTGACCTCCCATAGGCATTTTGTGTAAAGACGCCCTCATCAACCCTCCTAGCCGGCCATCGAAATGGACTCGGGCCTGTGGGCCAGGAAATGGACTCGGGTCTGTGGGCCTTATAGAGAGCAGATCTCAGCGCTCCATCTCTACTGGCCTGTGTAGCTCTGGAGTCTAACACACGTCCGTGGGGGGCAGGGGTGAGCATCCTCACTGAGATCATCGTGGGGTCAGCCTGATAGCCACGGCTTCTTGGCCTCGCCCACTAACTAATGAGATAAACTCACTACAGAAAGTTGAAGTCATCCCAACCAGTTACAAGGGTAGCTTCTGGACGTGCAGGGAAGGTGGCAGGAAGTACCCAGACTCACAAGAAACACTGTGCTTTGCCTGCGAAGATGGATCAAGGCTTCCTGGAGATGGTGGCTGGTGACTGACCATCTTGGGACCTATCCTTGCAGTTGCTGCCTCACTCAGCCTCCTCACTGTTTCTACATTTCTTGGAAGTCCCTGGACTTCTGTTCTCTGGGGTGGACAAAGGCCTGTGGCTCTCCTGTGAAGACTCAGGTCAAACTCCATGTCCCTGTCCTCCCTTGAAGTGTGAATGAATGGTTTGCTCACACCTGGGGCCCCTGCCAGGTGTGGCTTCCATGTGAGCCCTCTTGCCTATAAGCCTCTCTTCATTTCCTGGGGAAGGGTATGGTAGAATTTTTTCAGTCCAGTGATTTTCCAGACTTTTTTTTAAGCAGCAAAACTCATGTTTCAGATTGAAATCTTACTTGACGCCTTCAACATATGAAAGAATAAAGGCTGTTTTAATGGAAGCTCATACTCTTTCATCCTTAGCAATGGCCTCTTTGGCTGTTCTGGTGAATAAGGTATGAAAAACCACACTGCTTTAGGCAGAAAGAAAAGGAGGTGGCTGCCTCTCAGCTGACCCTCCCAACCTTTACGGGGAAGCTCCTGTGCCCCACTGAAAGCCCAGATTGTCAAGGCTTTGTAGCCTGTTCTGCCACATTTGTCTGCAGAAACAGACTCTAGATGGGAGTGGTCATTCTCATGCCACAGTTGTGGGTGCGTCACCCTGACTGCAGAAGTCTGTTAGCCTGGGTCCCCAAGGTCAGCGTCCTGCTTCTGCTGGCTGCGGCGCTCTCACAGCGCTCGTTCATGAGCCACAGCACTCCCCTGTTTGTGCAGACTCTAACTTTATTTTAATTTTTATAACAAAACTTGTTATGGTTTAAGATTCCATGTATGGTAGATTTGAACTCTGAAAGCACAGAAGTGATGACTTCCTTCAGACCAATGAACTTTTCATTGAGAACCCACTGTGTTCTGGACTCTTCAGTAGATGCCAGAGGGTCGTAAGCAGAACCTCTGTTCTTGAGGAACACTGAACTTCTCTGTTACCTTTGGCTACAATTGGAGAGAACACAAGATTCCCAGTAGATGATCCCTAGCTGGGGGCGGGCGGGGCTCTGCAGGAGAGATTTAACAGAGCTGTGGGAAGACTGCAAAGGGCAAGGATGATTAATTCAGAGGAGGGGGGCGGTTAAAGAAAGCCTTGTGGAGAGGGGCCCTCAGAACCTAGTGAGGAGGGAGGCAGAGCGTCCACCAAGGAGCAGGGGTGTTTGGGGAACCGCAAAGCACAGCACTTAGCTGGAGGCACGAGTGGGAGATGCCACTGGGGGAGTCTCACAGGAAGGTCCAGGACCATCCCACGGAAGAGTGAGGTTCACCTGTGGGCCATGGGGAGCACACGAGGGGTCATTGATACTTACTGATTTAGGGAGCGCTATGAAATTGGAGTGAGAGAGGTGCAAGGACCAGGGCCCACCATATCACGCTGGGGCCCGACTCGGGGCCCTCACTCGTCCTTCTCGACATTCTGGTCCGGCTCCCATTCCAGTCCACTCTGAGAGCTGTGTGTGCTTTCGTCCTCGTTGTTTTTAAAGAGTAAATTATGCCTAAAAGTTCTGTCCTTATTAAGTCTGAAAGTATACACTGAAACTTTTCAATAGCACCATTTAAAACATAGGTTATTTAAGGTTGGGTTCTCTTACAGTAATGACAAGTCACTGAGGTTGTGTATCAAGATTAACCATGAAGTTTTTATTGTTGCTAAATTTAAAATGCAACAAAGTTAAAAAGTGCAGAGCAGGCCATATTAAACCTCCATGTTTCTGTTACCAGGAAATGATCATTTTCATTTTGACATATTTTTAAGAGCCTTTTTTTTAAGTAGAAGAAATCAAATGGCAAAAATTATTCTTATGTTTTCTAATTCCTTCCATCCACCCTCACTCCCCAGCCGATCTCAGTCTCCCCCACCCATTCCTCCACCAACAGTGTCTTCCCTTGCCATTTATTTCCCTGAGAAAAATCAAATCCAATAAAAACTGTCTCTTCTCTTTTGCCCTGTCATAAAACTAATCCAGATTGTTGTCCACTGTCTACCATGAATTTGTGCTGAAGCCTCTGGCACAAACACGAGGAGACTTTTTCTCTACAACTTATAGCAGCCTCAACCAAGATATTTACAGGCAACAATTTGGGATGACCTTGGACATAGACACAACCACAAGGGAGAGATGCAAGGGGCAAGAGAGCCCAGGGGATAGTGAGGTGGTCTGGAAATGATGTGAGGAGACAAGAACGAGGAGCAGAGAAACTGGACATCAGGGAAAAGGGCCGGCAGAGTGCGTCTGAGATTCAAGAACTGCCTGTTGATGTGGATAAGGAAATGCAGGGCATCTGTGAGCAGAGTGCCAGAAGTTTGGACATTAAACATATACTTTGAGTTTTGTTTTCATTTTTGAAAATTTTAAGAGAGATGTCAGAGTGCTAACTACTGCTCGAGGAGAGAGCTCATCTTTGAGGGGGTCACTTCTCAGTGATGGGAGGGCCACGTGCCTGGCCCCTGCCCAGGCAAAATCCTTTGGACCCACCGCTCCCCAGGAGTTCAGTGGGTTCTGAGTGACCCACAGATGTGTGACGAGGCCTGGTTCTAGTTATGAAGCAGAAGACGGGTCCCTGCAGTTACACTGTGCAAGCAGCTTGTAAGCGTACGGAACATGCAATTAGGGATTCCGAGGACGGTGGCTTAGAGATCTTTCTTGGACCTTCTGTCACCACCTGCATCTCCAGCAGTGTCACCTACACCAGTTTCATTTATTGTCTAGCGTCTCTGCCTTTCCCCTCGTTGAGCCCCTCACTGCAATGGAGTGGGGAGAGGCAGCAGCCTATTTGCAAAGACTTTGGTATGGTCTGAGGACTGGCCTGAAAGTTTAGAAATTATTCTCCACTTTGAATTGTTTTACTCACTGGCAATTCATGAAAAGGTCATTAACTACCTTTTTAAGCTCCAGGGATTATTATCCCCAGCATGCAGAAAGAGCACAGAGGCATTCTCCATGAGTTAAGAATTCTTTTTTCCTACTTCAGAGTCCCTACTTAGAGTTTCCTGCCTGCTCTGGGTCTCCATGTGTTCGATTGTCCTGAGATTGTCCTGGCCCTTCCCAGAGACCACCCTTTCCCAAGCTGCAGAGGTTTGTGGGAGATGCAGCCTGGCCGCGCACCACCATCGCACTCCCGCGAAGGTGGCCCGGCCATTTCTGAACTGAAGTGTGTGTGGGTGAGCGCATGACTGAGGACAGTAGTAAGAAGAAAGGAAGTCTTCGCTCTGCCCTAACCTCAGCAGGAATACATCTTAGGCAGTAGACATATTCGTGTCAAGCTCTGAATGTGCTTTAAAGAAAAGCCTGTACTTGCTGACATTGCATCATCCCAGTAGAGCAGAAAAAAAGCCTGAGTTTCTCTGATTGTGTCCAGTCGTTGGTGACTAATTTATGAGCCACATGTGCTCCCTGAGGCCATTTTCTTCATTCTCGCCCTGGTGGCCTTTGTGATTTGATTTCTGAACAGGCCATTCTTCCCAATCTGCCATTTCTTCCAATAAGCAGAGAGCTTAAAGTTCAAATTGTTGATTTAATTCTCCTGAGGAGTCCAAGAACTTCGCTGAGGCATTGCTACAGCCCACTGCTGAATCCTGGTTGTATCACCGTGGATTCATCCAGGAATGGGCCCGTCCACTAGGAAGACGCACCCCACTTCATCCGCTGGTGCTCCCCGCAGCCCTCTGAGCCACTCGGCCCCATCAGGCAGTGGCTGTTAGCAGTGCATGAGGCAAAGAAAGCCTGCAACAGCCACCTCCTTTGTCTCGATGCCAGCACCGAGACACTTGGCCTTGTCGCAGGATTTGGGAAATGATGCATTGCCTTGCCTGGCATCGCCCAATCTTCGGGGGGTTCTTTTGCATTCATGACATGTACCCTGTCTCCTCAACGATGTTTTCATTACCTTGTTTTTAATTTAACCAAGTTAAAACTAAGATTAGGAGACAGTTAATTTCTCAGGCTTGGGTATGATGAAATTAGAACTTTTCCTCAGCCGTGTGGTGATGCAGAACTCACAGCGTAAACCAGAAGGCTGAACCATTTATGTTTCCATGTGAACTGAGCCAGGTCCGGTTTTTCATTCTAAGGGTAACAGAAACAGTGTCATTCTATGTTTCTATCCCTTCTAACAGTAATCCCATTGTTGATTGGCATCCAGTGTAGACACAACTGAGAATAATGGTGAGCCCCGAGATCATGTAATCAGGACCAGGGCTCCGAAGCGTTTCAGGTCTTGAGCAGGAGCAAGCCTAATGGTCAGTCACCTGGGCCCCACACAGACAAACTCACTGAATGGCAAGGCTGCTGGCACTGTGTGGAGTGCTTGATGCAATTCTCAAAGCAGTCCTGCAGGTGGGCGTTGTTACCCTCACTTCATAGATGGGGAATGGCTAGATTGGATTACAGGGCTGTCTGGCACCAAAGCTCAAGCTCTTTGCATGATGCCATGATGCCTCCCCAAAGAGTGCGGGTCAAGGATGAGGGTTCCTTTCCTTGGCTTGAGATACTGTTGCATTCTCTCCCCTCAACTGAGCTCTTTTTTCATTGTGTCTGGATTAAACAGAGAAGGTAAATGCTGGGAGTTAACTAAGTCTGGAGCTAAACTTGAGTCTACCTCCTGCTTGGATTCCTTTGGCTTTTCAGGGAAGTTTTACTCCCTGACTCTTACTGTTACCTCTGAAGGGAAAGGGGGCTAAGATCAGAAGGGTGCCTTCTCCCCAACCCTCAGACATGGCATTAGCTGATCTAAATCCCAGGCTTCCTGATGGAGAGTCATCAAGAACACCTATAAATCACTCAGATCCTCATCTACAATCCTTAATGATGCTGAGCCCTGCAACAGAATGAAAGATAACAACTATTGACAATTATAAAATGCTAAATATAGCTCAGCACATTTAAAAGTGAACAATAGTAAAAGCCTTGAAACATTTTTCTTTGATGTGAATGGAGCCTTTGGCATTTGGAAATACAATAAGATGAATTAATTGCTCCTCATTACATGGCAAGTCAGGAGAGGTATGAATGTGCCTTCTCTCCTCGGCATTAGCTGTTGCCTGACCGAAATAGCCCCCTTTTGTATTTACTCCTGCTTTCTCTAATAATAAGCAAATTGGAGATCATGGCTAGAAAAATTCAAGTGCCCTTCATCCTTTCTCCAAAACCCTCATAGAGTTTTGTGATGTTTATCCGCTCGGGGGCTACTGCTAGTAATTGCAGAGGTCATGTGAATCCACATAGTGCAAGATTAGAAACAGCATCTGCAAAATTACTTCTTAGGAAAGTATTCTGTTTTATCTTTTTCTGCAAAAGTGATTTTGCAAGCAAATTGCTGTCTTTCCTCTCGCATTATATTTTTATATTGCTGGAAAAAGTATAGTTGGAGAGAAACATTTAATAGCTATCAAGAATCTTGAATCCATGGTCCTTTTTTTTTTTTTACTTTATTTATTTTTCCTACTGTATTAGTAGACTTCCATATGAATAAATTAGGTTGGAGTCTTCAAATTCTGAAATGAATGGCCCCTGAATAAACTGTTTGGAATATATTTTTTTAATAGGCTGTTCATTAAAATTTTTATATTTGACAGCTATAATATGGTACATGCAAGCATGTGACCTTTTACATTATTTTTACAATTTGTTTATGGTTAATGCCTACAAATTAGGAGATGGTTGATTCTCCAGAATTACCAACAGCTGGAGAAGCAGAGGGGCAAGGGGAATAAGGCTCCCTGACTATCCAGAAACTGATTCATGACATGCCCTTGAGTTGAAGAGCACACCACTCCAGCCATGTGCATTTGCGATGCAGCTGCCTTCCTGCCATGTACATTACATGTAGACATTTCCCAAACATTGGGTACATTTCAACCATTACAAGGAGCAGTCAGCCGAGCCCAGAGTTGCAGCAGCAGCCTTGCTGTGCTTCATGAAATATGAAAGCCTGTTTACTTAGTAACATTAACAGTTTGAAAGGCTTCAGGCTGAGGAGTTAATGCTGACACATCCAGCTAGACCCCATGTGGCTGAGGTAGTGAGGCCACTTATAGCATGGTGTGCCAGAAATTGGGCAGGGAGGAGAGTTGAGTTGGTACTGAGATGTGCACCCCAAGTTACAGTGCTTCGTCTGCCCTCCTTCTCAGGTCAGGTGGGCCATTTGTTCTTCGCAGCCCATCAACAGGGGTAGACCTGTGTTTCCTGCCTCATAAACAGTTTCTGCAGTCCAGGTCATGGGCTTGAGTTGGGGTTCAGTTGGAAAACGAAGGTTTGCCTCTTCTCATTCCCCCCCACATTCAGCTTTCTTGGCCTCATTCTCTGTAATCTTAGGGATAGAGGGGCTTAAAATCAGTAATAAGGAGTCAGTGTGAAGTTGTCCAAGCTTTTTCCTAGGAAACATTTTTCTTGTTCATACATGCTCACAATGCACACATATACACTCAGTGTTTCCTGTAATCTAAGACATCATAGATGATTATTCAGTATTGACTTAAAACGATTTTTTCGAGATAAAACAATGTGCTCGTGCTTTGAAAATCTCAGCCACATCTCAGAAATGTTGGTATAAAAACATTTTAGAATAAAATTAATATGGTGTAAAAGGCAGCATATATTTTTTAATTTACTTAAGCTCTAGTATTTGGATAGATTAACAATATGCCCTCCCCTCTCCCCCCTGTAGTCTGGGGATATGAGTGGTGAGGATAGAGTGGAATGTTTAATAGTCCAGGATATTAGAATAGAGGAACATGGAGAAGCAATTTACTCAGGTCTGACACTTAGAGTTACAGTTTCTTCAAAGCCGGGCATGTATCTCTAGGCCGAAAATGACAGTTTAGAGATCCTGCCATTGAAATCTCTCAGCTTGGCACCCTTCCTTCCTCCCATTTCAGGATAAGTGGGTCTGTGGCCCGGCTGTCAGTCCTGTTCTTGAGATCTCCCTGGCAGTGCCTATTATCTGCAGGGTTACTTTACATTTTACACACAAAAAAACCTTTACTCCTTTTAATTTCCAAATGTATATCATATGTAAAGGAGAGATGTTATAAAATTAAAGGAGTAGTCAGAGTTTCTCTGCCACAAAAGGTAGGAAATCACTGGTACAGATATTTTAGTCCATTTGCAGAAAATTGCCTATTCTCAAGTAGGTAGGTCAAGTGCAGAAAGAACCTCTACTTGAGATACAATTTCCTCTCCACACTTGGCTTTCTCTCTATTAGGATAGGCGGCCAAGTACTGCCCAAATTTTAACATTCTGCTGTCTTTTCACTAGCAGTTTTTTGGCTATATGTATTAAGATGTATTTGCTTGGGGCAGAACTCACAGTCATAGCTACAAATACTTTTAGAACCAGAAGAGCTTTAGTTTAGAGAATAAAGTGCAAATCTTGATTTTGTGGAAAATTGGAGAGTCTTAAATGATTTGCCCAAGTGTAATACAACCCATCGATGCCAGGCTGAGGCAGGTACAGAACCAGGTCTCCAGACTCCTGGCAAGTGGGCCTTTTCCTGGTGCAGAGCAAGTTTGCATGGTAGAAGCCTTTGATTTGCTCTCTTGCTTTCAGACTTTTGTTTCCATTCAAGTACCTCATGGAATGATGGGCAATAAGAGAGTCAAACTTTATTTAACAAAAGAAAAAGGCCATGTTCTGCAGCTGTGTGACAACAACAGCAATGCTGGTGACATCTCTCCCTTCCTCATTGACTGATTTCCCTGTTAAAAAAGAGAAGTGTCAGACTTTCATGAATGTTGGGAAGAACGTTTTAATCAGCCTAGCAAAAGGAAACACCTCAAGCAAACTCGAATAGCGTAAGAGTGGGCTGTGGAGATGTAGGGAACTCATTTCCACCTGGACCTGGGCTTCCCGTTCCTGAGTCCCTCCACCCAAGTGCACCAAATGAATGCTCTCTGTATCTGGGAAAGCAGCGTTGCCCTTGTCATCAGCATTTCATAAACACAGCACTATCAGGTCTGAGACGGGCCCGTGCCCACGGCTCTTCCTGAATTTGAGTCAGCCAGGCAGGTGGGACGTCTGGGCTGCCATTTTCCCAGCTGCTCTAGCCTGGGCCCTGGAGAAGTGGTAAGGCGTGTTCCCTGTTGGGAAAGGCTCTAGGGGTCCTATCTCCGCCATTTCTTCAGTTTCAGAAGTCACCTTGAGGGTGTTCATAACCTCTCATTAGAGATGAAGTGGCTTGGGGGCCCGGCCTTCAGAGTGACTGGTCCTAAGAGAAACCAGCAAGTTTGTATTGACAGAGAAGGGGGTTAATTGTGGCCAGAGCCATGTTCTTCTGCTTGTTGTGCATGGGCTCCCCCTGCGCAGGTGATGGGACAAGTGCAGGTGAAGCCTCAGGACCAGCTGAGAGTGGATTGACGGATGCTGAGAGCTGTGCGTGTGTTGCTTCCGGGCACCTGCACATACTCTGTCAGTGTATCATAAAATTCCACAGACTTCAAGATTTGACTTTACTCAGTTTCTGAAATGTTTTGGAGCTTTTTAAAAAAGTTACCAGAGGCAGCTAGCTTTAGGTTAGAGCATTGAGCAGATGGACAAATGTAGCTTCAACTCAAAGAATGCCATCTGACCAGAGGTGGCAACAGCCTCACTCCAGTCACCTGTGGTCCTTCCGTTGGGGGCCAGGAATTCTGCAAGCCTGGGCCCTGGTGGTGTCTTTCAGCTGGAGCTCGTGAGCCCCAGATGCCCGTAATGACTGTGCACATCCCTGAAGAGCTGTTCCATGAGGGTCATTGGTTTTTCAGTAAACAGCAAAAGAAATATATAAAATATTATAAAATGTATGCAGGTATCAGGCTCTTTTTCAAGGGTTAATAGAACCTTTTTGAAAATTCACATGGTATTCCTGGCCATTACTGAGGCAAAGTGGTGTCTGTACCACTTTGGTCTTTCGTAGAAGCCCCTAGTAAATATCCTGTAGGTTTTGATTTGTTTTTTAACTTCTCCTTTTGGCCTCGCCTTTGGCACTTCTGCATGTTTATTCATCATCTTTGGGTAAACCTGTACATTTTGACGCCACCTCTCTGCTGATGCTCAGTGTCTTACCTGAGGCTTCCCTTGGCCTTCACTCACTCTTGAATTCTGAACAGCTGCAGTGGAGGGCACTATTTTTGATGTCACCTTTTCTTTCTGCTTTCCTGGATTCTGGGGCCAGGTAGATTACGGGCTTTCTACTAGCAGCCAGGAACCTTGACATGTTTTCCAAGCATGAAGCTCTGCCTGCATCATCGGGGCCTGGAGCCCACTGGGGCTGCGGCTACTTTCCCCAGCTGTCTTGGGGAAGCCACAGAAGCAGCTCAGAGGAAGTGGGGGTAGTTTTTGGTAGTCGCAGTTGTTGATAATTGCCCTTCTAGATAGTTACATGGGTCATACATTCTTCCTAAAATGTGAAAAAACTCACACTCCTACCTATTTTATTATACCCACTGTGTTTGTATGCATATATATTTTTTAACTGAAGAAGAAAAATAACCCTGCCTTTGTACGCAATCCTTTTAACAAATTGTTTATTGTTGTATCCAGGTGACAAGCATGGTAAGTATTTTTGCCACATTGAGTATTCTGTATTTTAGCTGTGCTTGGCAGACTTTTTGGCTAGCTTTGTGTTAATCAGCCTTGGCTTTTTTAGAAAAGACCCATTTAGGAAAAGGAGAAACTTCTTACCTGGGAGCATCCTCTCTGTCCTCAGCTGTAGAAGGAACCCATGGAGACTTAGACCCATGGTGGGGACACCTGAGAGAGCATGCGCCCCACCAGCATGCTGCTTGTCCCCGTCACCACCCCCGACCCCACCCACCCCCAGCCACCCCGCTGCTTCTGAGCCTCCCCCACCAGGCATCTGCCAGGGCTTCCAGGCCTCGCATGAGTGACTCCTGGGACTGTGGCCCCTTGATGGCTTACACTGTCCAGGCCTCCCTGCACACTGGATGGTCCCACCCCAGATCCACAGTCATGCCCCTACCCCATCTATATGCTTAAAGCAGGGCCTTTTTTCCCTTGAGTATGTTAAGTAATTGAGAAATCTCCCTTTGGAAGCTGGAAAAATAAATAACTTTGTCCATTTTTCTCAGAGGCTTCCCATCCTGTTGGAAAATGGATTAACAAAATAATTTTTTTTAAAACCTTGCCACTGGGTGTCCTCAGTAAATGTGCAGAGTTACAGTAGGTTCCGTGTGTTTAGCCTTCTGGCTGTGTTTATTTATCCGTGCATGTTTGCTTTTTTGGCCTCTTTTGTGGCTCTGTATTTTAGTCCATGTGCTCGTGTCTGTGCTGTGTGAGCTGCCTGGTAGCTGTGCGTGTGTATTAAGTCTGTGTGTCACTGTCACCTTCAAGGATCAGACTGCAAAGGATAAGGCCCTTCAGCACATGGCCGCCATGTCGTCTGCTCAGATCGTCTCGGCCACTGCCATTCACAACAAGCTGGGGCTGCCTGGGATTCCACGCCCCACCTTCCCAGGGGCGCCGGGGGTGAGTCACAGGCTGCATCTAGGAACGGTGGCCTTCGGGGCATGGGGTCACCGTGGGCCCGTACAAAACTGTTCACCTAGCACTTCTCATGATTGGGTCAGGTGAAAGAGAACCACCTTGTGGTGAGCTGAAGATGGGTGCTCAGAGGGGAAGGAAGGAAGGAAGAGGGGGCAAGGAGAGAGTGGGCAGGGCAGGGAGCCTTAGTCCCTGAAGACACTGAGTCCAGTATCACTTTTCCGGTGCCCCTCAGGGTTGTGATCTGCATCTTGTTTTCTAGCCCCTGATCTCTGTTCCTGGGTCCTCACATCACTTTATGACAACTAGCTCCTAAAGGGACAAAGAATTCTATTAACATTTTCATTTTGCACCTACAAGGACAGAGAAGCTAAATGTCATTGTTCCATTTAATCCTCATAATAATCTTAAGTGCCTCTTACTGCTACTGCCGTTTCACAGATGAGAGAACCAAGGTTACTTAGTAATAAAACAAGAATTTGGATAACATGATCATAATCACATGGATAGTGATGTCAGGACTCAAACCCAGGGTACTGTGACTTCCCTTACATAGTGCTTCCTCCAGCAGGGGGTTGGGGGTCAGCAGGTACCAATAGCTTCAGGAAAACTCAGAGCAAAGGAAGTATCTGCTATTTGGAGCTGGCCTCTTGTTCTGAGCTTTGTCCTCTCTCTGAGTGGGCCCTCCCTCCGTGCTATGAGCAGTGGATGCAGAAAGTTACACATGGTGCGTTTCAGAATAGAGTGGGGAAGAGAAGGGTGGGTGGGCTCATGGATAGGGCAGTCGGATGACATACTCACGGACACTATGCAGTGCGCCCAGATCTCCGCCATATGTTGGGAGAACACTGAAGCTGCTGCCTGGTCCCTGCCTTCGAGGTTGTCTGGAGAAGGAGCTAGAGGGAGCCCTGGGTTGCCAGGCCAAGGCCATGGGTTGTGACTCCATGCACAGCAGTGACCGCATCTGCATTTAGGGAGGGTCACTGCAGCTGGTGGATGATCTGAACCCACTATCTTTAGCAGGGGTTGCAATGCATACACATCCTGAATTGTGCTTTGAAGTGAACTCATAATCCTGAAGCCTCTTGCATTTTGCCTTCCAGTTCTGGCCGGGAATGATACAAACAGGGCAGCCAGGATCCTCACAAGAGTAAGTCTGAGGAGGGGCCGGCACAGACGACAAGGGGCTGGTCACAGCCTACCCCGGGGAGGGGGGCTGTTTTCCTGGGACCAGACTGCCTCGGAGCTTGGAGGGGAAGAAAGATTTAACCTGAGATCACAAAGGCCTCCCCCATTGTTACCCACTGAAGCCAATAGCAGGGGGAAAATGGCTCAGATCCCGGAGACGTGTAAACATCCCACTTACCTTAGATTTAGTGGTCATCTAGCTCGAAACAGGACTAGGATTCCTGTCCCTTCATGGCTCTGAAGGGCAAAGCCTAGGGTCTTCCTGAGAAGTGCCTGCCCGAGAGCAAGGGCGGTGGGGGTGATTCTGTAGCCCATTCCGTTCTATCTTCCCCTGTGGCAGCTAACAGAAAATCCCACTGATGCTTCCAGGGCCTGGGTGGCCAGCTCGGTAAGCCAGAAGATGAGGGCAGTCTGGGATGAAAGCAGAAGGGAAATCCTGCTCAGATATTCTCAAAAGAACATGAGCTCTTTGGCTTAGAGAAGGAGAGCCTGACTCATGTCCCAGACCTTGCCTGGAAATGGTGACCACCGACCTCTGCCTCTGCAGGGATGAGACTTCAGAGGCAGGTGCCCGGCTCATCCCACTGAGCTGGCATGAGTTTGGCGGTTTTGTCCCCAGCAGCCTGCTGGCCCCTCTCACCTGGAGAGAGTAACCCTCTCAGTCTTGATGGAGTTCTGCCTGGGCTGTGCCCCCAACCTGCAGGCAGGATCCTCAGAGCAGGGAGGACCCATGGCGGGTCCCAGCCCTCGGAGGCCAAGGCCAGAGCGGAGGTGTAGCTGCTGCTACAGCTGCCATTTCTGACTCTCTCCATCTCCATCTTTCTGTTCCCAGTGTCAAGCCTTTTGTGCAGCAGGCATACCCCATCCAGCCAGCGGTCACAGCCCCCATTCCAGGTGAGTGTCATGGGGCTCCCTCCCACTTTGTGCCACAGCTGCATGGCCCCTCTTATTTGCAGACCTATGAATGCCCCCTCCATACCCTCAACTTGCTTAAGGCAGGTATTAGCCTAGCACATAGGAGGGTCACTTAGGTGTCCCCTCCAAGGTCCTGATTCCTGTGAGTCATCTCGTCAGAGCTCAGAGCGCCTGAGATGCATTTTTGAGGAACCAGGAAGCCTGGTCACTTTCACTCAGCACCCTGGGTCATCCTGGGAAGGGGAAGTTGCTGTGGTTCCTTCCTCATCATTAACAGGCTGAATTGGGCAATACAAGTCCTGAGAGCAGATAAGATTTTAGTCACCCTTTCTTAGATAAGTAGGTTTCAATTCCTAGTACTCTTTCTTTATAGGAGAGCTCACACGGAAGCCCAAACTAGAAAATGTGTCTGTTCAGCCCTCAGCCCCACCCGCCACCCCACACAGGTGCATGTAGAATTACTTGGTGGAGCTCCTCTCCGCTACAAAGGCCCAACCAACACTGAAAATGCCCTCCACTCCCTACCAGGGAGCATTCTGAGAGAGTGTCCTGTAGTGCTGGTGACTGCAGCCACTGAAAGAGTGGAAGACCACTCTTCAGTCTGTCTGGTCTGGATCCCCAAGTAGGCCCCTTTGTCCGGGATCAGGTGACCTCATGCCACAGCCCATAACACGAGTTGATGTTGGCTTTACGAGGAGCTGCATGCATCAAGCTTCTCCAGGACACTGCCTCTGGGATCCTGGGCAGAATCTCGCCCCTCCCTAACCTAGCTCCACTGCAAGACACTGCTGGAGCAGCTGTTGGCCTTTCCTGCCCCACTGCGGGCCTGAAGCCGAGGGGAGGCGATTGGCCAGCAGTAAAGGTGACAATTGGTCTTCCAGGGTTTGAGCCTGCGTCAGCCCCAGCTCCCTCGGTCCCTGCCTGGCAGGGCCGCTCCATTGGCACAACCAAACTTCGCCTGGTGGAATTCTCCGCTTTCCTCGAACAGCAGCGAGACCCAGACTCGGTGAGTGTGCCCAGAGGTGTACCTTGAACCTAGAATTGGCTGTTCATTTCCATTCATCTCTGCAATCCTTTCCCCTGAGTGCACACAGACCTGGGGAGGAAAAACCAAGCAACCTTTCAATTAAATAAAAGGTATTTCCATTGACAAATGTATAGAAGTTAGAGCTGGAAGTTAGGATTCTTTGGGCCTGAAACTCCCGGGAATACTGGTGCTGAAGGGCAGGGGCTTAATGGGCTCTTGCATTTGGTAAAATTAACATTTATTGCACCTTGTCACGTGACTGGTACATGGCGAAGCTATTTACCGGTACATACACCATCAAATTTGATCTTCACCAGAACCCTGTAAGGGCAGGTGCTGTGTGATGAAGAAACAGAGGTTAAGAAATTTTCCTAAAGTCACACCATTAACATCTGATGAATTAGAGTTTCAAACTCGCATCTTTAAAACTGAAGCCTAACATTTAGCCATTATTCCATACTGCCTTTCCAAGTCTATGTTTTCTCAAGATAGCGAGTTACCTCCTTAGGGAGAAGTAACAAGGTGATACTCTAACAATTTAGTAGAGTGCAATGCACTGTAATGTCATAAATACGAGTGAGGTTGGCATCTGGACTCGGCTGGTTGTGCCCCTCACCCTGTCGAGCGCCCATCGCCCCATTGTTCCCACCCAGGTCCATCGTTTCCCATGCATGGGTGAGCCTCCCTTCCTTCCCGCCCAGCAGGCCCAAGCCCCCTTTCTCACTCCTGCTCCTTGGCTGTGAGTTTGAGCACTGCATCTGTGTGTGGGTGAGTCCAAGGCAAAAACTGAAGAAACTGTGAGTTTGTCTTTGGGGTCTTCACCAACTCCTTTCCACATTCTGTCTCACCCACCTTGCTGGTCTTCAGGGCCACCAAAAGCCACAGGTGCCGTGTGTCTGTGTGTCTGCTGCCTTGCTGTCATTCTGTTATGAGGGAAAAGTGTCATGAATGATTTCACCATCTGTTGTAAACACCTCAGATACTGAACAAATACTACCTCTCCTGGTAGTATTTGCACTTGGGCTTGGTGGAAAGCCTCTGATGATAGGACAGGGGAGGCAGCCTGGGCAGAGGGGCTTCTACCAGCCATCACCAGAGTGGACACTCGGGGGAACCAAGTGTAGCCCACCAACATTTCGGTCTATGAGCCATGAACGCCAGGAGCTGGTAGAAAAACAGCCTGCTCCAAAATTAGGGAAAATGAAGGAGATGTCAAGTTGGTCATGGGGCCCATGAGGGCAGGTACAGGAAATGAGGTTATTGAAATACACAAGATCACTTTCCTGACTCCAGGCTGCCACCTCCTTCTGGGAAGTGTGGAGGATATTTTGGCTGAAGGCATGGCTTTGGCCAGATGACGCTTCTGCTTTTTGTAATTCTTGTTTGTATAGCACCTCATTGCCTGCACAGTACTTGGTCATTGGTCATTTTATTCTCTCCTCATAGTGCCAGTGAAGTAGGATCTGTTTCCCCATTTTATAGGTGAAGAAACTGAGGCCCAGACTCACTGAGTGACTTACTGAAGATGCTTAGCCAATGAGCAGCGTGACCAGGAGCCAAAGTCTGTTTCAGTGTATTCTTTTACACTGCTGTAAACCACCCCCATTACGAAGGTCTCTTGAATTGTGTATTCAGTCTGTGTATCCACCACACGAACAACACAAACAAGTCTTTCTCTTTGCTTGTGAACTTTTTCCCCCCTAGGAATAAAACTCCAAGGGACTGGGAAGCAAAAGTCCTAAGGTGGTAGTTGTTTCCCTTGAGTAAAAAGATTATAGAATGCTTAATCAAAATAATTTTTTTTAATTGAAGCCCGTGGCAGCCCCTCATTGTCACTGTCCCCTCCAGTTATGCACCTGTAGAGCCCGGAACGCCTAATTTCTCTTGTGGTTAGTGTTTGTCGGGCTTCCCTCTGTGAATCCCTGATAGACTCTTTCAGCCCATTCTCTAATCATTTAATACATGGCCCCGGACCGAGGAGGGTCTGGTCCTGGCCCCAACCATTCATTCTCCCTGGTGGAGCTAATGTCTTGTAAGGAGACTTGCATGAAGCAGTAATCACAACAGAGGTCATTGTGAAGTGCAGTGACTGCAGGGAAGGAAGAATATTGAAAGCTGGGAGTGATTAGCATGGAACAGCTTTCTTGAGAAATAACCCTTACGGTGAGGGGTAGAGGATTATCTGGAATGGGGAGGCATAAAGGAGAACACCCCAGGGGCGATGCCTCATACCGAAAGCAATAATTGAAAGTTGGTGGATAGTTTTGAAGTTAGGGCCCACCAAGTCCTTGGAATGGGGTCTAGAGTTAATATTTCATGCACACGCAGAATTATACACAGCACTCTGAATGGTTCCACTTGACTGGCCTTTCTCTGATGAGTGAAAGGGTTTGGCTCTATAGCTTGGACCCTTAACACACGATTTCAACAGTCCTATTATAAATGGAAGGCCTGGTGTGAGTCGACACCATTGGGCCTCTTGAAAAAAATAATTATATTTTAAGGGACACAGGATGGGGACTGAGAGAAATTGAAATTCAAGCAACAAATACTTTTTTAAGAAAATGATTGATTTTTAGAGAGAGGAAAGAAGAGAGAAGCATCGATCTGTTGTTCCACTTATTTATGCATTCATTGGTTGATTCTTGCACATGCCCTGACCAGGGATCAAACCCGCAACCCTGGCTTATGGGGAAGAGTCTCTAACCACGTACCCAGCCAGGACATCAAGTCCTTTTTAAACACTACACACCAGCCCCTGTTTCAGGTTTCAGGGATGCAAAAGCAAAGGAAACTAAGTCCTTACTCTCGTGGAGCCTCCATCCTGCTAGAGAAGACAAACAATAACCACCCAAACAAGTACACACACACACACACACACACACACACACACACACAGAATGTGAGGTGATGTTGGCTGCTCATGTGGAATAATGCACCTTCTTCACAGTTGAAAATCACTTGCTGTTTAGATTACAAAAGTATAATTTCAGAAAATGTCATGTATATGTTGATGGCTCTGGCTTGTTGCAGCCTGATTTTAAATTGTGTCTATCAGATGATGCCAGCCAAAATGGTGCCACCGTCCTGAAATTATTTTACTAAGTTGCAACATCAGCCTCACTTGTTAATGTCACTTCTAATATTCCTGTGTTACACACCTCTATTTTTGCATTGATTTTCAAAAGAGTTCAATGTATACAGAAGAATTCATGGCAGAGTGTGAACAGTACACATATTTGATTTTAGTGGAAATACAAGGGACTGGAAAGAGGGTGGTTGTGCTGGAGGAAGCAGGGGACCCTTGGGGGGAAAGGTGATTGACAAATTTAAATGAGGGAGAATTACAAAAATTGTTTACAGCATTTCGGCTGTGTCTTAAGCACCAGTTTCTCAGATTATGTAATAGGTGCTTTATTTTGCAAACAGAAGGTGCTGTCACCATGAATGTGTAATGGCACTTCAGGACCAAGGTCACACTGAAACACTCACAGCATGAGGAGCATTTCTTTGGCTCTCAGACTTTTTGTGCCTTCCGAGACTTTGATTTTACTATATTTTGTTCCAACTATAGACAAATTTAAAGTAACTTAAAAAATTCATCTGGGATATTTAAACTAAGGTGGCTATACTAGAAAGTTTAACATCAAACATTAAGCATGTTTCTTCGATAAGGAAGCCCACAAGGTGACAAATAATCAAAGGTCCCTAAACAGATTCAGCTCTGTGTTTGGACTTAGTAGATCTTTGTCTACAACATACAGGCATGCACACACATTTCTCCCTACTTCCTGTAGTGGCTTAGGCTCATTGGAATCATGGGGTAATAGATAGTGCTGGCAAAAAGCCAATAAATAAATCAATGAGCTGGAGGCAGTGCTAACTATTTTTCATTAGTGATTTCTTCTGTCCTCATCACAGCCTGATGAGGTAGGTAATTTTATTCAGTTCTACAGAAGAGGCTTGGAGAAATTGGTATCTTGCAGGTAGCCAGTGTCCGGGGCCAGGTTTGAACCTTGTGGCTGTACTATTTCCCAGCAACACATAAGTGTGAGCAACAAAGCCAAGGGGAGAACCTAGTTTGCCTGGGTCCAGGGAGGCCTCCCTTAGTTACCACTGTTCTGCAGATTCACTCTTCAGGTTACCACAGATGCCATCATTGCCACCACTGAAGACTTCTATATGACTCTGCCACCCTTGGCATTGGTAGTACTGGTAAGAGGGCCAGCAGCAGTACCACCTGTGGCGATAGCCAACACTGCACAATTATCTTAAATGTGACCTGCCCAGTGTTAGGCAGGCAGCTGACTCTGGAAATGGGCTTTAGATCCAGGTCTGCTGATTCCACATCTTGAGATTGTAACCAGAGTGTATGGTCTGTCCGTTTGTACGCAATGAGTAGCCTGTTTTATAGCCTATAGCTGGCTGTAATCTGTAGGAGCTAAAGGCAGAATAATCTGGGGGATGAGCGCCCCCTGCTGGCTCTGCATCAAGTATAAACCAGAAGGCAGCGTTTCCCCAAGTTGATTGTTTATGTTGGTGAAGAACCAGCAAGTCAGTCCCTCTGTTACCTTTGGCTCCACTAAAAGCTAAGAGAAAAACAGCAGAGGGTGAAGAAAGGAAGATCTAAAAAACTAAGACGATTTTAGAAGTGGTTAGTAGTGCTCAAAAATACACTTTCTACATGATTTCAGTGTTGCATATCAAGGGACTTCAAACGTTAAGTGTAATATCCTCCACCTGTGGTGGGCTATTTAAAAGTGCCTTGTCTGCAATCAGGGCCCAGTTCCTGGAGACTGAGTTGGCAGCTGCTGATTGAGACTGACGAAAACCTGAGCTTGGTGAGCTGTAAGCTGAATGCTGTGTGTGCACGGGGAGTGGTTTCCCTGATAAAGCCTAGCGGAATTCCTCCACCCCCACCCTGGGACAGGGCAGGTTCCTCCAGCCCCCACATCTCAGCAACTTCCTGCCCCACAGCTGGCAAAGCCCTGCTGGGTCAGATTGCCCAGGCTTCTATGTTCAATGCCTGACAGGGTCTGGATGCCAGAATAAGCAGGACCGTGGACAGGAAGAGAGTGTGTGAGAGTTGGGTTAGGTGGGAGTTACACAGCCAGAGAAGGGAAAACCTTGGCATGGAGAGGGAGGGACAAGGAGATTGTCTCTTTAGGTTTTGAAAAAGCACTGTCTCGCCAAAGATGGTACAGTAACAAACCTGAACAGGGAAGGCATGTCCAGCTCCTCACAAACACTTTGCTCTATTATGCAGTACTGATCATCAGCAGCACTTACCGACCCGTGTGATAAGCACTGTAATCCAAGCACACGGACACAGGTGTTGTTCCCAGGTACAGTCTATCACTGGAGGAATGGGGGCTCGGAAACGTTAGGGTGCTTTATCAAGGTCCACCTCCAGGAAGTGACTATGCCAAGGTTTGGCCCCACTCTGTATTCTTAACCACTGCACTATAGTTTTGGGGAAACCAAAAAATTATTCAAACATAAAAGCAACTGCCTTCCAAAGCATGCATCCCCCAAGCACAGGCTGCCTGTAGGAGGGCCCTTCACATGGGGGTGAGAGTTGGGCTGGGATTTCTCTGAGCTCCTTTTCCAATCTGTGGTTCTGCGCATCTTCTCAGGGTTTGGGGCAAGGCACGAGAGGAGCCAGGGATGTTCCCACTGGGACCTTAGAACATATGTCCTGCTGAGCTCTTGTGACAACACGTTCATTCCGGCTGAATGAGGAAGCCGGTATCGGAGTATGGGATTTGGGGCGATGATTTCACAGCTCAGCCTGACTTCAGTTGGCACGGTGGGGGTAATCGGGCCACTCTCACTGTACTGCTGTGACAGTTGCACTTAGTGACATCCCTGGGCCTATTGAACACTACACACATGTTTTCTGAACCTTGAATGTCTTGGAGAAATGGAGCAGGAAATTGGGCCAGACCAATGGAAGGACATGTTTTGGGAAGATCTACTCACCAGGTGGTTTAGACTCTATTGAAATTCAGGTGGGAGCCAGAATTGTTTTTTAATTAATTATTATTATTATTATTATTATTTTTAGTAGGTAGTTAATTCATGTGATCCAAAATCTGTAAGCATAAAAGAATGGAGGGAGATTTCACTACTTTCTCATTCCTGTCCCACCCTAATAGGGAATCGCTGATGATAGTTTCCTATGAATCTTTCCAGAGATTTTAATACACACACAATATAATATGAACATGTAATCCTCCACCTCACCCCCCCTTTTAAAGAGAAGATGTGGTCCTATACCGGCTGCAGGAATATGACGGCTATGGCTGGAGCTAGGGAAGCATCATTGGTCCAGGAGATGGGTGACAAGGGCCAAACCAGGGCACAGGCAGGGACGGGGGGGGATAGACATTGTGTTGATACCATTAACAGGTTTTAGGGATTAATTAGCTGTGGAGGAAGAGGATACCGGAAGTGACTGAGTTTTTGAGACTGCAGATGGTGGTATAATTTGAAAAGTTACACGGAGCAGAGAAGAGAGCAGACTGCCTTTGTGATAACACTATTTCTTTTGTCTTCAAAAGAAACCTGTGGAAATGGATATTGGAAACACAGACCTTCAGCAAGCAACAGCCCAACACCCAGATCATAGATGGCAGGGTTGGATAGTTGAACTTTGTGCTAACCCAGAGCCTATGGTTCAAAGAAGTTGGGGAAGGGAGTAGCAATCACCAGCATTTAGGGCGATCTTATCATGTCCCAAGTGCTTCACCAGGTATTATTTCTAAGCCACTTAGAAATAAAAATAAGAGGCCAGGACATCCCAGGCAGCAAACCCCCTGCCTCCAGGCTGAGGACATGCCATCACCCAAGCCTGGGCACCCTTCAGGAATTCTGTCCTCCTGGGGAACTCAGATCAAGTGTCCTTACTTTCCTCTTTCTCTAAATGTCCTCACCACCTTCCTTCACTGTCTGCCACCTGTGAAATGATAGTAAGCTTTGTCTTCTCCACTCCCCCAGATGGTGCATAAACATCATCATCTGTGATGTTTATGGAGCCCCCTGGACTGAAGGAGTAAGGCCTTAATCTTCACAGCCTGAGCTAGCCCAGTGCTTCCAGTTAGGGTGGGCTGCATTGAGGTTATGCAAATACATCTTGCAGATAACCTCATTCTTTTCCATAAAGGCATTTGGTCAAATGTGGGCCCAAGCAGGATTTAATCTTCGTATCTTTATAGCTTCTTTCAAAGGCAATTCACAAATCAGCTAAAATTCCTTCGTTAGACCACAGATCCTGGCTCTGCTTTGGAAAATGTGACCAGTGCAGCTCTAAGGAAATACGACATTGATGAGGCCTGTGGCAGACAGAAGGATGGGTGGTTTGTATGGGGCATAGAGCAGAGAAATAGGAAACAAGATCAGAAGCAAGGCTGAAGTTCCAGGTTGCCAGGAGAGTCCTTGCTGGTGTCCTGGACAAGACGAAGAAGGGCAAGGTTTCTCTGGAGAAGCTTCCGAGCACTGCACTGGATGCTGAGGCTGATGCAACATCTCAGAGTAGGGTTCTCTATTGATGGGAAACAGCTGTTTGGGCAGATCTGGTTTCTGGTCCTTTAGAAAAGAGGTTCCTCTACCCCAGTTCATAGCTTGTGTGTGGATCTCATTAACAGGAAGCCTTCAAGCCAGCATCTATGCAGTTTCCTATGGCTCACACAGAACCGTCATGTTTACTGTTTCATTTGACCTTCATATCAGCCCCTGGAGATGAGTCAGTCAGGTGTCATCCCTGCGTTCAGAGGAAGAAGCCAAGGCCCAGAAAGGTTAAGCAGCTTGCCTCAGATCACACAGCTCAAAATCAATAGAACCTGGATTCTAACCCATGTGTTGTCAATGACTGCATCCCATGCTTTGAATACATGGTCAGAAAGCCCACTTGCCCTCCAGGTTCTCAGAGGAAGGCTACAGCTGGTCTGATGGTTGGCCATGACCAGTGTTTGTGCTGCTCCCAAGTTTTTCTCATACATTTTACTAAGTGTGGGCTTCCATTCCAGTAGGTCATGGGAGATGAAGTGTCTTTCCGTGACTGTGTTGATGGCTCCCCATGATGTATGGTTTGCCCACCCCATCACCCAGGACTGCCCAGCTGTCCTGTGGGCTCATCTGTGCACCTCTGGCAGCAGCAGTGAGTGGTTTGCTCTCAGTGTCTGAGCTGCTCTGGGCACTTACCCTCTTTTTTCATAACATTTGGGGATGAGGCAATTGAAAGCATCTGGAAATCTGGGTTTTATGGACATTTCACAGAGGCCCCAGCCAGGTTCCATCTGCTTTCCTTGGCAGGTCAGCACCACACCCGCTTGCCTTCCTGGTTGCGGTCCCTGCGCTCAGCCACTGGCCCTTGCAGCTGCACCTGGTGGGGAAGATGCACCTCTTTCTAAGAAAACAGCAGCCCCTCTACAGAGATGGTGGTGGGAGTGGGAAGTGGGGGTGCGGGTGGTACACTATGATGTGAGATCTGGGAAGGAAGGACTTGCTTCTAGTCTCTTGTTTTCCCTGTTTTTTTCTGGGAAGGGCTTGCTTCTAGTCTCTTGTTTTCCCTGTTTTTTTCTGGTGAAGGGATGAAGCGGCACCTGGGACAGTTGACTAGAACAGGGTTGGTGTCTCTGAGCAGTCAGCTGAGGACAGAGCATATTGGTGCAGGAGCTCAGGAAAGCCCCTCCAGCCCCCCAGTCATACTAGGAGCTGAACGTGCAGGTCACTCTCCTGGGCTTGGCCCTACAGCCACTCCCTGGGGTCACCACAGGTTGCACAGGCTGCCCTGGGAGTGTCTGGAGGGATAGTACTGACAGGAGCTCGACAAGAAGCAACTGTAGGTGATTTGTCCTTGTTCTGTTCCAACTTGTACATTATCATCCCTTGACATGAGTGATTTGTCTTGGTTTCTTTAAATTCCTAAGTGGATTATAATTTCTCTCTTGGTATTATTTGACAGCAGTCATTTTTCAAGGTTTTACTGCGTTCTTCAAATACTTGGAATTTTTGGAACAAGTTTGGGAAAAGACCGCCATCTTCAGGTCTGATAATGTACTGCAGCGCCAAGGCATGTCCAAGGGAGCAGTTTGGATGCCAAGGACTAGCAGATTTATAGGACTTTTCCTTCCTTTTCCACAAAAAGTGAACTGCCTCATCAGAGGTCTCTAGAGTAAAATGTATTGGCAGTACTTTCAAAAAAGAGAAAAGAAAGAAAATAAAACCCCAGTGGCTACTGTGGGAGTTGTGTTTTCCTGGTTTGTCTCATTTGTGGTGATGGGCCGCCGCCAGGCTGCTCTGTGAGGACAGATTTTTCGAGGTTCAGAGTGGGCTCTGATGTGCCTGAGGGAAGCCCGCCTGTGGGGGTCAGGGCCAGGGCCCCGGCCCTCCAGGCCCCACATGCGCATCTCCGCCTTCTTGGCCACCGTAGTTACAGTCACTAATGGCAGTGTCAGACCAGTAGGGACGGATCTGAGACTTTCCTCTCTTCATTTCTGCTTTTAAATTTTAGTATTTCCCTTTTGTTGCTGTGAGAAGGACAGCCTGAATTTCAGATGACCTCTTCCAACGTAAAGAAGCATCATGATTACTTGGAGAAATAGTAATAGCAGTACTAATAATAAATGTTGTGCTTGGTATAATATATGTATTTTCCATGCATTATTTCATTGAATCCTGTGACACTCCTTTGAGATAGTGACGTTCCTTATCCCTGTATTACGTGTGTGGAAAAGGCAGCAGAGAGGGCTGGAATCGCTGTCCCAGATGACTCAGCTAGACAGTGGTGCCAGCCCCAGGGTTCAGACCAGATCCCGTCCAACTCCAGAGTCTGTCTGCGAGGTCAGCTCTCCTGTCTGCAGCCTCCCTCAGCAGCAGAGAGGAGGGGAGCCAGGAACAGGAGAGAGAGTGACCTCTTAGAACAGCCTTGGGGGAGGAGGAAAGTCCCTTGTGAAACCCCCAGAGCAGCTCAGTAACCCTTTACAAGTAACTTTGTTGAGTTTCTAGGTTCTATTCACCTTTGTCACTGTTTAAAACTGCTGTGAAAAGAACTGGAGGGATTGCAGCAATAAAAAGAGAAAATGATCTTTTCCCCAAGTCAGTATAGAAATCCATGTATAAGATGGTGTCAGGTGCTGCTGAGCTACAGGATGTTTTGATCCAGGTAGGATTTTGCTGGTGCAACATCATTTTTTGTTTGTTTGTTTGTTTGTTTGTTTTGGTGAGCCTGCAGTCATCCTGAGCAGCTGAGCCTTAGGAAGGCTCTGTGATCTGACCAAGCTCCTTTTGAGTCCACGGAACTTGAGGCCAGCTAGGATAAACATCCTGAAGCATGACTCTTAATATTTTTGTTTCCCTTTATAGTTCTTTCCCTTCCTCAAAATACTCCAGGCTATTTCAAGGTAATTTTTGACTGGCTGTTTAATTCAATAGAATACACATGCTTTATATACGAGTCAGATTGAACCTCACTCATGGCCTGTAAGGGTAAGCAGCAGTCCCCAGCCCCAAGTCTTCCCACCTCCCAGAACTGTTCTCGGGGACGGCTGCTTACAGCTCTTTAGCCATTTCGTTATACATTGTCTCTGTGTTTCTAAGTGGCATGCTTATACCATATATCTCAACCCATCAATTTGACACTTTTTCCGTTGATTTTTTGCTATGAAAGATCAGGACTTGGGTTTCTAAATTTAGCACATGACTCCCTCCACCCCACTCCCTTCTTTAACTTCTAATCCTCCCAGTGTGGTTATAGCACAAGTTTGGGTTTAACACTCAGTGTTTGTATTGCAAACCTGTGTCAGTTTTGTACACAGTGTGGTTAATGTGTGATATATTAGAACCATTTCTTGATTGTAAAACTTGTTTTTTCTAGGGTTTGTCATTTCCTCTTTTTTTATCTGTTCAGTTTCTACATGACACAATCTTCTTCAAAATTTCTAACAGAATTCTCAAACTCTTCTCCAGATGGTTCCGTAAGTCAGGGAATCTCTCAAGTCCACTGTCCCCTTGGTGATGTCTCTCGGGGAGCCCTCCAGCTCCTTGTCCACTCTGGCCTGGCAGCTGTCCGGGTCAGCGGCCCAGCTGTTGGCCAGCTCGTTCCTCTTCCTGTCTCCTGGATTCGGGCCCCATCTCCCTCTGTTCTGATTCACTGCATTTCATAGGAACCTATTCCCCCATAGTGACCTGAGAGTAGTTACAAAGAAGGTCGATTTCCTGAAGCCTTACAGATCTCAGAGTGTCTTATACCCTCACATGTGACAGATAAGTTGGTTTTCATCATGGTTTTGCCTTAGAGGTGTTCTCCTTGCTAATGAGTAACACTGCATGTTTAACGCTGAGGAACAAACTCATCCATATAAACAAGCAGGTAAATGCTGATTTAAGTCATGAGATGTGCAAGCGTGGGGAAGTTGACTGTCTTTAACCCCAGTCTTTTCTCTAGGAATCTTTAGGGACACATGCTCACATGGGAAACACGTGACTGACTGTGGAGGCAGAAAGCTGGTTCTCTGTAGCCGCTCCGCTGTAGGGCCTGCGGAGGGACGGCTTTGTATTACTGGCTCATGGACTCCCTGGGCCTGGTGTGCAGTGGGCGATAGGTGTGTTGGTTTGTTCTACTGAAATCCATAAAAGAAATGTAGAGTGAGTACCTTTTCTCTTGTTGCCTTTGATATGTTGATTATCAACATATCTACTAAGTGCCGAGGAGACTTTTTTTTTTCTTGTAATTGAACAAGCCAATGTTAATCTCTATTTTAGATGTGGAGGATATTTAGTCTTGGGCTTTGGTGTAAGTGACTCCTTGGCATTTACCCTGTTTCTGCTTACATATTATCCCAGATACTTGGGGTTTGGGTTTGTTGTTTATTTTCAAATATTTTCTGCCTTATAGAATAGAATTACCCTTTTTTGGTTTTATGTTTCACCTTTAGTTTTGGAGAACCACCACTGCTAGAAGGAAAATGGGATCTATTGGGGAGGGAAGGAGAGAGAAAGGGAAGAAAGTACCTACTCCAGCCTTCTTCCCTCATAAGGAAAACCGGCGGGATGGGCAGTAGTAGCCTCACCAAATGGTTTTTAGAGTTCTAGTTTCATTAGAGCTTGAACCTACCAGATAGATTTCTTCTCTTCAGCTTTCTGGATTTGAGGGCAGAGGGACTCCTGAGCTACCCTGGTGGAGTTAAAGGGGGTGGGGGGGTCTGTTTGTCTCACTGCTGTGGTCTCAGAACACTTTCTTTAGTCCTTTGTATTCTTAGCAACAAAGTCACCTCTTGGCAGGAATAAAGCCACTCAGATGCCAGCAGTCAGGGTTTGGTTTCAAGTCACCAGCCTTGGAGAGGCAGTGCCCGATTTCCTTTGGCAGGGACAGCCTGCCCCTTCTCAGTTCATTTCAGCCACTTGGGCTCAAAGGTAATTTCCTCAAAATAGAAACCTTTGAAGACTCTATCTAATGCATCTGTGAATCATTATATTTCTCCCAAATTTTAATTTAACATCTTAGAATTTTGAAAACACTTTCTAGGTCCATTTTTTTCCAAATCAACTTTCAGAAAAAAAGTAGATCTGCATTAGAAGGGCCTGGGCATTTTCTTCTGGGAGACCGTGTACTTGGTGTTTGCAACACGTGCATGGGTGGTGGCCTTGACAGATCCAAGTTTTATTCTTAACTCCAGGACTGTTCCCGGAAGTGTGACCTTACGCAAGTCTGTTCATCCCTGAGCTTCTATTTCCTCATCTGTAAAATGATTTTAATAAAATCCACCTATAGCGTCATGGTGAGGCAAGGAGAGCCTGCGGTCACATACATAGAAAGCACATTACACAAACCTCTGAACAGACACAAGTTCTTTTCCTTCCTTCAGGCACAGATGAGAGGCCCACACCCTGAGAAGCTTGTAAAGGACAGTCACAATCAAGGAACGGTACAGTCACACGCTTCACAGCCTGCTCCTAGCTTGGGCTTACTCATGTTTATTTTTTCTTTGCTAGGCAGGAGGGATAGCTGAAATAGGAACATTTTTGTGCTTCTACCAGAGGATCTAGTTAATCTCACATAATAATAAACCAACACAGTAGTAATCTTAGTAGCTATGATTTATCGAATGCTTGTATGCTAGGCCCTATGCCACGCCCCTTCTGTGCATTATTTCCTTTCATCCTCAAACCTGTTCTTACAGGTATTATGTCCCCATTGTACATATGAGAAAACTGAGGATTCAGGTTCTTGTGTGACTCCAGCATTTTCATGCTTCACACTCAGCACCTTGCTTTTCAACTAGATCCTCAGGGCCCCCAGTGAATTGTATCCTCCATTCGCCTTCCTGACCTCTCGATGTGTAGCAGTCTGGGCTGTCACCCTGAGTTCCAACAGTACGCTGCTGGGGCTTTCAATGTCAAGAGCAAAAAGACCAAGCCTCACAGCTTGTTAACCTCATCCTGGCCCTGCGCTGGCACATGGGGGCTGGTGGCGAAGAAGAGCTGAGAGGATAGAACTCAACAGAGACTCAGGTCCTATTCACAGGTGTCCTAGAGGCTCTGCTTGTGTTCCATTCTTCCCCACAAACTCACTGCCTGTGGGCGGCACAGATAATGACAGAAATGGAGCTTGCTGTAGGCAAGGTTATTAATAAGGTTGGGTGAGTGGACAGACAGCTGGCCTCAGCCCCTGTCCTGGGGGGTGACCACAGAATGGACAGGGCAGCCAGACAGGAAGCACAAACCCTCATTCATCTCCTCACCTCTCCTTACCTTTACCCCAGAGTCTGTGACCCCAATTTTGCCTGTGTTATTTTTTCTCCTTTTCCCTACTGCTGAGACCAGAAGCTCTTCTGCAGTAGTGCTTTATACATTTCTCTGGGCTTTTGTTTGCTTGTAATTGAAAAGATGATATGACAGCACAGAAGAAAATGTACAAAAAGATCAAACATGCTCCGCCCTGCCCCATAGCCTCACCTGCCTAACACAGCAATGGCTTTTACTTGGTATGAAAATGTTTTTCATTTCTCTTCCAGCACAGGTACACTCTGTTCTTCCATAGTAGTTTCCAGGTCTCAGTCCTACCTGAAAGTCACCAGGTTGCTGGAAGCAACAGAGGCTGGGACCATTCAGAGTTTGTTAGGTTCCTGTTCTTTTACATTTCACCTGATACCGTTTAGGGATTTTGAAGGCTTGGTTAAGGTATCTCTCTGATGTCAGTCAGGAGAGGGGCTTAGCCTTCTCCCAGAAGGTGCCAGACCCTGGCACACTTGCCGTATGTGTGACACTGTGGGCAGTGGCATTGGATGGGGGGGTGGGGGTGGGTCAGGCCTTTTGCCCTTTGGTTTTGTGGCCTGAGGTCCATGGTGTGGGGAGCAGGTCACGATGTGAACCAGCACTTCCTCAGAATATTTTTACAGGCTTTGTGATCAAATGAGTTTGGGAAACTTGGGGTCATACAAGGTTAAAGGTGTGTTTCTTTACTATAGTGCTTTTAATATGCTAACATTTGCTGTGAATCTCAAAGAAGGACGTTTTATAAAAAATCATAATAGCTAGCATTTATTGAGTGTTTACTCTTTATTTTTTAATTATATTTCATTGATTATGCTATTACAGTTGTCCCATTTCTCCCCCATCATTCCTCTCCGCCCTGCACACCCCCTCCCACCCACACTCCCCCCCCTTACTTTATGTCTATGTGTCATAAGTTCTTTAGCTTCTACTCTTCCCGCACTATTCTTGCCCTCCCCCTGTCTATTTTCTACCCACCATCTATGCTACTTATTCTCTGTACCTTGTCCCCCTCCCTCCTCCTCCCACTCCCCTGTTGCAAACCCTCCATGTGATCTCCATTTCTGTGTTCCTGCTCCTGGTTTAGCTGTTTGCTTAGTTTGCTTTGTTTTAGGTGTGGTTGTTAATATCTGTGAGTTTGCTATCTTTTTACTGTCCTATTTTTTATCTTCTTTTTCTTAGATAAGTCCCTTTAACATTTCATGTAATAAGGGCTTGGTGATGATGAACTCCTTGAACTTGACCTTATCTGAGAAGTGCTTTATCTTCCCTTCCATTCTAAATGAAAGCTTTACTGGATAGAGCAATCTTGGATGTAGGTCCTTGACTTTCATGACTTGGAATACTTCTTTCCAGCCCCTTCTTGCCTGTAAGGTCTCTTTTGAGAAATCAGCTGACAGTCTGATAGGAACTCCTTTGTAGGTGACTGTCCCCTTATCTCTTGCTGCTTCTAGGATTCTGTCCTTCATTTTAATCTTGGCTAATGCAATTATGATGTGCCTTGGTGAGTTCCTCCTTGGGTCCACCTTCTTTGGGACTCTCTGAGCTTCCTGGATCTCCTGGTAGTCTATTTCCTTTGCCACATTGGGGAAGTTCTCCTTTATTATTTGTTTAAATAAGTTCCACTTGTTGCTCTTCCTCTTCCCCTTCTGATACCCCTATAATTCGGATGTTGGGATGTTTAAAGATGTCCTGGAGGTTCCTAAACCTCTCCTCATTTTTTAAATTCTTGTTTATTCCTTCTTTTGTGTTTGTTTGTTTCTTTCTTCCTTCTGGTCCACTCCATTGATTTGAGTCCCAGTTTTCCTCCCATCACTATTGGTTCCCTGTGTGTTTTTCTTCATTTCACTTATTGTAGCCTCCATTTGTTCCTCTAATTTGCAACCAAAATCAACCAATTCTGTGAGCTTCCTAATCACCAGGGCTTTGAACTGTGCATCTGATAGGTTAGCTACCAGTGCTTTGAGCCATGCATCTGATAGGTTGGTTACCTCTTGGTCGCTTAGATGAATTAGCTCTGGGGCCCTAATCTATTCTCCTGTTTGAGCCATCCTTGGTTTTGTTTTTTGTTTTTGTTTTTGTTTGGGTCTGGTCATGGCTATTATGTAGTGAGGGGCGGAGCCTTAGGTGTTCACCAGGGTGGGGCAGCCCAGTTGCTGGGTTGTGATGCTGGATGTGGGGGCGGGCTCCGAGAGGGTACAATGGCGCCTGCTCTGTTCTCATATTCCAGTCCCTTCTGCCAATTTCCACAAGCAAACTGGACCCCTCTAGCACTGATCTCTGTGTGGGTGGGTTCATGCACGTTCCAGGACCCCGTGGGTCTCTCCAACAAACTCTCCGGTGAGGCTGGGACTCCCTCCTGGCACCCCAACCCCAAGTTTGTTCTCAATCGGTGCCCTTTATGCTATATTTCCTGGTGCTGGGGCCCTGCGTTGTGCAGTCCTTCTCACTGCTCATTTTCGCCTGGCTTATCTGCGTGTGAATGTGTGACCGGGGTCAGCTTCCTTGTGTGCCTCGCTTGGTCTGCTCGCTGCCTCCCTGCGCTCGGTAACTGCCACCTGTGCACCTGGGACCACCAGCTACTGCTTCTTCCCTCCGCAAGCCCTCTCTGTCGGTTGCTGACTCCACCCCTCTTATCAGTCTGGGTGAATCATTGCCAGACTTCCATACAATTCAATCCTCTATCTGTTCTGGTTGGCTTTTTTTTTTTTTTTTTGGTTCTTTATTTTTGTTGTCCTTAATCTTGGTTGTGAGAGGAGGCATAGTGTGTCCACCTATACTCCATCTTGGCTGGGAGTCCGCGTGTTTACTCTTTATTGGATCTTTCCAGGGGTGTCCAACCTGTGGCCCGCAGGCCACATACAGCCCAGGATGGCTGTGAATGTGGCCCAACACAAAATCGTCAATTTACTTGAAATATGAGATTTTTTTGTGTGATTACATGTTTTCATGTATTTAATGTGTGGCCCAAAACAACTCTTCTTCCAGTGTGGCCCAGAGACACCAAAAGGTTGGACCCTCCTATAAGAAGTGTCTCATTCAAATTCTCTAGCAGCCCTGAGAAGTAGATGCCATCACTGTCCCCACTTTAGAGGCTGGGGAAGCACTTGTCCAGTGTCGTAGCTAATTTGTAGTACTCTTGGTAGGCAGCTGCGACCGATCCCTCTTTTATTTGGGGCTTCTTAGTTCCTGTGGGATCGATACTTGAAAGGACTCTACTCGGAGAAATGCCAATGTAAACTCAAAAAGTGAAGGGAGACTGCTAGGTGAATAGGGATTTGGGGTTTCTCTTATGAACCCTGTTGAGTTCTGAGCTCCCTGGACCCCCCGCACCCCCAGATATCTTTGTCTGTGTCACATTAGGTTGGAGTTGCAGCCCGTTCAGCAGGAAAGGCAGGCAGGGAGGGTCTGAAGTAGAAAGTCCAGGCCAGCGGTTCCCAGACTTAGGTGCATGTTGGAATTCATCTACAGAGCACTAAAATGACTGCTGTGTGGCCTCGTTCTCAGGGATTCCAGCTTAGTGCAGGTGGAGCCCAGGCACTGGTGGCTTTTAAACGCTCCCTGGTAATGCTGCTGCAGCCTGGGTGAGAGCCATTGGTTTGGGCATTCTCCTTTGTGAGCTGGTTACCATATCTCATACCAAAGCAAGGAAAAGATTTTCTTTTGTAAGTTAAATGTCTTAATAGGGCCGGCCGGCCTGCCTTCCTTCCTTCCGTAAATGAGTGAGTGGTATTCCTTTTTACCAGCCTCTCACAGTCTGACACCATGAATCCTCCCCCAGACCCTAACTTTGCACTGATGACCACATATTGACCAGCCCTTATGCAGACGTTTTCCATTGGTTACTAAGGGGACTGGTGAGAAAGAGGCTTAGCACTCTTATTCCTGCCGGAAGAGGCAGGAGGGTACCATCGCTCAGAGGGCTGCATCCACGCTGCTGCTAGGGGAGCTGGGGTGAGAAGTGCTCTCTGCATGATGATGTCAGCTGACCACACACATACTTGTTATTGGGCTTACATCATCAGTAATGGGCTCCAAAGGATGTCGCTGTCATTTTCAATTGAATCTCCTGAAACTGGGTAGTAGAATTGCTTCTTGGTTTGGTACTTAGGTAACTTAAGTTATTATTTCCTACTGTGTCTACAAAAAGGCCTTTTTTAGACATTTAGAAAAATATATACCCTTGTCAATAAAAGACAATAATTGTTTCACTATGTTGTGTATCTGAAACTGGTATATTATTGTACGTCAATTTTAATTTTTAAAAAAGGCAATGACCGTTTTACCCTAAACTGTAATGGTTTTTCTTAACATCTTCCTCTTTTTCAAAGGACAGACCCTGGGCTATTCAAAGCATAATTCTGGGATTTTAAGACTGCTTGCTCTTTGTCCAGCTCAAGATAGATGTGTCCCGGGTTGATCAAAGGGTTTGTAATGGGGATGTTTCTGTTGGTTTCTTACAGTACAACAAACACCTCTTCGTGCACATTGGGCATGCCAACCATTCTTACAGTGACCCATTGCTCGAATCCGTGGACATTCGTCAGATTTATGACAAATTTCCTGAAAAGAAAGGCGGCTTAAAGGAACTGTTTGGAAAGGGCCCTCAAAATGCCTTCTTCCTCGTAAAATTCTGGGTGAGTAAGACATTGCTGTGATTTCAGTGTTTTTTGTCTGGATGGTCGAGTCCCGTACACAAGTATGGACCACACAGGGGTCATGGACTCACACTGATAGCACATTCGTGCACACCTGCAGGATCACCATGGGTCACAGACTCGTACCTGCGTGCGGTCCGCGTGCTGGCCTATAGTACCCTGCAGCCCCTGCTGAAGAACAAGAGACAGGTGGCCTCTTTGGGCTTCAGGATTCACTCATGCAATGACAAGAGGCTTCACAGATGGATGGAGTCAGATGGAAAACAGAGGGCACTAGACCCTCTTTCTTTTTCTTCTCACTCCATTAAGCAAAGCGACCTATGAATTCCACTGGAGCATAGGACCTGAGACAGAGATGGCGCTGGGATGAAGATAAAGTCACGTGCTTCGAGATTCCATAAGTGTCTGAGAGAGGACCAAATGGCTCTGCCCCGTCTGTGCCTCATTTGTGCTTGAAAACATTAAGTGCAGATTCTACCAGCTGCTGGGGCTTGCAGGTGCCCCTCAGCCCTGAGAGGAGCTCTGCTCTTTCTTCTCCACTAGTCAGGCTCGGGCCGGGGCACTGCTGACCAGTCAGAGACGTTAAAGCAGCTGTGAGGATAATGCGTGTGTACTAGGAGGCCAGGGGGCTGACAGGAGACCAGAGGACCAGCTAGCGCTGAGTGTTTATAATTCCTCAGTGGTTAATCAGTCCCCATGCTGTGTCATAATTATTCGGATGTGTCCCACTCCTCTCTGGACTTCCAACTGCTCCAGGGGACCTTGTTCATAATAGTGGCTACCATTTATTGAATACCTGCTGTGGGCTGGGAGCTGCGCTAATGCTTTACATGTGTCTCATCCAGGCCTCACAGTGTTAAGTGGAATTTGCCTCCCATTCAACCAAGAAAACAAAGAGTCAGAGATTACAAAGGACCAGGCTACTTGCAGGGTGGGGACCAGGGTCTTGAAATTGGATGAGTTTCACTGTAGTGCCTCTGCTATTTCCTGGCTGCTTCACACCTAGTGGACCCTGGCCGCCGGGTCCGTCAACACAGGACTTCCTGTATCTCCAATACTAAAAAGCCCAAGACGTGGGGAAACAAGGGGATGAATTAAGGAAAAATTTATGTTTTAAATTCCTTGGAGGGAAGTTTACGTATTAAGTTTGTTTAGTTTATTATCCTTGCATGGTAACTACCTTTCATTTTTCCTGCTTTCGAATTGAATTTGAATTTGTAGAAGTAGCCTTTTACTTATACTAATATTCTTGGGATGAGTAATGTGTGTAGATAACATGAACAAGCAATGACAGTCATTTCCCCTTTCTAAATTGGTGGCTGCCACTTAGTGATTTGAATGGTGTTGGGGGGTCAGTTATATGATAGCACAGCAGTTTTCAAGTGTGGCCTGTGGACCCCGAGGGGGTTCCTCAACATCCTGTCAGCGGATCAACAAGGTCAAAAGTCTTTTCACTATGACATTGCAGCATTATTTGCCTTCTGCACTCTGCTGATACGTACACTCTGGTGGTTCAGAAGCGGTCGGGTAAAACTGCTGAAGCCTTAGCGCCCTTGGGATGGCGGGCACTCACGGGTGACAAAGAGGGAAAGCACGAAGCAGTCACAGCAAGACTGTTCTTTGCGAATGGTACGGCATCTAGAACCTGGGTCACCCGTGCCGAACAACTGCCGTGAGCCTGCCTGCCACACCACGCACAACAGCTCACAGCGTTTGCCACCAGAGAGAAAATTCGAGCTTTCAAGTAAAAGTAAGAATTTTGCAAACCTTTAATCACCTCAGGAAACGTGACTGCTTCCCAGTACTTAAAAGACTTTTCTGGTGAGGTCCACAGTCATATTAACAAATGTGATTTTTTTGATACTGTACAGGATGGATCAAAGGATTTTAATGTGACAGTAAGTTTGTTGATATGGTTCCAGATTCTACCCGGCTGCTAGCCTTTCTGAAAGTACCACTTGTCAAGTTTTGTCGTAATATCAAAGAAAAATGACCACAGTTACCTGATGAGGACATTAAAATATTCTTCATTTTTCCAGTTACATATTTATGTGACGTTGGATTTTCTTCATGTACTTTAACTAAAGGAGTATGTCATGACAAATTGAATGTAGAAGCAAGTATGAGAATCTAGATGTTTTCCATTAATTCACACATTAAGTAGATTTGCAAAATGTAAAACAATACTACTCTTGTCACTAACTTTTTAAATACAGGCATGTCTGATTGTTTAAAAATGTACATTAACATGTAATGAGCTTATTATTGTTTTATTTAGGTAATAAATATTTAAATTTTTTTTCAGTTTACATTTCCAATATAGAAAATATAAGTAGATATAACCTATGGGAACAAAAGCTCTTTCCAGTGGAAAGGGGACCTGAGATCAAAAAGACCGAGAGTCACAGTTGTGAAGGGTGTGAAAAGAGGCTGTTCTGCCCAGTTAATGAACTTTCATCAGAAATTATAAGATGTGATGAAAAGAAACCATTTTCAGTACTTTCAAGTTAAACAGTATTGTTTTTAAATGATAAGTTTTTTATAATTAGTCTGTTATTTGACTATAATGTGGAATGGAAAGTACTTTGAAAGTTGTTCTAGTTTTTCCTTCCAGAATTTCACCCATTTAACTCACGAGGTACTTTGAATAAATGATTTTAATAAGAGGGTTGGGGCCCTTCAGTCACTCATGGATCTCCAAACACCGAGGTCCAGATCGCAGATGTTTAGAGTGGGGTGGCTGGCAGGGGCTGTGCAAGTTTAGACTTCATTACTCCAAGATCAGATACCAGTTTATTGAATTCAGATTTGCAGAATTAAAATTGAGCGCTTCTATGAATATGATAGAAGACATCGCTTCATAGTAGGTAGTTAACAGTACTTAATTAACCTTTATAAAGAAATTCAGATATAACTATGTTAAAGTGAGTGAAGAAAGACAACTGTAGGTTTACAATTTGCTACAATTTTAAATCTCATTGGCTTCCTCCAACGACTAAACATGAACTACACTCAGAATACCTCCTTTTAGATATCAGTAGGTGTTCCCAATGGGTGTTTCTTTCTTCTTTTTCCCCCCAGTCAGTGTTTCTTAACAGGTGTGACACTTCCTTTGAAATATCTTCTGTGTTAGCAATTTGCTTAGCAGATTTTCTTATTTTTTATGAATTCAGTACATTTAAACAGATTTTCCACTCATTCTTCCTTCTCCCTTTATCCTCTTTCTCGGGGCACGTAAGATCTCTGAGTTGTCAAAATCAGACTTACTGTTAATCTGTTCATATGATTCTTCCTGAAATTCTATTTTCAGGATGTGTACCATGGTTAACCTGAGCTCAGTGGGGCTAGACCAGGTCAGGGGTTTGCTGCGGAAGGAACACCGAGTGCCACCTGTAGTACCTGCACGTAACCCCAAGCTATGGACATCTCAGCTCTTTGCCAGTTGACACTTTCAGGTGAATGGGGCAGTGGGAGCCAAGTAGCAGTCCCTCCACTGGTTTCAGGGTGGAAGACGCTGCCTGGTCCCCCAACACGTGGATGAATGGCAGAGCATGGCTGCCTCTCTACCCTGTGAGCCTTACAATTACTCATGCCTTCATGGTGTGGATGCTTGAGGACCCCTGGTGAGATCTTTTTTTTTTTTTTTAACATTTTATTTATTTATCTTTAGAGGGGAAGGGAAGGAGAGAGGGAGAGAGGGAGAGAAACATCAATGTATGGTTGCCTCTCGTGCATCCCTTGCTGGGAACTGGCCTGCAACCCAGGCATGTGCCCTGACTGGGAATCGAACCGCGATCCCTTGGTTCACAGGCCTGCTCTCAATCCATTGAGCTACACCAGCCAGGGCCGAGATCTTTTTTTCTTTTTTTTTTTTTTTTAAGAGCCTTATTGAGGTATAATTTATAAAATTTACACACCATAACATTTACCAATTTTTAGAAAAATTGACAGACTTGTGTAACTGTCACTGCGATTAAATGTCAGAATGTTTCTGTCACCCAAACAGATCTGTGCCCACTTACAGTTAATCCCTGTCCCCACTGCCAGCCCCTGGCTACCACTAGTCTCCTTTCCGCCTGTACGTATGTGCCTTTTCTGGGACATTTCTTGTAAATGGAACTATTTGGTGTGCGGTGGTTTTCATCTGGCTTCTTTCACTTCCCGTGTTTTCAGGGGCATCCCTGTTGTGGCATGCATGAGCGGTGAGCTCACCGCCTTTGCTGGTGCTGTCTCATCGGACGGATGAGCCGTGTTTGCTTTTCTGTTCACTAGCTGACAGGCCTGTGGATTATTTCCACTTTAGGTTTTTATGAATAATGCCCCATGAAGTCTTTGTGTGGGCATATGTTTTTATTTTTCTTGGGTAACTACCTAGGAGTAAATTGCTGGGGCATATGTTTAACTTTTTAAAAAACTGCCACACTGTTTTCTGAGGTGGTTGCAGCACTCTGCGTTCTACCTGTGAGACGTGAGGGGCCACCTCCTCCTACCATTATGTCTGCAAGTATTAGCGTAGGGAGGGACGACAAGCAAATGTTCTGGATATGGGGGCTGGTGAGTGAAAGCACCAAGACAGGGAACATGAGAGGTGCATTCAGGGGAGTTCATGTGCATTGAGGTGCTTTGTAGGTGGGTCTTCACTTGTGTGGAAAGTGTAGGTGAGTAGAAAAATTAGAAAACACAAGGAATCAGGATCCAGTTGTGACAGCAGTAGGAAGCATTCAGTGGTTTTCACAATTTTTAAAAAGATTTTATTTATTTTTACAGAGGGGAAGGGAGGGAGAAAGAGAGGGAGAAAAACATGAATGTGTGGTTACCTCTCACATGCCCTCAACCAGGGACCTGACCCTCAACCCAGGCACGTGCCCTGACTGGGAATCAAACTGGTGACCCTCTGTTTTGCAGGCCGGTGCTCAATCCATTGAGCCACACCAGCCAGGAACGTTTTAACAATTTTTGAGCCAGGACAATTGTGTTCACTAAGTGTTATAGTGACACTCTCTGCATTTTACCTTTTCTGCTTCTATTTAATATTTCCTCCTATGACAGCCTCCTATTTATTTTCTTTTCCTTCTTACCTACTTATTATTCATTCCTGTACTTTTCAATTCTACACCACATTTGATTACAAAAGGAGGAAAAGTGATTTTTCAGGACTAGAAGGGAAGGGGTGCCCCTCTTTTTAAGTGGTGTGTGAGCATGACCTTTGCTGAGTCCCTCTTTGGGCCACGCACTGGTGCCAGGCTTCAGCAGCATGTCAAGTATTTATTTAATCCCTGTGAGGTACATGTGGTTATTCTCATTCGACACAAAGAGAAACTGAGTAACGGAGAGGCAAAGTGACTTCTGCAAAGCCACACAGCTAGTAAACGCCTGATGTGCTGGACTCCAGAAAGCGTGCTCTTCCCACTGGATCTGCGCTTGGCCCCTTCGGGGAGCACAGCTCTGTGGCTGACGTGATTTCCTTTGCATGGCAGCCGGTGATGACAAGTGAAGTAGCACAGTTTCTCTGGGAAGTCCTGTCATTGCGGGATGCTCTGGGGTGGTTGGCGTGAGAGCCGAAGTAGGTATACTGCCGTTACCAGGAAGTTCAGGTTGTAGCCCAAGTCTTCTCAAGAGATCGATACCACCCTGTTCACCGCCTTTGGGAGGGAAAGCAGCATAAGTTTTACATTATGATGACAAAGTCATCAATATAATATTCTAGACAGCCTTGGAAATGTATAAATTTTAATTCAGTCCTAAATTCACCATGAATATAATGTGAAGTATATACATGTTCATGTTGTTTGAATTGAAGAATGCATTAAATCTGGCACCCTGCTTTTTTCCTTTATCATACACCCTTCCATGTAGCTGCACGTCATTGTATCCCTAATAACTTTTTATTGACTGTGTGATATCTTATTTACTGGGTATGTCATAATTTAGCCATTCTTCCTTTATTAGACATTGATAATATGGCGCTTAAGATGTGTGTGTATACGTGTATTTGTGTGTATGTGTAAATAACCAAATTGCTTTCTAAAGTCATCAAGCAGTGAGTATACACACCAGACATCCTCATCAGCCTTGCGTGGCTTAAGTTAAAAGCTAAACAGCTGTCTGTCGTCGTTCTGTTTCTTCAATTCCTCAACATCTGCAGTTATTTTTCTTTCTACTCAGTCTTTAATTCTTCATTCTCCGTCTCCTCCATGCTAAGACATATACTTGTTCCCATTTCATAGTTCTAGAAGTAGGGTGCTTCTTACAGTTGACATCATAAGCACCTTGCCCGCCCCTCCCCCGAGGAGTGAGCAGTGATGTGGTGGTTAGTGCTGCCCTTGGTGACCCTTGCCATCACCTCCTTGTCACCTTGGTTATTTGTGCTAGTAGCACTATACACATCTAGTGAACATTCTTGCTTAAATGTTAGTTCCTAATTTATACGTCTCAAAAAATTAGTTGGATGCACCATTGAAATTGTTGTTATTATTGAGGACAAGTATGGAAGCAGATTTATGATGAGAGAGGCCAACATTTTGTACTGGCAGAAAACCGTCCTTCTTTTCTTCCTTATAAAACAACGATCAGGTGCTGTGTGGGCCCTGAGAAAGGAAGATGTCCACCCACAAGTAGACAGAGCCAAGCTCCGTTTCCACACTGAATCCATGCAGATGGATCGCTACTGCAATGGCAGACAGTGCCGCTAATTTAAGACAAAATGCCAACTGTCTTGGAATTGATCATAGAATTTCTGAAGCTAGAAGAGGTGGATATGATTCAGTCATGCATCCTGAAAGGCAAAAACCCCACTACAGATTGAGCTGACTTTCAAAAGAAGTTCCTTTCCAGCCCATATAATTTACTTAAGGAAACAAATGAAATTATGAATTTAACCAAATAAATTCAGTGAAACTGTTGTATCTTGTTATAAGCAACTTATCTGAAAAGAGGGCAGCAGCCTTTAGAAGATGCTTTTTTATCTCGGTAGGAATGAAATCACATTTGTTGGACAGAGTGACTGGCACCACACATTAAAAACCGGGCTTGATCTAAGCAGAGAAACTGGTGCCGGTGCACATGTAGATGCACCGAATGCACCCCTGGCGCGTTTCAGCCTGGCTCTAATTGGATTCTGCACAGTTTAGGTTGAATTGTAGACTTGAGTCTATCATTTGGAACCAAATGTCCCTGTTGCTATTCATGGAAAAGGAAGTTAGCAAAATGGAATAATTACCTCCCCACATGTTTTAAACTGCTACCAATAAGGAAAGAGCCTTTCAGTGCAAGTTTCCCATTTCTCTCTACTTCTGTCACATCTCAAAATGGTACTAAGTTCTAAAATTATGTGAACAATATTAAGCGATGGGATGCTGTAAGTGGAAGGAAGATTAGCTAGAAATACCACCATATTCAGAGGTACCTATGGGCTAAGTAAATTCCTTTCGGGTAGACTATGATTACCTGACTATCTTCACTGGGAATTCGCTCTTTGAAATAGCATCTCTAGATAGGCAGGTTCTGATATTTCATGTAGAGGGAAAGGAGAGTCAGTAAACTTGCACACCCACCCATTTTGGTTTGATTTCATAAGAAAAATACCTGCATTGAGTGCTATTATTGCTCTCTTCCTGTTGTCCCAGCTCCAGGTTCTAAACTTCTCTGTAGTCGTCCCCCCCAACCCCCTCCCCCACCCCCACAGAGCAGGGGTCCTATCTGTAGCTATCGTTTATTCAGCAGGGCAGTGTCTGTGGTAGATTTGCAACAGTGTCATCCCCCACACCCCACCCCTCCCCTTGGCTGAGAGTTAATTCATTCAACTAGCGAAATTGCCGTACAGCCAGTACTCTTAACTGCCACTTAGCCAGCTCTGATAGGGTACACAGATACAGTCGGCATCTGATCGCTTTTTTGGTGATCTTTCTCCAGGAATTTACTGAAGAGCAGGGAGGAGACCTCAAGAGAGTCACACAAAAACTTTTATAGACTGTGGCTGGAGTTGTTAGGTCCTTATAAAAATAATTACTTGCATTAGTAATAAATACACGCATCTATAGTGAGTCATTTGGCAAACATCCCCAGAGAGCTGGGGAGACGGCCATGAGTGAGAGGCCTCAGACACACAGGCAGATGAGTGACCGCACTGTGAGGTAGAAGCTGTAAGGGCAGTGTGGGCACACGGAGAGAGAAGGAGGGACCTTTTTGCCTGAGAATGTTTCAGAAGGCCTTGCAAAGACCTGCCACTTGAGCTAAATCCTAAGAGTTTGGTCAGTGGAAGGGGAGTGGGAAGGATTTTCAGGGGAAGTGGATGTTTATGCAGAGACAGTCCTACTGGGAGGTGGTGGCAGAGGACCCTGTGACTGCAGAACCTTAGAGATTCAACAGGGATGTCCAACCTTTTGGCGTCTCAGGCCACTCTGGAAGAGGAGTTGTCTTGGGCCACACATTAAATGCACAAACACTAATGAAAACAAAAAAAAATCTCATAATGTTTTAAGTAAGTTTACAATTTTGTGTTGGGCCACATTCATGGCCATCCTGGGCCGCATGCAGCCTGTTGGCCACAGGTTAGACAATAGACCCTGGAGGATGGAGAGAGGTGAGGAGGAAACACTGACCCTGTCTGCAGTGGTCACTTCATTTAAAAGGACCCTTTCTGAATCTCCTGAAAACATAAGTAGAACAGGACAGCCTGGAAAATGGGATCAGAAGCTCACTCCTTTTCCCACAATCTTTTAACTTCAGTTGCACCATGGATACTCTCTTTGTTTTAACCTTGAACTCTTTGAGACATCTATGCAGAATCTAAATTGGGAGTTTCCTGGACCTCATGGGAGAATCCATCTGACAGCTGTTGTCTAATGCTTTGTGCCCTAGGTCATTTGGCCCAGTGGTTGTTAACAAAGCTGAGGTCATGGGTTCATCCTTTTGTGTGTGGGGCTATTTAACTCTGGCCCCTGCCATGGTTATAGGCTGGGACTCTAAGCCACAGTCCTGAGAAGAGCTGCTGGTATCCACAGGTCCAGGGGAGAGCAGGCACATGGCGCTCCTCTACTTCCCAGCATTGCCGTATTGATGGAGATGTGATTAGTTTCTCTCTGTAATCCCACCTCAAGAAAAGCCTGAGAAGGGAAAAGTTGATGTGACAGTCAGAGAAGCTGCTAATTTCCAGACTTACTTTGGCAAGGAGTAAGTGGATTATCTGGACATAGTCATAAACCCCCCACGGATTTTGGGCAGGTGTCTAAAATTGGCCTCAGCCCCTTGCTGATAGGTAAAATCCTTTCTGCCTCCATCAGATACATCTGCCCGCCCATCCATTTTAATTGACTTTTTTACATTACAAAAGCAATATAAACTTCTTGTAAATAGTCCTAGCAGTTCAAAAGACTATAGAAGAGAAAGTGGGAGTCCCCCTCAACGCAGTACGCAGTATCCTTCCGGACTTTTATATGCATCTACAAATGTTGTACATGCTCCGCTGGTTTTTATTTAGACAAGAGTCTTACTTGATGGAGTATTTGTCATCTTCATTTTTTTCTCACTTAAAATATCTTGAGCATAAGATATCTTCTTACAGCAGTGAGAATTTGAGGGTGAATCCCAATTTTTGTTATTCTTTTCAGTAAAGGTGACTTGTTAGTAGAGCTGGCAGATTCAGCAAATAAAAATACAGTCCACCCGCCCTGACGGGTGTGGCTCAGTTGGTTGGGCATCATCCTGCGAAGTGAAAGGTTGCTGGTTCAATTCCTGGTCAGGGCACATGCCTGGGTTGCAGGTTCGGGTGGGAGAGCATAGGAAAGGCAACAGGCTGATGTCTCTCTTTCTCTCTCCCCCTCCCCACCGTCTCTATAAATAAACAAACAAACAAACAAAATCTTTAAGAGAAAACACAGGCCATCCAGTTAAATTTGAATTTCAGGTTAACACTGTATACTATTTTAGTGTTCCTACGTCCCATACAATCTTTGGGATGTACTGATACCCCCCCCCCCAAAAAAAAACAAATCAATGTTGTTTATCTAAAAATCAAATTTAACTGGGTGACCTGTAGTTTAGTTGGCAACTCTAGACATTTTAGTTGATTTTCTTGTTCTTTTATGTACGACTTCGCTTGCACAAAAGCTCTGGACCAGAAAAAGGTCCTGTTCCTGGGTTTGGAAAGAGTGGTCCTCGGCTGGTGCTGGCACATGTGATAAGCGTGGTGTATGCCGGGCCAACTCAGCTGGGCGCCCAGGACTCGTTAACGGCCTCCGTTGGAAAGAGCTGGCCTGTGCAGCTGCTTTGTACGTGGGGCTGAGACCTTGGCTCTTTCATCTCAGCTGCCGTGTGAAGTCACCAGTGGCAGTTACCTGAAGTCCTGTGGGTGATATTAATTGAATTTTTTCTTAATGAATGTTGGTATTTGTAGGAATTTGCAATGCAAACAGCCAGCCTTTCAAGCGGTGCATATTGTAATTAGAGCAAGCTTTTAAGATTCTTTGAAGTACGACATGTTTATGAAATTCAAATAGGGGTGCCAATCTGCACAATAAAGGGGCTCTTGGTGGTGTTTTTTAAAATCTTCTATTTTGCAGATGTAAATAGATGCCATAATTAGCGGGCAGTAACTTGAAGGGTGGAGGCTGAGTTTTTTTCTGTTATTCTTATTAAAAACAGCTGTGGCAGGAGACCCACAGCTGCTGTCCTTTTGTGCTGGGCAGGCGGTACACGGCCCGACGAAGTGAACAGAAGGCAAAGACTTGCTTCCCTGTGGGCAGCTTCATCATTCTCGCCAAGTGCAGGTTGCCTTCCTGGGGAGTTCTCCCAGTATTCCAACTTCCTCCACCCTCAGCCTCTTTTTGCCAGTACAGGGTGGCTTCAGAGGTCTTGGCCAGGGGCAGATATGTGCAAAGGTGTCGGGCAAGAGGGTTTGGGAGGAGCCAGCTTCCTCTGAGACTCCCCCAGTCAGAGAGACCCCCCGCAATACTGCCTGGTGGGGCACTTGTCCCTAATGCTCACTGTTCGCAGCCCAGTGCAGAGTGATGGTCCTTTGGCTCCCTCGGGAGCAGCTGCTGGGCCCACTAGGTGCCCTGCCTGCCTCAGCCTCAGCATGCAGCAAACCTGGACACCCGCCCACAACCGAGCCCAGCTCCTAGTGCTGCCTGCCAAAGAGCCAGATGCTGCCATCGGAAAAAATTGCTTCACAATTTGAAATCTTGGTCCTTTGATCATTGCTCAGAGACGATGAAGAGGAGCGGTTCAAAGTGGTGGTTTGAAAATGCCAGCGTCTCCTTATATCCATCAGTGCCTATTATACTCTCTCTCGTCAGGGACTATCCTCTTGATGTTTTCATTTTTACAACCAAGTAATTCCTGCCCAGCCCCTCCAAGCCTTGGGGTGAAAGGGAGGGGTGGGTGGGAAGGGAGTGTTGCAGGGACAAATGTCCCTGCCTATGGGGTTGTCTGTTTCCTCTTTGTTCCAGAAGGTTTTTTCCCTGTGAAGCAGGTGACAAAGTAGTTGTCATCAGCCCCACATTGCTTCTGCATGAGCTGCACAAGGCTATCCTTCACTTGGCAACCTTAGTGCTCACCGTCTCCTGCTTCAGCCCCAGGATCCAGGTTTCCAGAGACCTAAGGCTTTGCAGAGGTGACCTGTGGCCCAGCCCTCCCCTCAGAGCTCTGGATCCTGCTAAACTGGGCTAGGCCTCACTTTTCCACACCCATAAAATGGGAAGGATCATTCTTGGAATTCGTAATTAAAAATGACATTTTGTTTGTTTGTTTGTTTTTTATTTCAAAAGCATGAAATGAAACAGTGGAACACTTCTGTGAAAAAAGTAGGTGGACTGAAGGAAAGGTTATAGAGGAGAAACTAACCCAGAGTCTTATCTGGTGACCTGAATGTTTTAGCGATGGGTGTGAAGTAATGAGTGCGAAGAGAAGGAAGATTTAGGGAAGAATTTGGGAAAAGTCTGTTTCCTTGTGTCTGATGCAGGCAGCTTTTGCTGCCTGGTATTGTAACTGCTTGTCCTTCGAGCTTACGCTGTGTCCCAGGGATTGCCCACAAATACTCCAGGAAGTTTTTAATTCATTCAATACACATTTATTAGTGATTGCCTTTTTTTTACTTCCAGAAAGAATTCTGTAACATCTCTAATTATATCTGTGTGGGAACAATGTTAATTTTGTACCCGTTTGAGCAGTTATACCCCAGACTTAGGACTTGTCATAAACTCACAGATCGGAAAAGGTACTGATTTTTGTTTGGAAAAAGCCATTGTTGCATCTCTGCTTATAAATGTTGACTGGGGCTCAGACTGGGGCTCAGACTGGCTCTGTGGGGACAGTTTTTACCTTGTTCATTGATAACAAACCGTCATCTACGTTGTGTCCACCTCGGTAGCTGTTATGAAGCTCTGCCTTTATCTTTGTCCTGGTCTATCTTTTAAATCAATAAGCTGATAGGAGTGGTTGTCAGTATTATTAATGGCCATCATTTGTGTAGCATGTTATCATCATCTCCTGTCACCAGGGTGGCCTTTGGAGGCAAGTCTTCTCTGTGGTTAAAAATGAGGACAGTGCGACTCAATGTAGTCGGATGTCTGAGGTGAGAGCACAGCAGATACAAGAGTAAGAATCTTACTCTTACTGCATGGAAGGGAGGTCTGAAATCAGGGTGGAGTTTCATAAAAGTAAATGTGAAAGAAACCTCGTGGGTGGGAAGGGGTAAGGAAAGGTGAAATCGAGGGGGAAATGCAAGAGAATTGCAGAATTGTCTTACAGATGTGTCCTTAGGTCTGCATGATTCCATAAGGCAGAGCTATAAGTAGAAGTTACAGGGAAGCCAGTTGCAACTTAATGGGTGTGGTAGGCAGAATCGTGTTCAAGTCCTTCTCCATGATATTTGTGAATATATTACATTACATAGAAAAGGAGAATCAAGGTTGCTAATCAACAGATAGGGAAAATCTCTTGATCTGAGTAGGCCCAGTGTAATCACAAGATTCCTCAAAAGTGGAAGAGAGGGACTTCTGGTCAAGATGCAGGTGTAGGTAAACACAGCTCACCTCCTCGCACAACCACATCAAAATTATGGCTAAACTACAGAACCATCAGAAATCCAGTTGAATGGAGTCCGACACCTATGGAGCACAAGAAACCACATCCATCCAGACTGGTAGGAGGTGCAGAATGGGCTAGTCCCACACCCATGTGTGGTGGATAAAAATTTGGGGGGGATATTGTAACGAAGCAGGCAGGGGCCCATTCACGTGGCACCTTGGTGTGTGATCCAACAATCAGTGTTGAGATCCAACAACCAGATTCCAAACTTGGGGGAGCTGAGAGCACTTATGCTCAGAGCCCTGTTCTTTCCCAAGACTCAGCACTTCCCTTGCTAAAAAGGCTAAAAGCCAAAGCCAAGCCCAGTAGTCCCCCTTATCCTTATCTGTGCTTCAGCCAGCTGCGTAAACAGTCTCGCAGCAGCTCCCTCCTTCAGGATCTGGGGTACATTGGCATCAGCCTCCGTGTTATAGTCCAGGAAAGCATGTGCCGTGTTGAACTGGATCATGGTGAAGTCCAAGAAAAGCACAAGTCCCGAGAGAGAGGCCCTTTCGTACGTCCCGAGTCACAAGAGTCCAGATAGCATTTGGGACCATGAGGCAGCAGGTCAGCATCTTGCAAGGTGGGGTCCCTGATGGCTTTGGAGTCAGCTGGAGTGGCCACGGTCAGAGAGGCAGCATGCCGTTCTATCTCTTACTAGACCAGGCCACATGGCCGAATCCTGACTACAAACTACGTAGCAGCCACATCATGGCTCCTTCTCCTCTACACTCACTCCGCCCACTTGGCTCCTATCTCACTACCAGCAGCACGGCTGAATCTCTCTCAGCCCTCACGGCAGACCTGCCTTTCCCTGCCTGCCCTTAGTTTTAATCCTGACCCAGAGCTTTCTATAGGACTTCCCATGTGGCTCCTCCCACAATGAGCTACATTTGCCAGTTTCCCATCTCGTTTACATTCTCCTGGCTACCACCTTCAGTCAGGGCAAGTGTGACTCATTGATGCAGAGGGAATCACCTCCTCTGGCTATGTCACAAATCAGGATACGTTCTGAAAGTCACATACACACCATTTTTTTCTGGGTCATTAGCTCAGCTTTTAGCTAGCCATCTGCTTGCCATTGTTAGGAAAAGTATCTTAACTGTCTATTATCTACTTTCCCCATCCTCCAACCCCCAGCCAGGGGCTGTGGGAGAATATGCTATATATCAGGGTCCTTTGCTTTGCACCCACTTTTAATATTTCTGGAGCAAAGAGCCCCAGCCCCACATCAGGCCCCCCAGCCCAGGGTTCCAGTGCCAGGAAGGTAAGTCCCCATGAGTTCTGGCTGTAAAAACCAGCAGGAGTTTGAGTTGGTAAAAGAAAATACTGGAGTCCCAAGCAGTTCCTCTTAAAGGGCCCACACATAGACTTACTCAGACTGACTCCCTCTGAGCTCCAGCACTGGGGTAGTAGCTTGAAAGGCGCCAGTGGCATATAGGAAGGAACAGAAGTGTCTGGCATCAGAGTGAGAGGTGGGGCATAGCTTTCTCCTGGACAGAAAGGCAGGCAGAGGTCATTGTTTTTCTCCTGAGCTCTGTGCCCACAAAGCCTGCAAGTGGGGGCCATATTGAGACTCCATCAGCCTGGCTCAGATGGTTTGCTGTCCACCCTAGTGAATCCCTGAGGCTCCACCACCTCAATTATGAGCCCACCCAAGGTGTTTACAGTGGCTTTTCCATATGAATGGATGGCTGGTCATTCAGCTCAGGCTTCATAACTTCCTAAATCCTCTCAAAGAAGCAATGGCCAGCCTCAGTGAGCCCCAAGCCCCTGTACTTCTGGCTGAGCAGCCCCAGGCCTGCCACTAGCAGTAGCCAGCTTTGGATCAGTCTGGCTCTGCCTGGGAACCTCCAAGCCCAGCACAAGTAGCAGCTATCTCAGATTGCTTTATAGCTCATGTAGGCTGGCCCTGGGGTGGAATACAGGTGGTAGCTGACCTTAGCCTGCCCCACCCAGGAAACCCCAGAGCCAGCACACCCAGTAGACAGCTACAGACCATGTCAGAGCACCACTACCCTGCCTCTGCACAGCTAGCTAACCCTCAATGGACAGTGGATATTGGTGGTCAGTGATCACAGCCAATCCTTGCAGCTGACTGGCTTGGGTTAATCCTTCTCATTGACCTGCCAACATCAATCAAGGCTCAACTACAAGAAGAGGGGTACTCATCCCACATGGAGGGTGCACCTCAAGTACCCAACTTGGATGATAGGGGAGGCTGTGCCACTGGACCCTACAGGATACCTACTATACTAGGCCATACTACCAAGACATGGAGTCATAGGAGCTCTACCTAATGCATTGATACAAACACAGGGAGGCTACCAAAATGAGGAGACAAAGAAGCATGGCCCAAATGAAAGAACAGATGAAAACTCCAGAAAAAGAACTAAACAAAATGGAGATGAGCAATCTATCCAATGCAGAATTCAAACACTGTTTATAAGGATGTTAAGAACTCAGTGAGTATCCAAAAGCATAAAAAAGATCCAGGCAGAAATGAAGGATACACTAATGCAAATAAAGAACAATTTATGAGGAATCAACAGTAGAGTGCATGAAGCCAAGAATCAAATCAATGATTTGGAACATAAGAAAACAAAAAACAACCAATCAGAATAAGAAGAAAAAAGAAAAAAAAAAAAAAAAAAAAAAAAAAAAAAAAAAAAAAAAAAAAAAAAAAAAAAAAAAAAAAAAAAAAAAAAAAAAAAAAAAAAAAAAAAAAAAAAACAAGGATAATGTAAGGAGCCTGTGGGACAACTTCAAGCATGCCAACATTCACATCATAGGGGTACCAGAAGGTGTAGAGAAGTAGCAAGAAATCAGAAATCTATTTGAAAAAATAATAAAACTTCCCCAATTTGGAGAAGGAAATAGACATGCATGTCTAAGAAGCACAGAGAGTCCTAAACAAGATGGACACACAAACAGGCTCACAGCAAGATGCATCATAATTACAATGCCAAAGGTTAAAGATAGAGAATCGTAAAAGCAGCAAGAGAAAGCAGTTACCTACACGGGAGTTCTCATAAGACTATCAGCTGATTTCTCAAAAGAAACTGCAGGCTAAAAAGGACTGGCAAGAAATATTCAAAGTCATGAAAAGCAAGGACCTATAGCCAAGATTACTCTACCCAGCAAAGCTATCATTTAGAATCAAAAGGCAGGAAAAGAGCTTCCCAGACAAAAAAAAACTAAAGGACTTCATCATCACCAAACCACTATTATATGAAATGTTAAAAGGACTTATTTAAGAAAAAGATCAATACTATGAACAATAAAATGGCAATAAACACATATCTCTCAACAATTGAATCTGAGCAACAAACTAAGCAAACAAAAAGAATCGAGAATCATGGATATGGAGAGCATTCTGATGGTTGCCAGATGAGAGGGCCATTTGGGGAAATGTGTGAAGAGGTGAGGGGATTAAGAAGTACTAATTGGTAGTCACAGAATAGCCATGGAGATGTAAAGTACAGGAAGTAGAATAGTCAAAGAACTTACATACATGACCTGTGGACATGAACAAAGGTGTGGGGATTGCCTGAAGGAGTGGAATGTGCTAGGGGGTAGGGCAAAGAAGGAAAAATTGGTACAATTATAACAGCATAATCAATAAAATATAATTTTAAAGAAGTGACAGAGGAAGGCAAAAGAGATCTAGAGAGATGACAGCTGGCAGTGTAAGACTCAGCCCGTGTCACTGGCTTTGAAAGTGGAGGAAGAGGCTGAGACAAGGAATGTGGGTGGCCTCTGAAAGCCGGAAGAGACAGGAGAAGAGACCCTTGCCCATAGCCTCCAAAAAGGAATGCAGTCCTGCCAGTACCTTGACCTTAGCCTCATGAGACCCATGTTGGATGTCTGACCTCCAGAATTATAAGATCATAAATCTGTGGTGTTTTAAGCCACTGAATTTGTGGTAGTTTGTTAAAGCAGCGTTATACAGTGCAAACTAATACAACAGGAAAAGTAGGCCTTATAATTAGGCCTGTGTAGCACATATGAATATTTTAAGTAATGATTTTCCTGTGTCTGAAGATATTTGGCCAGAATGCAGAGCAGGTCAGGATACCGTAGAAAGGATTTCTGCATTGAGTGGTAGGAGTAAGTGCTGGCCTGTGAGCCCAGCACATATGTAGTAATCTCTGTTCTAAGACAAACTGGTCAAGATTCCGTGGAAGGACCCTTTTGCCTGAACTTGCCCTACCCTTCCAGCTGTATTTGCAAATGGTTGGTCAGTCGGTTGGTTGGTTGGTGGTTTGAATACCTCTGAACCTGGCACGTGACCAACTACGAATGTTAGGCTGATTTGTCTGCTTCCAAAGGATAGGATATGGTTTGACTTTGGAATTTGTTGGGAAGATAAGTTTGGTGGTTTTAGCTGTTTCTTGGATTTTTGTATTCATTTGCTTTTAGAAAATATCTTGTGGTCAAAGAAAAGCCGATGAAGCAGGAATAGTTTGCATCTCTGATATCAGCACACTTTTTCTCCTTTTTTGCCCTCAGAATTCTATGAAATGTTTGCTGTGAGTTTTCAGTAGGATGGGTAATGAACACAGCTTGACTCCCAAACTCATCACAGAGTTTGCCTCCTTTGTTTTTGATTTAATGCTAGCATTCTTTCTTTGATGCTACCTTTGCTTCATGGGAGTTCAGCGACTGCATTTCTTTCTGGGATAATCATAATATCATCAACTGACACATAATTATCTTTCACATCAGTACCTCCTCCTAGAAAATTCCTGAAGGGCAGCTGTGATATGGTTGGTTGGCTCCATGATTATTTTTCATGTTCAAGGGTAATCACAAAGCAGTTATAATAGCAAATTGGTTACTTACTGTTGGCTGGGAAGCCTTTTAAAATCTAACTTGTTAAATTCACACTAATAATTAAAGCTTTCTCAAACTGTTTAAAAAAAAAGACAAGGAAATTGAGAAAGTTTCTGTCCCTCTTACATAAATGAAGGCTACAATGCACAGAGCCCTGATGCCCCAGCAGCCGCGAACATTCAGAGTAGCACTGTTTGTCACAGCTTTGAGATGTGGACATCGCAGCGTCCATCAGCAGTGGAATCGATAGATTGTGGTGTTCTTCATTCAAGAGAATACCCCACACTAACCAGGATGAATGAACTCCACACAGCAGCACGTGCGACTCTCTCTGTACAGTGCTGAGGGAACTAAACACAGGGAGTCAACACTTATTTAGGTTTTAACACCATACAGAACTAAAGCATAGTGTTTCAGGGCCAAGGTCACCCTTGTGGAGTGCAGGGATGACTGTACGGAAGGAGCATGGGTGGGAAGGCTTCCATTCTGTTTCTTCATCTGGATGCTGGGTGCATGGGAACGCTCACTTTATGAAAATTAATTAAGCTGTAAACTGGTGATTGATGCATTTCTCTAAATGTGTGTTACACTTTAATTTCACTTAAAAGTTAATCAGGATTAACTTTGTAACTCATAATTTGTTGAGATAGTTTCTAAGAGCCGGTTTTCATAATGTGTATCCTTTCATCATTTCATTTTTGGTCATTCTGGTCAGTATAGCTACAGGTTATTCATTCCCAATTAAAACTAATTAACATTATTTTGGGAATTCTAAGGAACGGTGGTAAACCAAAGGTGAGATGGTGGGAGTAGTCTACCTCAGGTCCAGGCAGTAAACAGGCTTATTGTCTGCAGATGGTTTTGCCCTGGAAAAATCATTTTCATTTCTCTTGTCCTCATGCGTTCACAGTTCTAAACAGTGCCATTAAAAAAAAAAAAAAAAAAAAAGCTAAAAAAAATACTTTGTTGCCCGAAGCTATTGGTGAAATTAGTGTTGTGTTTTTATTTCATATGGGCATATATGTATGTACATATATAATATGTTTTAAATTAGCACACTTGTATTACTTAATCATTGTATCACTAATCCTTTAATAACATGTGGACTCAGCCTTGTATTAATTTCTAAATTAAGTTCTTAACTGTTTGGAGTCATTTGAACTGCAGTCTCCAGGGTGCTGCTCCTTCACAGGTTAAACAGTAGAGTCAGAAATGAGTAATGATGACACTGATTATGAAAATCAAGAAACAACTTCGGCGACCTCAATTCTCTTATTCTCTGTTACTACTTTGGGAGTTTTTGTGTTTAAATTTTAAAGTGACACAGAGTGCTGATTATTATTAAAAAGAACTGTGTCCAGGAAAGGAAGAGGGTCTTGAAAATGATCCACTGCAGTCATCAGAGTGTCCTAGGCGTGCCTCTGCCCTGGGCAGCTCCTGTCCCCAGCCTGACTCAAGCGCGGGGACTCAGGCGTGGAAACAGAGCTGTGAGGATTTCCAGCAATTTTACTAACAGCACATTATGGTGAATACCTTTCTGAATTTGATTAACATCTTTACGGTGCATCTAGTGACATATTTCTATGTTTGCTTTAGATCTTAAGTGCCCAGGTTTGTGGACGTTGCAAATCTTTTGTTTGTGAAAACCAATGCCAAGGAAATGAATAGAAAGAAAAACAGAGCATTAAGAAAGAATGAAAGAAAACAAAACATTGTGCCTAGATAGTAGTGATGTAATTCTTAAGAAATCTCCCTCCCTGCTCAATCACCAAAGTAAGTTAAGGTTGACAGTTTTTTAGAAAAAAAAAAAAAATTGCCTGTACTCTCCCTTTGATGCCCCTACCCGTGGCGCATTTCCCTGTGCTCCCGCAACACTCCGCGCCTTACGCCATAAGCACCTGACTGCTTCTGGTGGCTCGCCGGTCTTTCAGAGCAGCTGGATCATATCAAAGTAGCAAGTTTGTTCAGTGTTAGCTAGCAACGTATTTATAGCCCACTCTCCCCAAGCTGGGATTTTTTTTTTTTTTTAATATTGAAAGAAAGGAAAGTAAAAGTAATTCTGACGCCCTTTCCTGCTCCACATAGATGGACCATCGCACCACAGCTGGGAAGCACCCCGAATACCCATCAGGAGAGCACTCGCTCATTTAGGGAGCGCTGAGGCCGTGGGGTGGCACACAGCCACCGGATGTGCGGCTGTTCATTTTTTAAATAGCTGTTCTTCTTACTATTGACATTCTGTATCAGTACTGTGTGAGTTCTAAGACATAGTTATAGATATGTATTTTTAAAATAAGGTTTAGAAGAGTGCTGTTTGTACAAAAAATGGGGGGTGTATATGCCTAAGTATCTAAATGCTAAATATTTCTAAAAGGCCACTTGAGACACCAATAACACTGGTCACCTGGGGAGGTGGCAAGTTCAGGGGTAGAGATAAAGTGTGTACCCTTTTTCCACTTTGATTTCTTTACTACCACGTGAATGTTTTTACATTTTAAGAATGCAAAAACTTGTTGACGCAAACTACATTCTAATACAGTCGCCCCTCAGTACTCACAGGGGATTGTTTCCAGGAACCGCTGCAGATACCAAAATCCACAAGTGCCCAAGTCCCTTATATAAAATAATGAATGTAGTACTTGCATATAATACTCCCATGAACTTTAAAGCGTCTCTAGGTTACACGTAATGCCAAACACAATGTAAACACTGTGGAAGTAGTTGTCACACTGTACTCTTGAGGTAATAATGACAAGAAAAGTCTGTTCACAAGCAGTGCAGACGCAACCATTGCAGTCCTAACCACATGGCAGACGTCGACGGCAGCGTAACATTTTTTTCCTTACACGTTCAATCCACGGTTGGTTGAGTCTATGGCTGTAGAACCCACGAATAGGGAGGGCCGACTCTAGTGAGGGCGTAAATCCCACAGAGATGATCGCAGGTAACCCCAGCGCCACACAACACCTGAGCCTGCTTCTCAGAGCCCTGTGTTCGCAGCTGGTGGCAGGGCAAGACGGTGGCCGTTCTTGAAGACCCACTTCCGGCGCGCGGTGGTTGGCAATCCAGTATCAGAGCCCCTGTGCACCTCAGCTCTGTTGCTACCCTTTTCCTCTGGAGGCAGGAGCTCAGGTAGCCTCTGCAGCCTCGGGCAGCGTAGGCACAGATTTCAGTTAGGGAGAGACGTCCACTTCCTTCCCCACCAAGCTGTTCTTTCATGGAGCCAAATGTCGAACCGTTGAATGTGAAAAAAGTGCACACTTGGGTATTTTTATTTATTTACAATTTATGCCCCATATAATTCCAAAAAGCTGAATGTGAGGGAATGTTACTAAATTTGTAGATAATATAAAACTGGACAAGTACAGTGAAAACAGATTGGGACCCAGTAAAAGGAGCAGGACACTGATTTTTAATAGCTATTAGAAGTATCTGGGGTAAGTTAAGTGCTCCAGTTGAACACCAGCTTTATCTTTAAATTTTTTGGCACATAAGGTGAAAGGAGGAATATAAAGTATATAGTTCTTTTTATATGAAGCCAGAAAACAGGAAGTTTTGCCTAAGGAAATGGACATTTTCCTGATACTCACTTCAAGAAGGAAACTCAAAATGCAGGTCCTTATTAAAAATATAGAGAGAATGACTCAGGTCTTCATGGTGGTTAATTAGTGCCTGTCAAGGTATTGAAATTAGCTAGTCACAATATGCCACACCTCGCAAAATATGTATAGTCATTTGTATATCAGAACTAACTGTCTTTGTCTCAAGGTTACAACAGTGGTCTCATACCCTCCTCATGTGGACGGACTACTGTAAAGGGGCTCCTCATCCAGCTCCACATTCACTCTTATCCTCCCAGAGTCCCCTCCAGGCTGTGGTCAGGCTGCCTTTTGGAATGCAGATTTGATCATGCCCCATCACTGTCTCCATCCCATGTGTTTATAACTCCTAAGTCCCTCCGGTTTCAGGATATAAGACCCAAATGTTCCCACCTCCCCAGCCTCTTCTGCCATCGTCTCTCCAGTGCTGTCTGTTCAAGGCTTTCTTTAGTCCTTTTCTGGCCATGTGCCCTTTGAACGTCCCCACTCTCTCAGCATGCTGTGCCTGCCTAAGCCAGCAGGTCTTCCTTTGGGTCTGAGCTGCATCCTCCGCAGAAGCCTTCCTGACTCCCAAAGGCGCCCTGCCCACTGTTGTTTGTTCTTCTGTCCCTCTGTGCCCCTCTCAGGAGTGCTTATCTCTGTTGTGATGTCCTCTCTACTAAACTATAAGTCCCTGGACAGTGGGGATTAGCTCAGCTCGTGCTCACTCTTGGACCCCAGCTTCACACTCCCAACCTGATGAGCAGTAGGGGATCAGAAAATATTCAGGGGACGGAAACCACCAATTGGCGATCTGCAGCCTCCCAGCCTCCCTGCCTCCCTTTCCAATGGACCTTACACCAGGCTGAGACATGTGCCTCTGAAGCACAAATCTGATCACCTCTCTTCCTTGTGCCAAAACTATCAAGGGGTCCCTATTTCCTATAGAATACAATCCACACTCCTTGTTTAGCCCTCTATGAATGGGGCCCAGTTGCATTTCCAAACTTGTTTGTCCCAGGTTCCTTAGTCCTTGCACCATAGCAAGAAATGAAGCTCTCTGGGCTTCTGCCCACGCTATTCCCTCAGCCCTTCTCTGCATGTTTAAATCTTACCATCCCTTCAATAACACTCCGAGGTGAAAGTAAGACCCCCCATTGTCTGAACTCAGTGCCTGTGACATGGTACTGATTATCTATCTAAATTATAACTATTTTATGTACATACCTCCCACATTAGGATGTAGTCAAGTCCTATGTAGTCTGTCTAGCATGAGCCTTGCGTAGCAGGTGCTCATAAAAATGTATTAAAAGAGTGGTGGTTTGTGGTAAATGTTAGCATCTTTGTAAGGGAGCCTTTAATAACAACTATTTCCCCTCTAGAGGCTAGATTTGTAGTAAAGTTTCTGTTTTTACACATATAACAAATGGCCAGTCAGCTATAGATTCTCCTGTTCTTTTCAATCTCTAAAGATGAGTGAATATGAATTCAGTGCATATATAGTTGACCCTTAAACAACATGATTTTGAACTGCATGGGTCCACTTCTATGCAGATTTTTTTCAACAAATGTTGTAAATGTATTTTCCTTACAATTTTTTAAGTATCTTTTTCTTTAGCTTACCTTATTGTAAGAGTACAGTATGTAACACATGTCACACACAAACCATGTTAATCAGTTGTTTGTATCATCAGTAGGGCAGGCCAACAGTGAGTATTAGTAAAGTTTTAGGGAAGGTCAAAAGTTATACACGGATTTTCAGCTGTGTGTGGGATCAGAGCCCCTAAGTCCCATGGTGCTCAAGGGTCAACAGTATTGCTTTCTGCACAATTTTAAGACCTCATGGATCTTTTTTTTTTTTTTTTTTTTTTACAAAGGCGCAGCCTTATTCTGATAGTGAATGCAAGAAAGTGAAACAAAGCAGGTTCGTGTAGCATGTCATGTCAAGGGAAGACTGCCCCAGTTAGTACTGTCTTCAGAATAAAAGGACGATGGACCACAGCACTTGTTTCTGGGAGAGCATCCCCTCACCACCTCCCCAGCCACCCTACCCTCCTCACCGGGATGCAGGTCTGACCCTGAAGGCAGCTGCTGTTGCCATGACGCCTGCAACATGAGCATGACCCTCACCTCTGTTTCCTTCCCCACAGGCCGATTTAAACTGCAATATTCAAGATGACGCCGGGGCTTTCTATGGTGTAACCAGTCAGTATGAGAGTTCGGAAAATATGACAGTCACCTGTTCCACCAAAGTCTGCTCCTTTGGGAAGCAAGTAGTAGAAAAAGTAGAGGTAAGTTGGCCTCTGTATACTGGTGCTTCCATTCAAGGCCAGGCTGTTGCTATCCTTTATTTAAATCTTCACTGGGGCAGAGAGTTTTACTTTTTTTTGGTGTCTTTTCCTTCCCAGCCCCTGCTTCTCTCAATTTTCCCCCCATTACTTCTAACTAGGCCAAATGATTTGAAAGCAACTGAAAAGAGGCCAGGAGGGAGTCCCGTGCCAGCCTCCTTGGCTGTTGAAGTTGACCCTGCCCGGCTGGCCGGCCGTGTCCGGGCCTGCATGAGGCCTCACCGGAGTGCCCTGGTGTGGAAGCTGCTGCCCGTCAGATGAAGCCTTCCCACCCCAACCCCCAGGTCCAAGGGCACTCCCAGGCACTGTAGGAAACAGCCAAGGTGGTATTCAGCTGATTCACACCGACCTCCTAAACCCCAGCACCTTGAGTTTGGTATTGTTGCTTTTGCCACTTCTACCCCCTTCCTTATAATTCTTTTAAGTCTATTCCAGTACATTCTGGGATCAAGGACCTATTTATGGCTCTGTAATTTCATGCCTCCCTCCTTTAAAAAAATATATATATTTCTTGCTTGTTTGTTTTATCAGAGTAGGTTGCCTTGTGTGAATGATATTTGCAGTTGACATTCCACTTAAAGTTTTTTCCAGTGTCTCTGCCCATCACCTAGTCAATCCACATTCAGTGAGAAACTTTTATGCACAGCAATCCTGGGCCTCGCAGGCCCGGCCACCCAACCCGACTGCGACAAAGACTTTGTGCGGAGGCATGAGGGGGGCATGCGCTGGGGAGTAAGAGGAGGAAGGGTGTGTTTTTTAAGACCTTGGGCCCAACAATGAGGATTTGGGGGCTGCAGCCCTTGCTGCCTGCGCACAGGACAGGCGTCCTGAGAGTGGTGTTAAGGAGGGGACACTGGCAGAGGAGGACGTAGGTGAGTTGACTAGATGATCCATTTAGCTTAGGGGTCATGAGCTTTACTAAAGTGGTGGCAGTGGAATCCAGTAAGACACTTTGAATGGGGCTTAAAAAACTGACTGGATATTTAAGATTAAAGAGGTAGAGTCAAAGGTCACACACTTTATCCTTGGAAGGACAGTGCTGTCACCAGCAGAGATAAGGAAATAGGGTGTTCAGGAGGAAATAGGGCATGATTATAGATACAAGACTAAAACTTGGGAGACAGGTAAAGACTGAAAATATTCATTGAGAATCATAAGCATTAAGGATAATTAAAGCTATGGGAATGTAGATCTAGCTGCAGAAAGGGAATAGAAAGAGCACGGAAATAAGGTGTCAATTTGGGGCAGCTGCCAGCCCTGCAGTGAGTGGAAGGGAGACACAAAGGAGCAGAGGGCAAGGAGGGAGGAGGGGAGCCGGCTCTGCGCAGTGTCTGGGAAGCTTGGGGAAGGGTCAGGGAGAAGGTAACTGTGTAATGAAACAAACGGGGAGACCAGGACCAGCTGACCGCCATCTCCTTGGAGAAGGAGGAAGCAACATTACCTGTCCATGGTTGGGGACATGGAAGGTTGGTCTACACACCGCTCCCCAATAGCCAGGTTGTCAAGGCTTATCTGCAGGTGGACTTCTTGCCTGGACGGGTGCACATGAGAAAAGGTGAACCACACAAGTTAGTTTCCCAGATTTTAAATGATCCTCCCTTGCGTCCTCAGATATTAGTTCAGGCAGCAGTGAAAGTTGCTCTTGACTGATGAAATCCCAGGAATTTTCACAGAGAAAGAAGCGAGTGTGGTGGGTGGAGCTTTATAATTAAGCCTTTAATCCATTTAGAAAGTATTTCTGTATTGTGTGTGTAAGGGGGGTCTGCTTACATTTTCTCCCAAATAGTCATTTCTGTCAAAACCACTTATTAAATGATTCATCCTTTTTCAACTCAGTGAATCTGTGCCCTTGAAGTTACCGCATAAACCCGGAGCTGCTCCTGGCCTCTCTCTGTTCTCTCCACCCTCTAGCTCTGCGTGTCCCAATGCCCTGTTTGTTTCATTACAGCGGCTTTGTGGTGTGTTCTGGTGTCTGCTGAGGAAGTCAGTCCCACTGATCTTTTTCATGTATGTTCTCGCTTAGTAACCAGCATTCATTCTTCCAGATAATGAGATCATTTTAAAAATTAGAAACTAAATCTTAGAGCAATCTAATTGTAATTGCATTTGATTTGGATATTATTTTGGGATCAATTGATAAATTATTGATATTAAATCTTCTCAGTCAAGAACCTATTTGCATCTCAATCTCATTTGTAGTTTGTATGTATAGATTTATCCCTTTCTGGCTAAATGTATTTCTAAGTATTACATAATTTGTTAATACAATTTTCCGTTTCTAGATTTTAGTTACTAGAAGGGAGAAAAGCTCTTGGTTTTTGTATATCTGTGTTCTTTCAGAACATCTGGCCATATTTCTCTTATTTACCTCTGGTCATTTTCCCCTAGATTCTTGGGTTTTCTATGTATATAATCTCATCAGCAGCTTTAGTTTATCTCTTCTTTGCCAATGTTTATGCTAGTTTTTTAAAAAATATTTTCTCACCTTTTGGTTTGTTAAAACCTCCAACCTGGTGGTAAAAAGAAATAGTGCTTTATGAATAATAGCATCCTTGTATAGTTCCTGATGTTAATAGATGTGGTTTTAGTGTTTTACCATGTAGGATTACATTTACTCTTGGTTTTTATAAATGGTCTTTATTTTACATTTAAGTACTTTCTTTTTATAATTATTTTACTTAGGGTTTTTATGAGTAATAGCTATAATATTTTATCAAATTCCTTTCCAGCAACTCTTACTACATGATTTTTCTCTGATTTTTCTCCCGTTCGTTGGCATCACAAGTTAGTCCACGTCCTGCGCATGCACCACCAAAGCCCTACTTTGGTCACACGGGTGCGCTCTGTTGGCTGTTTCACACAGCATTTCTGCAGCTCACAAGTCAGCGATTCCACCCAGTGTGCTGTAAGAGGCTCACCGATGTGCTGCAAGAGTTTTTTAACATGCGATGCCTGGCTGCTTACTCAGGGGCACTGACCTCTTTTCCCTTAGATTGTCGGATTTAAAAAAGGCAACAGCCAACACAATAGCTGTATAGTGTGACTGAATCAAAATTGTACCTGTTTTTGTTTTGTTTTGTTTTGTTTTGTTTTGTTTTTGTCAGATTGACAAAAAGCTTACTATATTTTTTTGTGTGCCACAGAATTTTAGTAATTACTTTATGTGTGCCATGAGATGAAAAAGGTTGAAAATTGCAGTCATAAGTGATACTGGTCTATATTTTTTATAATAATCTACCAAATTTCAGTATTGAATGTGTATCATTTTCATAAAAATCATTGGGACACCTACCATTTCTGTGCTCTGGTGTAGTTTGAACAACATCGAAAGTAACTATTCTTTAAAGATTACCTAAAATCTGGCTGTAAAACCATTTAGTCTTTGTACCCTTTTCAGCAGTAGATCTCTGAACAGCTTTCTAGTCATTTCCACAATCACTGACTAATTGAATTTTTCAACTTAAAAGGGTTCAGTATTAGAAATTTGTATTTTGCTAGGAAAGCACCCTATCCTCTCGGTTTTCTTTGCTTTTTCCCTTACAGTTCTATGAAGTAACCTCTTGTAAATCTTCTAGTCTGCACTATAATTTTGGTTTTGTCCCTTTTCTTTTTTCTCCTTCTTAGGCTTGTAAAGGCTTTATTTATTTTATTTTGTCTTTTTAAGGAACCAGCTTTTATATTCTGTGTGCATTTTAAATTTCTGTCACATTGTTTTGAGCTTTTATCTTTATTAATTTCCTATTCTTGGTTTCTTTTGATTTTTTTGTGGTTTTGGTTTATTTTGTGGTGTTTTAATTATTTTTAAGATGTGTACTTAGTTCTGTAATTTCTCATCTTTAATGATGAAGACATGAAGCTGCTTCATTAAGTTTCCTGCAAGTATGGCTTCACTGGGTCCCCTAAGTTTTGATGTATTTTCCTTTTCATTACTCTTTGGATAGTTTGTAATTTCCTTTTTAATTCCTTTTTTGATCCAAGGTTATCCAGGAGTGTGTTTCTTATTTCTGAGTGCTTCAGTGGGATCTTCAAACTGCATATATACAAGTATTTTCTTTCTTTCTTTTTTTAATTAAAGGCATAAATAACTAACAGTCAGGGGCTCATGGTGAGTGTGAAGTAGTTTTTCCTAAAGTAGAGAAATGAGCTGAATTGGTTGTCGGCCTGTAAGGCCTTATCACAGTAAAGAAGGACCTTTTTCGGGCTCTTTGAAGAATCGTAAATGGCGGGTCCTACTCGTACAGCTCTTGAGGCAGAGAATCACTAAGTAGGTGGTTATGTTTTTTTCCTGACCTTTGCTGAAAAGGATTTATGCAACTCTTTTTAAAGCTATCATCTTACCAATTTTTTTAAATGAGACTGATGCACTCCTTACTGCACTGAGGCACCTTCCAATTTTTTATTAATTTCCAGAAAAATAATAATCTGAGAATAGTATTAAGTTCGGATAAAGGTTTTTTTTTTTTAATTAGGTGAACTGCATAAATAGTACAGTATATAGCAGACATTGCATTTTGAAAGAGTAAAATGCTTTTACAGGCAGTTATATCTTTTTGCATGCTTTGAAGTCAGAATGGTAAAAATGTTCAAATTACTTTTCCCTCACAGACGGAGTATGCAAGGTTTGAGAATGGCCGATTTGTATACCGAATAAACCGCTCCCCGATGTGTGAATATATGATCAACTTCATCCACAAGCTCAAACACTTACCAGAGAAATATATGATGAATAGTGTTTTGGAAAACTTCACAATTTTACTGGTAACTGTTTTGTCTCTTTCCTGTTTCGGGAGACTTAGCCCTGAGGCTGGTGAGGAAAGACAGGAAGGGGTGAGGGCTGGGAGGCAACTGCACAGGCTGCTGGGGCGGGTCCCGGGTGGTTGGTCAGCAGCTGAATTCACACACCCACGAGGCACACCTGGCCTTGGCTCGGGCTCAAGTCTGTGGAAGTGAAGGGGTCTCATCTGGCTGCGGTCTCTAAACCTGACGGAACTAGAATTCAGAAGGGTAATAAAAAGCGATGGTCCTGGGTTCTCAATTCAGGCTACACGTTAGAAAGAACTGGAGAAAGACCTTGGTATTTAAATATCCTGATACGAAACAGCAACCTCTGTCAGTTGACTCAGGGTCTCTGAGGATAGGATCCAGGCATGTTTTTTTTTTTTTTTTTTTTTTTTAATTCCCTAGGTAATTCAACCATTAGCCAAGTTTGAGTCTTAGCAGAAACATATTATGTCAATCATAAATGAGGCAAAAGCTGAGTGAGTGGGTTTGTATTTCAAACATACCTTGATTCATTTTGTGAAGGATTTAGAGGACTTTATAAGAAGTACTGCACATTAAAACAGCAAAATACGAACTCTCAGTGCCAGAAGAAATATAAATTAAAATACAGTGTCATGACCAGGAAAGGCTGGAAATATTCTCCAGAGGCTGAAGATCAAAACTTCCTGGGCAGCTGAAGGGGAAGGAAAAAGTAATGTTGCTCAGTGTCCACAGTGGGAAAGCTTTCTGGTTCCCCTGGGCAGTGCTGTGGGGGGAGGGGGTCCCCTTAATATTTAACTTTAAAACGAATTTCTCATGGAGGCTTCATTTGGGGACTTGGGAAGATTATTAACAACAGTAGTTGTCCTCAAAATATACCTATAGAATATGTATACAGTGATGGTTTCATAAGGATCATTTTAAAAGTAAATGGCATTTCTTAATTAAATTGCAAGGGAAAATGCCAAAACAAAACTTGGTGGAAAGAATTTTGCTAAAAGGTGCAGCAAGACAACACTGTGGTCAAATAGCCCTCCAAAAGGCCTGCTTCCTGACTAGAAGTAAGAACTAAAATATGTGAAGTAGGAACTCTTTACCTGGAGATTTTAGATTCAACCCAGACCCTGACTGCTCATTTCCACAGTGTAAACTCGCCCTCCACGGACAGTTTCAAGCTGCCAGTGGTTGTCCCACTCGTGAAATTCCTTACTATTTAATAATAACTTGCAAGAACCCATAGGAGCCCATTCCTCCACACCATTCAATGTAAAAAAAATGAATAAATAAAAATTTAAAAATTAAAATTTTTCTGCATATCAGATCCATCCAGGAAGCTTTTGAAAATTCTGAGTCCTAGGCCGCACCTCAGATGAATGAAATCAGAATCCCCAGGTAGTTCTGCACACAGGGGTTAGCATCCCTGCTCCGGGGGACTGGAAAATGAACTGATTTTCATTAATTTCAGGGAGAGAGCTTCAGTGGATTCTTAAGTATGTCCAGATCCCCCTGAAATTACGGAATTAGCAGTGTTGGGGAAAGTTTGGAAAACATGTTCTTTAGTAATCAGTTTTCATTAGTACCCTTTTCTCTAATGGTCTTTGGTGAACATTGAGCAATTTGTGGTTTGCGGTGCTGGCAGGTCCTTACCATGTAGGTATTCCCTGTTGTGTTTAAGAACACGTCACCGTAGTGCTCAGATGAGCAGAAGGTGAGTGTGGCATCCTGGTGTGGACATTAGGAAGCCCCAGGAAGTAACCACAACTCTGAGTGGATGGCCGTGCCACCTCTCTTGGAAAGGAGTCTTAGCTGTTTCTTGAAAACCAGTTCTGTGTCTGGTTCAGCATTTTAAGGAATATGTTCTCAGTCTCTAAAACCCTACCTCATAGAGCACAGCTGCAGAAAATAGGCCAGGAGAAGATTTGAAGCATCTATTACCCATAAAACCCATGTAACTATGTTAGTAATGCTCCCTCGGAACATGCAACAATGCAGCCTAGATGTCCGGAGAACACAGAATGTTAAATTAATTTCAAAACATATTCTTAAGCAACTAAGTGAATTCCTTTGATATGAAGAAGTACTGGCTGTCAATAAATACCTGCTAGAAATAGTATGTTTAGCTTTAGAAAAGGTGAAATTAAGCCAGCACTCCTGGGTTATAAGAACAGACTCATCTCATTGATAAGAGGATCGAGGAGTACTTGTCCGCTTTTCCTCAGGGATGTGGGGTGGGAACATGGCAGGGGTGGCAGCGGCTGGACACAGCTGCAGGTGTCTTACTAGGTACCTTGGGTACAAAGCCTGTGTCAGCAATACCATTTCCAGACCCGACTGCCTGGCAGGCTAGACTGTCCGGTCCCATCAGGGTTCTTCAGGCAGGGCCCTCGTGACAGCCTCCAGACAGGCAGAGGAAGACGGCAGCCGAACCATAGGCCATGTCTTCCTACCTGCTTTTGAGGTTGTGTTCAGACTTACAGGTTGCTAGAAACATTTTTTTTTTTTCCTTTCCTCCTTTTAAATCTCGATCATGAAGCCTAAATAGGATGTATTCTTTCACAGAAAATTTGCAAGAAGGTAGGATAGATCACAGATGTTCCAGGCACACGTTAAACCCTTTGTAAATGTTATATGAAATTCTCACTGCAGAACTCTGAGGTCATTTTTATTCCCATTTTATGGATAGGGAATGTCAGGTCTATCCTAATGCGTTAGGTCACAGAGCCAATGAGAGGCATAAAGTAAGACTTTAGTTGATGGAAAGGATACTTCGCAGGATATTTCATGATCGTAGAATCAGAAGACTTAGGTTTATGACCTTGGGTAAGCCATTTAAAATCTCAAGACCTCAGTTTCTTCCTCCGCTTACAAATAGAACGCTCAAATCTGTACTCTCCACCTCAAAGTTACTGAGAATGGTTCGGTTCATTCAGCTAAACTAGTGGCCAGAATACAGTGCAAATAAAACACATACGTGTCTCTCAGTAAGCCTTGGCCTAGTAGGGGAATGAGGCAGGTAAACACGTGATTGCAGTACAAGTTCACAATGGCTGGAGTGTACTTAGGAGACAGGCACCATGGAAGCACAGGTACCTACCTGAGCAGGTACCTGTAGTCGGGGCAAGGTAGAGGAGTCTCAGGGATGTTAAAAGATAATGTTTTAAATTTTCTTGATGGATTAACAGACATTTTTCAGATTTACCACGAAAAGTGCCATTTCATGGGTGCCTAATTAAGTGTCAGGTTCTAGGATTTGGTGAGCTAGACAGAAGGCACAGCCGTTCTGGAGTCTGGTGAGGGAGGCAGGCGTTCCTCGAGTAAGCACAGAATGAATGTAAACTAAACGGTGGCTGATGGCTGCAGAGGTAGGTACGTAGTACCAATGGAGCACATGTATTGGTTGGAGGGGGAGGGTTGACCTAGTTCGGAGGTCAGAGAAGGCTTCCCTAAGGAAGGAGCAATTGAAAGACACCTACCTGGTGAACAGAGGGTGGGGAAGAGTACTGCAGGTGGGCAGGCAAGCAGGCGGAGGCAAGTGGAACTGAAAATAGGGTCATGCGGCTGGCACAGAGGGAGGGAGGAGGGCGAGGAGCAGTGAGCTGGCTGGGAGGAATGGCCAGGCTGGGCAGGGTCTCCTTGGCCCTGTAGGAGAAGAACAGGTTTTCTCTTCATCCCAAAGTTCAAAAGTTTAACAGATGTCATCAGGGCTTTTCAACTAGAGTGCACTCTCGTCAGATGTGTATTTCTTGCAAGGGTTCCATGGCTGCCGTGCACAGGCGGGCCTGGTGCCGAGTGATCCTGGGAGAGGAGTTCAGGTGAGGCTTGTGGCGAGGCGTTCAGGAGTGAAAGCAGGATATGGCACTTGTTTGGGTATGGTGATGGGGGAGAGAGGCTGAAAGAACTACATGCTTGGAGTATTTGATCTCTGAGGGAAGCGGCAGGAAATAAAACTAGAAAACCACATGGATACCAATATTTTAAAAAAAATCTCCATTGCATATCCTTAAACACATTAACCCTCAGCTTCCTTCCCTGTCAGCACCTGCTTGTAGAAGTGGCTACGCCATATGGGACATTGTGGGTAAAGCATTTAATACTGAGTAGGTGCATACTAAGCAGTCAGTATATGTTAGCTATTATAATGTAAATTTTCATTCATCCAGCAAATATTTATTAATTGACTATTATATGCCAAACACTGAGCTAGTGACTGGGAAATGTGGTCCCTGTTCTTCAGGAACTCGCAGTCCGTGGAGGAGATGGGCATTAAAATTCAGTAATGCCAGTGTGCTTACAGACAAGGCGAACGTGCTTACTTAGTTTAGGCTGCTGTGCTGGGAAAACGGTGAGAACTATGAGACTTTAGTCAGGGACCATGAACTTGGATGCCTTAAGGGTAAGGGAAACTAAGTGGGCGAAGCAGCCTGATACCTGGGGAGAATGAGACCATGAAAAACTGGACCAGGCTCTCAAATTCAAAATATTTGAAAACATTGAGCTGGCCTCATGAAACATGCATGTAGCAGAGTCCTGGAAGCATTTTGAGTAGGGAAGTTGGGTTAGATTTGCTTTCAGAAAGTTGCTCTGAGAGCAGCATGGGGACAGAGCGAGGAGAGGAAGCAGGCAGGTCCAGTGGGGAAGGGCTGCCATGACCCGGGCTAGAAGGCCCAAGGTGTGAACGCCCAAGGTGTGAACGAAGGCCGAGCCTGCTCCTGAGGAAGAAGGCAGATCTGAGCTACTCCGCTCAAGCGGGGAAACAAATATTTGAAAATATGTTCTGAAAATTAAAGCCTGTGTAGACCAGAAGAACAATCATTTGACGTGATTATACGCTGTTCCTTTACTTGGCATAGGCTTCACCAGTCCGGGCGCTGCCGGCTCAGAGTGGTGAGGAAGGCACTCAGGAAGCTCGTGTCTGTCACGGGCTGTTGTGAAGAAAATTAAGCAAAAGTTTGGGAGTGAGATAGATGATTCCCGGGGTAAATGATTGCCTCATGGGACAAAATTGTAGGAAATTGTCTTTGTTGTAAAAAGTCAGCTTCCCTCCCCCACAAAAAAAACCCCACACCAGTTCCTCTGGTCTCTCCTGGGACTCAGGTTACCGGCGAGACCCTTTCGGCAAGTCTTTCTTACCTACGGTAACTCGGATAGGCTTCAAGTCCCACCCATAGTATCCTGAGTCCGTGCTAGGCGGACCGGGTAGAGTGAGGCGGGACAGATTTCCAGTAATCCACTCCTTCGACTTTAGACTGTCCCTCCAGGTAAATCTGAGTCCTCACGGCACAGATGGACTGCGTTCTCATCCACGTGGTGTTTCATTTTCACATATGTGTGTATGTACTTTTTTTAACAGGTGGTAACAAACAGGGATACACAAGAAACTCTCCTCTGCATGGCCTGCGTATTTGAAGTTTCAAATAGTGAACATGGAGCACAACATCATATTTACAGGCTTGTAAAGGACTAAACGTGGTTATTTATATAGAGAGATACCTGTATATACACACTACACCTGTGCGCACACACACACACTCTCTCCATTATCGACTGACTGCAGCCCTCACCACGCAGGGGTGGTGCCCTGGCCCTGAGGCCACCCGACTTTTCTAAATCCTGTTTGAGTGAAGTCATTTTTTCATGTGTTCATACTATCGTCATAGCTGTGAAGTTCTGGTGCAGTTGTAAAAAGAGAAATCGAGTCGTTGCTCTATGTTCCTCAGATCTGCAGCCCGCCGTTCCTCGGGAAAGGTGAACCTTAAGAACCCACGTCTCTGTCTGCAGAGGCCCGTTCCTAATTGTGGTAGAAAATATTCAGACAGAGCATTTGCCATGGGACATTTACAGCCTTTATACAAATGTATTTAGTTCTTTTTTTTCCAACATAAAATTCTTGTTTTAAGATACAAGTAAAATTAATCTTTAAATATAAATGTAAATTAGTACACAAAACTAAGAATCTTTAGACTTATCTTTGTAACTAATTAGGGTGGAAGTTATGAAAGAATGTAATTCACTAAATTATTTTTTAAATGAAACTTTTCTTTCTTTTGGAAACCAAATGTTAAAATATAGCCTTAAGAAATCCTTGGTAGAAATATCCTAATGAGACAAATTTGTACTTTTTTCACAAGTTTAAAACTAATCTCCTAATCCATTAAACTCTTGAACAGGTATTACAAAGGAAGAAAACTTCACCCCTTATCCTTAACATATATAGTATATTTAAAAATATAAAAATGTATTGTACTAATGTGATAATTGATTATTTAATGAAAAAGAAAGGATGGCTTTTTTGCAATAAGTAGATAAATACTGAAAATCTAAACTTACAATGTTTATAGTCTTATGTGTGCAGTTATATTTTATATGGACAACCAAATTTTTTTATTAAGATGAGTAAATATTTGAAGCAGTGAAATTTAATAACAGACAATTGAAATTGGCATGAATACTGCACTGTGAGCTGCAAAGTACAGAAAATCCTGTGGCTGGGAGAAAATTTCATCAACTGGACAAGTGAAAGGCTCATCAGTCTTAGCACCTGTGCTCCCCAGAAACCGGCAAGCACCCGCACCAGCCTGCAGATGAATTGTTTATTTCTGGTGACCCAGTATGCATATTAACCTGCTACAGCTGTACGTGCGTGTGTAAACATATACACACACATAGTTTAACACGTATTTATGGCACACCTAGTTAGTGTCACTGAGTTTGCTAGGTGCTGAATCTATGTATATTTCAATCTGTTTCTGTAGGTCTGGATATATTCTCTAAGGACATCCACTTCCTTGTCATCTCTCAGTAAGTCACAGTAATTGTTGGACTGAGGTTTAAGAGGCCCCGCTCTCTATCTCTGACCTTTCACACAGGCTCATTTGGGAGGTTCCCTTCCCAGGAGAGATTCAACCTTCCAACCCAAATATTCCAAAGTGTGGGCCAGGCAGACCTGGTTTCACGTGGCCACGTAACAGTTCTTAGGTCCCTACCAGAACACTTCATTGGGAAGTACCCTCAAGGACACAACCCCAACTTCCCTGAAGAAAGTGGCATTTTTATAATTGTTGGGAACGTGTTAACCCAATAGAATGTGAAATAAGTCGTACAAGATGTGACATATCAAGACCTTTCCATCAAGCCAGAAAATAAAATCCTCGTTCAGTCACATCCAGGTAGCTTAGACACCCCCTTTCCTGTCTCTCTGCCTGCTCTGACCCAGCCTGCACACTGGTTCGCGTCCGGTGGTCCCGAGCCCGAGGGCGTGACGGGCTCATGGCAAGCAGAACACCGGACCAAGCCTGGCCCCTTCCAAACTCATACCCCTGGTCGCTGGGAAGTCCAGAGAAGAAGGTGCAAAATTTTCCTCTTTTGGAGTGGATATTCCTTACGGAAATCAGAAGGCAGGTGCTCATTTCCCTCCATCAAGAGACTACCTTTGTTCCCGGAGTCCAAGTGGGCCCTCAAAGGATTGCCCCAGTTGTCTGCTCTTTCATCTGGTGTTCAGCCCAAGCATTTAAGCTTCTTCTGTTGGTCACCTGTCTTGGAGATGTTGCTTTTGCTCCTGTCTCTTGCATCTTTCCTCAAGGGACCCTCCACTCTTTCAGGAGCAGGGCCCTAGATCTGGAGGCATGCAGATGATGTATGTGGCTCCAAGCCAGGCCATCCCAGAACTTCAGGGGGGGAGGTGTCTGGGTCACACTTCCATCTGGGAATGGGGCTCTGCTGTGCTGCCAGGAGAGCTCTTGGGACTTACTTGTCACAGTACAAATAGACTGAGACCCAAGAAGACCCGCTGGAGGGTAAGGGTAGTTCTGTGGGCGGCAGAGGAAGGCAGGCGCTGGCCTGCTGACTCCCAGAGCCGGGCTGGGCCCTGATGCCTCACTGCCAGTGTCGTCTTCCGGACACTTCTGTAGTTGAGTGGGGGGGGGTTTACTTGAACTACTCCGAGGATACCTTTTTGCTCTTAAATCTTTTTGCTTACACCTTTTGCTCTAAGATCTTTTTAAAGTTATTTCTTGTCTTGTTCTCAAATTTTCTCCAAAACAGGTATTTTCCCCATCTTGTCCACTGGTCCAGTCACCCAAACTCTGGGCCCTCCCTCCATCTCTCCCGAATTAGACCCAGCTGGCGTTTGTTTAACATCTACTCCATGTCTGCCTGCGGTCTTTCACCCTTTATGGCAGAGTCTTCCCCCTTTGTCTGTGAAGCTTTATACGCCATAAAGACGACTTTCCAAAGCTCTGCCCTCACTGCTCACCCCCAGGTGCTGTATCTCCTGGTGACTCGCCACTACCAGGTTTGATTCGGGGACATCACGTGCTTTCACAGGAGAATCGGGAGGCCAGTTTTTCACTCCCTACACAGGGAGTAGCTGAAAAACTGGGTTCTGGTCTGTTGGCCACCTTAGCAAGAGACGTACGATAAAATCAGGACTTCTTCCAGAACATGTCCTAGAATTCCAGAATGCCCAACCTGCCTGAGACCCCTGTCAGCCTTGACACTGCTGACACTTTATACCAGGAAATTCTTTGTTGTGGGGACTGTCCTGTGCATTCGTTTCAGGAGGCTTGGCAGCATCCCTGGCCTCTGCTCACTGGACACCAGTAGTGCTCTTCCCCGGCTGTCACACCTCCAAACGTCTTCAGACATTACCAGACGTCCGTGAGGCACAGCATCTCCCCTCGCTGAGGACCACTGCCCTGAGTCACACAGGTCACAAATACCTTGTTTGGGAGTTTCTTTTTCCTTCCACGTCACCCCAAGATAGCATCTCTGCTTGTGGTAATCATCAAGTGACATCACACAAGTGATGTTGTGTCCCCATTTCTTCCTGTTTCAGAACTTCTCTTTCATGACCGAGTCTCTCTTGCCGCCGTCATCTTTTCACTCATGCCGGGGGAAGCTGGGGACAGCTGGTCGCCACTATCCCTGTGATCGGCGCACTCCTACTTAAAAAGCATTTCTATTTTGACCTTCAGTCCTTAGTATACTGGGTTAAAAAAAAAACCCAGCTTATTTTCATTATTTCTCATAAGCTCATGGGTCTCATTATCAAACCTTTAATCATTTCAGTAAATTTCCTCTGGTCTTCTTCTTTTCTGCCTTACGCTCCATGCTGTTTGTATTTATGGAAACCCCTGAAACATCTTTTCATCTTTAGAGATGGAGGAGAGAGGGATCAGATCCAGTAGAGGGCTGACAGGATTTTTTCTTTATTGAGCTACAAGAGCAGTCTCCTCTCCTTCATTGTGTAAGTGGTAAGTGGAGGCTCAGAGGGGAGAGGACTTGCCCAAAGCCACCCAGCTTGCTTAGTGACAGAATAAGGGTGAAGCTCGAGCACTCCTGCCACTTAACCCTCGGCCCCTCCGGTGGAGGTGGTTCCTCTTTGGTGCTCGTGCCAAATGACCCTGCAGATGTGTGGGCAGCGTCCGCCCAGAAGATAGGGAGATGGAGAACTGGTGAGTCTTGTCTGACGGGAGCTGTCGGAGGCATCTGCAAGCAGATGTGGGAACTGATGAGCCTTTTCACTTTCTCTGAGGACAGTTCACCTGCCACAGGCTCCGAGTCAAAGTTCTGATAGCCAGGCATCCCAGCAGCCAAGCCCCACTTTCAGACCAGCCAAAAAACAGGCTCCGTTCCAAGCACTTGGTGTTGCAGTTACCCGAGTGACTTGAAAGCCTAAGTCTCCAGGTTTCCAGACTGCAGTGGCTTTAGCAGTTTGTTTTTCCTTTTGTATAACAGTAAATTATTTAAATCACAAGACTACAGTCAATTTTACGAACCAGGTACATATGATTTGTATGACTTTGTCTACACTCTGGTACACTACACTTGTCCTCACAAAGGCTAGAACCAATTTTGTTTGTTGGTGTTCGCACCTGTGACATGAAGGGGCTACGTCTGCATTGCTCATTTCTTTCTGTCGCTGTCGCTGTGGCAAAGCCCTGCACATGTCATTTCTGAAAAGCCTTAAATCTTTGAGATGTTGCATGTCGGGTGTGCAGTGCACAAGGCTGCCTCGGAACTGTGAGCCCTTTTGTAAGCTGGAAGCATTTCTCTTACTACTGTTACTTTTTTAGGGAGTTTTAAATTTAGAGCTGCCAAAGTGTCCCAGTAAGCAGTGCCTTAGTGATACCTTAGTCGTGCCGCCAGCCTTCTCTGACGCCTGTTCTCAGTGCCCATTTACTGATTGGTCCCATATTTAACACAGAACAAGCAAAAATTGTTTGCATTTTGTTTAGGAAGCCCATTTTTCTCCAGTTCTACAAGAAGCTGACTGCTTGGTCCAAAATCTGAAACCAAACGTAAGTCAGCTCTTTGACCAGACTCTCAAATGCACATACCAAACAAACGAAAGGTTTTGCGTCTTCATAGCTGACTATGAAAAGCAAGTTGTACTTTCAATGTTGCCTTTTAAATTCACGACCAAATACCTAGCTATTTGTGACTCTTCTGCACTCTAGCATGAAAGTGCCTTTGGTTTGAGATTCCAGCTTAGAAAAGTGCTGCCATAATAACGATAATTTGTAGAGAGACCAAAAATATTTTGAGATCACCGTAATGCCTTTGGTTCACCGGGATGAGTCACCAACCACAGGCCTCTGCGCCAGCGCACGACGTGGACCCTGCCTGCGGCGAGCGAGTCTGTCTGCCGTGGGGGCGCCACTGCCACCGCCCGCCAGGAGCACACCGCAGCCGGAGCGCCCCCAGGAACTGTTGTGTTTGTGTGCCCACGACCCCGCGCGTCGTCTCCACTCATCACCCGGCCCTGCACCGCCACAAACAGCAGACTCTCGGCCGGTGGGCAGATCGGCCCTCCTCCCGACCTCCGAGCGTGGTCTCTGCGGAGGCTTTCTTTCCGGGTCTGATGACCCGCGCGCAAGTACCTGGTTCATGCAGTGACACCGTGTTGGAAGGTGGAAGCCTCAAGCTGAGATGACAGTGCAGAACAAAAATGAGTTAGGGTCATGACAATTGAAGCGTTCTCCTTAGGCCGGAGTGTGGACTCCGAGTGTCTCAGATGACTGTGCTGTGAGAAACTTCCAAAGAGCACCATTCCCGATTCGGCTTTTTCCAGGAATGTTCCAGCCCTCAAGGGGGCGGTTCTTGTAAAGTCCTTGTTGGCTTTTATCAAAACCCTGTGTAAATTGGGAAAGCAGATAGAGGAAGGAAAAGCAGTGAGAAGGACAAGAAGGCAAAACACCAGCCAAACAAGCCAAGGAAAAAATTGTTCTTTACCCGTATAGACTTAAAAATGACATCAGACACCTTTGAAAGTTTAGCCTCTGAAATCTTAACGAGTATGTTCCCATCTGTCTCTACCTGGTGTCTTTCTGATTACCCCCTCTGGGCTCTGAAATTTCAGGAGTGCTTTCTATCCACACCAAGGTGTGAGTATTTATAGAAATTTCTACAAGAAAAAAAATCAAGTGAAAAGGAAATTACTCCACACAAGTTGTAGTTAGCTGCTTGGATTCAGCCCCTCCCAGTCCGTGCACTTTACCACAACTTGGAAGAAATGCATCCAATACATGTTTCCGCTTCCCTTTTCAGCTGTTGCTGGGCTTGGTTTGGCAACAGTTTCCTTTCAGAAACTCGTTGCGTAGACTGTTAAGAATGAAGGTTTTGTGTTTAAAATTTACTGCATTGCAAAGGATAGTTGCACCGAAGTCAATAAGATGAAATATTTGTATTTATTGTCCTGCTTCTTAAGCCGTAACCTGTTTTATTCTCTGAATTTGCATTCGGTCAGTCACATGCCACGCCGCATTTTCATGTTTGGGACGGCACTGATGTTCCCCACTTGCTCATCCCTCAAAGGGGTCAGATTCCAGCAGATTCCACCTGTCAGGGTGACTCTCTTGTCTGGCTTCCATCATGAGATCATTTCTCCTTCCCCGTTTCTTTAAGAGAAGCTGACAGAATCTAGGCGTAATCAATTGGAAACCAGTCTCTGATTTTCTTTGATTTTTTTGCATCAGTCATTTTCTGTGATTAGTTTCACTGTGTAAATTAGATATTAACTGCACTTCTTTAAAAAAAAATCTCCCTGTTACCTCCTTGATTCACTTCTGTAGGCCTTTTCTCAATAGGCTCATGACTGCAGATAAAGAAAAATAAGTAAAAACAAAAACAGTACGTGCCTAAAAAATGACAAAAAAATTTTTTTGTAACATTGAAAAAAAAAACCTGAATAGCCTTTAATTCTTTAATATGCTTAAATGTTATGTAAATCGGTTTTTGCCACGTGTGTTTGTTCACATTCTAAATGACTTATGGGATCCTCACAGTCTGTGTCTTCATGTCACTTGTATAAAATGGGCTCGTGACGTATGCGTTTCATCTGCTCGGTGGTTCCTTTGATGTTGTACTGCTGCTGGGAGTGGGCTGTGGAGCCCACCTTCGGTCATAAGGTTCTGGGTGGGTAGACTGGAGAGATTGGGGGGCGGGGGGCAAATTCTCACACACGTTTTCTTAACCTGTTTGCAGAAACTCAAGGCGTTGGGTTAACCCTCTTGGCAGTACAGTATTCTCGTGTTTGTTAACGTCTGTGTTTAGGTACTGGTACCTTTTTGTTTAAAAATGTTCTAAGTGTTGGCTTTAAAGTGAATTTATCTTTAGTATGATAGTTATATGAAAATTATAGGGTTTGTGTGCAGAGAATTTTTTTATAAAGTGCTTTGTAAAAAAAAATGTATTCTAGCTTTTGCGGTACATATGTGTGATAACTTTAATATCCATGACAGTTAAGTGCAATTATTTCATCACTCTAAAAATGCTATTTTTGTGTCAGTTCCTGCAGGTGTTTTCATGTCTTTGCAAAGTGACACATTTTGATGCCTTCTTGATAAAGTGGTAGACATTTTGTAGCTTTCTAGAAACTTTGTATTCATACGGTATCAATGAAAAATAAAGAAAATGAAAGTGTGGGTCACCTTTTTTATCTTGCAAAAGTGTTTGTTGTTGAAAATGAAATACACTGTCTGCACTGTGGGAGCTTATATGAAGGACAGAGTAAAGGAGGCCAAAGCCACAATTCTTTTGAGAGTGTCCACCAAGCTCAGTAATTGGAACGCTAGGTGTTAACTGCAGCCAGGTTTCTCAAGAGCATCCGCAAGCCAGTCAGTCTGTCTGTCCATCTTTCTCCCTCTCTTGCTTCAGTGCTTCATTAAAATCGACAGAGGTTTTGCAGAACAGCTTATCTGTGGATCCCAGGCCACTCTGAGAAGCCATACCCCATGTTCATGGTACCACAGTAGGGCCTTGGAGAACCAAAAGGCACACCAGCTCAGCTACTGAGCATTTATGATTGTTAGCCCGACTTGCTGGGCATACACCAGGGACCGGGGGTAGAGCAGACAGTGGGGAACCGAGGTAAATTCGTCATGGTTCTGGCCTGCGCCGTGCTTACATTCTCAGTAGCGGGGTTGCGTGTTGCGCAGTAACCCCTTACCCCTGTCCTCAGCATCACCAGGGGATTTGTGATTCAGGTGTGCAGCACACGTGTGTAACAAAACCCTGGATTCACTCGGTTTCACTGAATGCTGGGCACTGGGCCGAGTGTATTGGTGTGGAGTGCATATGGTGTTCCCTTTGATTCCCAGAATAGTCCCAATGGCAGTGACATTATTGCCCCCACACTGAGCTCCGAAAGGGTAGGTCATCCAGAGTCGTGACTGGTGAGTGGGGGAGCCTTAAACAGTCACCCTGACTATTCAGCCTGGACTCCTGGCCCCTGCACCTTGGCTCATGTCAGTCTGTGGATGCAGCTCACAGACAGGGAGAAATTTGGATTGGAGAGGGGGACAACTTTCTTAAACAGCGATGACCTTGGGCTTTTGAGAGCAGGACCAAATGCTCCCTGGGACCCTTTGGTTTGAACTAGATCTTGGGTCTTGCTTCTCCCCATTTCTTTAAAATTTTGAGGGAAAGCCTGCCTCAAATCCCAAGAGACACGGGTGGGAATGGGAACAGAGAAGAAATAACATTCCAGCTCCTTCGAAAAGTCGCATTTCCAGCGAACCACTATTTGAGAGGCATGACGTTGCCGGTGAGCTGCTTGGGGCAGAGGGAAGAGGCTGTGGAGCATTTTGCTGAATCCTTATTCTATGGAAGGCACCTTCATACTCAGTAGTTGCTATCTGCCTTAACCCACACCCTCTGAACAAAGAAATAATTTCCAAAGAACCCTGCCTTCTTGTGACCTGCCAGATATAGGTCAGTACCGCCTACCCTGGGGAAAAAAAATCCACATGACCAACAAACATAAAAAGATACTCAGCTCCATTACTAATCAGGGAAATGTAAGTTCAAAATCACAGTGGCATCTGCCCGGCAGATTTAAAGATTTTTAATGTCATAACACCAGGTGTGGGTAAAGATGGGGGGCCACAGAGCTTCTGTGCATGCTGTAAACCGGTACAGCCGCTTGTACAAGAGCGTTATAGCCCCATGCATCCAGTCCAGCCACAGTAGAGTTAAAAAATAAGTGGACTCTTACATAATCGACCATAATATGAGTACAAAGAACACTGGAAATATGTACCAATATCTTACAGCCTTGAGAAAGCCCGTTGCCTGTGATTTTTTTCATTTTTCTCTGACTTTATTGAAGTATAATTTATATAAAGTGAAATTCACTCATTTTAACGCATCACTTGTTCAGATTGAGTGGTTTATGTATATTGATAGCTGTATGCCACCACAATCTCAATGCAGAACGTACTCATCACCCCCAAAGTTGCTCGTACCCCTTTGGAGTTCATCCCCGCCTCTCAGCTGCATGCAAGCTCAGATCTGCTTTCTGTGCCTGTGATATTTTTCCTTTTCTGGAATTTCACTTAAATAGCATCACACTGCATGTAGTTCTCTGTGTTTGATTCCTTTGGCTCAGCACATCTTTTCACGTGAGAATAGGTCCCATTCTTCTGATTCTCTGCCTCTTAGGGAATTTTAGGTTGTACATATTATTAATGTTAATTGTGGAGGTTGTCAATTTTGATATTTTTCTCGGACAGGTTATTTAATTTCAGTTTTAGTGGGCATTTTCCTTGATTAAACGACACAGTCTGTCTGGCGGCAACTCCAGTCTCACCTCCTCTGCTCTTTAGCTGAGATGCAGGGACATCTGTTCTGTGGGGCGTGGTCTAGCGGTCAGCCTGTGGGATGAGCTGATGGAATTTGGGGATCCCTTCCAGGACTCCCTCTCCTCCCTTTGCAGCTATCGTTGCCCTGGACTCTGTTCTATTTTCATGGACCAAAACTACGGCTTTCCCCCCAGCACCACCACTGGTGGGCACAGCACGGCCCCGCACCTGGCCCCTGGCTGAAAGCAGCAGAAATGGGGGGCTCACTTTCTATAACTTCACTCTCCGTGTGGCAGAGCGACTTCCCACCAAAATCTACCTGCTTCTGTTCACCTCCCCGCACTATGCTTCCATTTTTGTTATGTCTACCCCCTAAAATCTCATTCAATCATTACTGTAAAAGGAAGTCTGACTGTTTTGGGGGCAAATATTAAGATGCTCGTTCGTTTGGTTTTTGCAGGTTTTGAATTCTTGTATGGGCTTTCCAGTTCTACTGTGAAATCAGTATGACATCTAGTGGCTTGATAAAGTTAGGACGGGTTTTAATGAGTTACATCTGGAGTTGGGGCTCCCTACCTGTGGAGGCAGGGTGGAGGTCGGTGGTTACAGTGCTTTAATATTTAATAGTTTCCACTTACTGGAAAACAGTAACAACGGATATACATTAATAGGCAACAAAGAAAGAGGGAGGGGAAGGGAAGAAAAAAGGGGAGAAGCATGGAGTGAAGAGAAGGAGGCAGGATGGAGGGGAGAGGAGGAGAAAAGGGAAGGCAGGAGAGGATGATGTGGGCAAAGGACATTCCAGGAACAGGGAGCAAGACAAAGGGCTTAGAACTGGGAAGTGACCTGATGAACAAGAAAAAGGGAACAGCGGGAAATGTGGTTCATAAAGTGATCCGGCCTGTGAAACACCTTTCACGTCACGGGGCAGAATTTAGCTTTTAGCCACCAGGCGGTTGGCCATCTGAGCTTTTACCCATCGAGGGTGTGCTGTGGTTCTGAGTGGGTCCCTGCCCACCCACTCCTTGCCTTCCCCCTCCTCCGAAATGCAGGGGAACGGACCCCAGCTGTCTGTCTTCTCCATAGGCCTGTGTCCTGTGTCCCCCGCTGGAATCGGCTGAGTGCGGCCAGTGGAGAGAACTGGGATGGGACTGAGGGTGGGACGTGGGGAGGAGCCAGAGTGCAGCTCTCCTTCTCTTTTCAGGAACAGCAGCAGCGCTGTCTCCTCCAGGGCTCCAGCTCTTCCGCGAGCGTCCCGCAAGGGGTCCAGCTTCTACCAGTGATCTGGAACACCCCCTCACCCCTCCGCTCCTAAAAGTGGGAGTGACTTCCTCTTCCTGTTCACCTGGGGCTTTAGCTTCTCAGCACCTTCGCCACCTGTGAAACGAATTCCCTGCATCAAATGCCCTTCGTTGTAAACACTTGAGTGGCTTCTATTTTCCCAGTTAGTGCCTGACTAATACCCGTTCTCTTTACTGCTCTGGGTTCCACAGAAAGGGATTTTCCCCTAAATACTCTTCACACCTCGCTCTATCCTTCTCCCGGTGGAAGTGCACTGAGTTCCTGGTGAGCTGGTGACAGCAGTCTGTCCACATTGTCATTTGGGCTGATCTCTCCCTGTGGACTTTGAGAGTGAATTTTAGCACACTCTTTAGTTATACGTAGGCTCTGTCTTTCAGTACAGCCTGTTCTGTAATAAAATTGATATTTGAATCCCTAACTCCTATATCTGAATTGGTTCCCAAAGCTAGGACAAGGTATGCTTTAAAAAAAAAAAAAAAAATTTAATGTTTTTTGCTTCCACCTCCCCTCTTGGAACATGTTCTAATAACTTCAGTTCCTTGGGGAACTATTGAGACTACACCATAGGTCCCAAAGTCTGATGTCAGCAGCAGGTAGTGATGAGAAAAGGCCAGCTTCCTGGGCCTGCCCCCACACCAGCAGCTGCACAGAATCCCGCCCTAAATAGTGCCCACCGCTTGGTCTTCATGTTTCTGTCGTCACTGTTTTGAAACTTTTTTCTAATTTTTTAAAATATATTTTATTGATTATGCTGTTACAGTCGTCCCATTTCCCCCCTTCATTCCCCTCTACCCTGCACACCCCTTCCCACCCACACTCCCCCCTTTAGTTCATGTCCATGTGTCATAAGTTCTTTAGCTTCTACATTTCCCATACTATTCTTGCCCTCCCCCTGTCTATTTTCTACCTACCGTCAATGCTACTTATTCTCTGTACCTTTTCCTCCTCTCTCCTCCTCCCACTCCCCTGTTGCTAACCCTCCATGTGATCTCCATTTCTGTGTTTCTGTTCCTGTTCTATTTGTTTGCTTAGTGTGCTTTTGCTTTTGTTTTAGGTGTAGTTGTTAATAACTGTGAGTTTGCTGTCTTTTTACCATTCATATTTTTTATTTTCTTTTTCTTAGATAAGTCCCTTTAACATTTCATATAATAAGGGCTTGGTGATGATGAACTCTTTTAACTTGACCTTATCTGAGAAGCACTTTATCTGCCCTTCCATTCTAAATGAAAGTTTTGCTGGATACAGCAATCTTGGATGTAGGTCCTTGCCTTTCATGACTTTGAACACTTTCCTCCAGCCCCTTCTTGCCTATAAGGTCTCTTTAGAGAAATCAGCTGACAGTCTGATGGGAACTCCTTTGTAGGTGACTGTCCCCTTATCCCTTGCTGCTTCTAGAATTCTCTCCTTCATTTTAACCTTGGCTAATGTAATTATGATGTGCCTTGGTGTGTTCCTCCTTGGGTCCACCTTCTTTGGGACTCTCTGAGCTTCCTGGACTTCCTGGAAGTCTATTTCCTTTGCCAGATCGGGGAAGTTCTCCTTTATTATTTGTTCAAATAAGTTTTCCACTTGTTGCTCTTCCTCTTCCCCTTCTGGTACCCCTATAATTTGGATGTTGGGACATTTCAAGATGTCCTGGAGGTTCCTAAGCCTCTCCTCATTTTTTGGAATTCTTGTTTCTTCATTCTTTTCTGTTTGGTTGTTTCTTTCTTCCTTCTGGTCCACTCCATTGATTTGAGTCCCAGTTTTCCTCCCATCACTATTGGTTCCCTGTGTGTTTTCCTTCATTTCACTTAGTGTAGCCTCCATTTGTTCATTTAATTTGTGATCAAAATCAACCAATTCTGTGAGCATCCTGATCACCAGTGCTTTGAACTGTGCATCTGATAGGTTGGCTATGGGTTGCTTAGATGTATTGGCTCTGGGGCTTTGATCTGTTCTTCCATTTGGGCCATTTTGGGGGGAGGGGGGCAGTCTGGTTGCACCTATTATATATGAGGGGTGGACCCTTAGGTGTTCACCAGGGCAGGGCAACCCAGTTGCTGGGTTTTGATGCTGTATGTGGGGGTGGGGTCAGAGAGGGAACAATGGCACCTGCTCCCTTGTATTTCAGTCACTTCCGCCGCTTCCCGCAAGCAAACCGGGCCCTTCTGGTGCTGGTTCTTGGGCAGGTGGACTTGTGTACATTCTAGGACCTTGTGGGTCTCTCCAGCGAACTCTCCTGTGAGGCTGGGAGTCTCTCTGGGCACCTCAACCTGCACAAGTGTTTTCAATCGGTGCTTTTAGGTTTTGTTTCATGGCACTGGGGCCCTGAGTTGCTCAGTCTGTCCTGTTCTCCATTTCCCCCTGGTTTATCTGCGCGCAAATGTGTGTCCACAGTCAGCCAGCCACCTTGTGCACCTCACTGGGTTTGCCTGTTGCCACCCTGCACCCGGGGTCTGCCAGCTGCCGCCTGTGTGCCCGGGACCACCAACCACTACTGCTTCTTGCCAAGACCCCTCTCTGCCGGCCACTGACTCCACCCTTCTTACCAGTCTGGATGTATGGTTGTTGGACTTCCTTACAGTTCAGTTTTCTGTCAGATCTGGTTGGGTTTTTGTTTCTAATTTTTTGTTGTCATTAATTTTGGTTGTGCGAAGAGGCACAGTGTGTCTGCCTACACCTCCATCTTGGTCGGAAGGCCTGTCTTGAAACCCTTAATAAATTTTCCAGCAAGGTACTCTGCATTTTCACTGGACCCTTCAGATTATGTAGCCAGTCCTGGTATTAATGCTCCTCCCGGGGTGCACCTTTTGAAATGGTTGGGCAGTCCTGAGCACCCAAGCTCCTTGGTATTTTCAGGCTGGCAGCGAGGCCAGAGGCGCCCAGGGAATTCTCCAGGTGGACAGCAGAGGGCAGCAAACCTCCACTCAAGTGCTTCTCGGGAGGACTAGGGATTTACAAACTTCTCTAAAGGCTTGTTGGAGGAAGGTGGGTGACAGAGGCAGTGGTGCTGTTCGTTGTCTGCTTTTAATGTTTGAAAAGCAGAAACTGCACCCCTGATCCCGTCTGAGGTGAGGTGGCGCGCAGCACTTGCTGCTCCTGTGTAGCCCGTCGGTGTTGAATTAGAGCAATGCCTTTCAACCACGACAGCAGCAGGGACCTGAGGAGCCGTGTGCCATTCTGCTCCTGCTTAGAGCCAGACCTGTTCAAAGGGCCTTCCTGGGGATCCGGCAAGTGGTCTTCCAAGGGTTGCCTCTAATCCTCAGAGCACCCAGCAAAGTCTGCAGTACCATCCGGTGGGAACTGGGCTCAAAAATGTACTTTGATGTGACTGGTCACCAGCTGTGAAGTGAGAAAATGTCACTTTGAACCCTGATCTACCTAGGTCCAACAAAGCACATTCTTTTCATAAGTTCATTGAACCACCACAAAAGAAAAAAAAAAGGAAAATACCATTTTTTTCTTTGCTTTGTGAAGTGGAAACAAGTCCCCTACGACTATCCCCACCCTCTCCCAGGCCCAGGGCAACGAGAAAACTGACATTTATCCAAGGGCTCTGACCTGGGTTACATCTCATCAAACAAGCAAACAAACAAAAAAGGACTTTTTAAAACATTTTTTTCTTTTTACCATAATCCAACAACTCACTCTGCTCTCCCTTGAAGCCTATTATTGTAAGGAGAAACTCAGCCTTGAGTCAAACCTAATGAAAACAGTCTTTGGTGAGCTCTCCTACATGCCTAATCATTTTATAAGAGCTTTATACAAATGGATTAAATTTAGAAGTTACCCAGGGGACTTTTGTAACCTCCAAGGAGAGGCCCCCAGTGAAGCTGAAATTTTTCAGAGTCGAAGGAAATGCTGTAGCATGGAGGTTGCAAACTCAGATGCAGGCCAGGACCAGGCCACTGTCGCGGACAAGAGAATCAGCTGTGAAAGGGAGGGCACGTCTCACCCACAGACATTCACGATTCAAACAGTCAGCCCGAGCTCCCTCGCCACTCTGAGTGAGCGGTGAGCTCCTGTAGCCTGTGTCTCGCTTGCTCTGCCCTGGCAGCTGGAGAAAGCAGGGCTGGAGAGCTCAGGGTGGCAACACTACAAGAGCAGGAGCACCACGCAGGGGCTGAGCAAAGGGCTCTACACTCACCCAGTCTGCATTCGAACCCTGATCTTACCACTGATGCACTGTGGGTCTTTGGGTAATTTACTCCATTCCTCTGAGCATCGGTGTCTTGATCTGTCAAATGGTGCCGCCAACATTTCTCATCACAGTGTAGTGAGAAACAAACAGGATGATTAGATGCCCGAGTGTTGGCCAGACTCACCGATGAAAACTCTGGTTACTCCCCTCCTCCGCGCTCAAGCTGGTATCCGAAATCAAGTACTCTGCTCGGGCCCAAGAGGCTGCTTCATTTAATGTTGAAATACCTGCTTCCATGTCATGCTTTCTGTAAGCCCTCTCAGGTGTTTTCAGAAGACAGATATATATTCTAAATTAATAAACAACAAAAAATCAGGAAAATGTCCCCCCCCCTTTTTTTTTATCCCTATTTGCCCTTCCTTTAGCCCTTTGGGTGAGCAGAGAACAGGTCTAGCCCCAACTCTCTGGCAGAAAGACGACCTTGGTCCAACTCCCCACCCCATCCCAGCCTGTGAAGCTGCACAGGGATTTCTGGAGTTTCCCTAAGGTAACACCAGAGAAGTGAGTCCCTTTGCAACTCCAAAAGCAACCTCTATGAATGTGGGAAGGGATGCCTGCTAGCTTCCCACAAGGTGGGAGCTCCCAAGGGTGGGACCCCATACAGCAAGTCTGCCAAGGACAAAGCTGGACCTTCCCATGCTGAGCTGGGGCATCAGCCGAGAGGCATTTTAGCAAAGGATTACAGGTCCAGTTTGGATCAGCTGACTCCCTGCGGGACAGGAGGCAGGTGTGGCTGAGTAAAGGTCAGAGGCATGGCAGGGGCTCCTCGAAGAGGGGAAACCCCCCTCTATTGCCCCTCCATTTGAACAAAATTTCTCTCTCCAGGACAATCTTTTCACCTCTTTCATCTTGCCACCTAATAAAGGAAAGAGAATCAAGGAGGCCGTACTTTTGGATGTCCCAAACTCCGCATCCAGACTCCAGCACAGCACGGGGATCAGCATCGTGCTGGGGGGGGTGGTGCATACTTTGATGGGAGTGCGCATTTCTCCAACGGCTCTGACAGGTAGTCGGCCCAGGTCACCGGCAACTCTCGGAGTTCACTGTCTGGATCTTCTTGGGATTCTAAGTAAGTTGCACATATTTAAAAGATTTCAAAGGTGCATGGTATGTTTTATGATTAAGCTGGAAAGAACTATATTTTGTGGCTGTGGATACAGCTGTTGTGAAGGAGGAAACCAGATTGATCAAAGTGGTTACCACATTGAAACTTCTTTCTCCCAATGTGTTTGCTTTTATTGTATTTTTTTTTTCCATTACCACTTATCCCCCTTCTACAACCCCCACCCTGCAATCACCACATTGAAACTTTAGAAGCTGACTCCAATCTTTCTTGGAATGAGGCTCAGTCTGAAAATCAATAGATAAGTGGTGTGTAATTGAAATATTATCACAAAAATGTAGATTGGTATCCAGATCAGGATCTAAGACAAGAACTTTGAAAGGGGATTATGCAGGGAAAGCCAAGTTGTACGATCCTAATGAGCTCAGGCATTATTTCTAGATTTGGAGGTGAGATATGTAAAGTACTGGGTTGGGTCTTGAATGCATTTACTCTCAAGGTATAATCTTTGAGTGCCTATCTGTGGGTGGCCTGCAGCCAGCTACTGAGCCTGATGAGGTCAAATCCATGCTGAGGAGAGGGGATGTGAAAGGGGCTGAATTTCCCCCGAGGAGAGCCTGCTGGTCTCACCGCTAGAAAAGGAGAACTTGAGAACTTGACCCTTGACTCCTCTCTTCCTGCTCTTTCTCCCTTCAGCCTCTTTCTCCCCCTCCTCCCATCCCCCACACCCCCTTTGAAGCTCCAAGGGGGTTGAGTGGCGTTCTCTTTGCCTCCCCAGCTTTCTGCCTAAGGATCCACCTCAGGTGGAAACTCAAGTCCTTTTCTGCTGCCACTCACCTGGCTCGGGGCATCCCCTCACATACCTCTAACTTAATCAGCATCTCTTCTTTCGATGAATATTTTCTGAATTCCTAAACTGTGAGTACTCTTTTCAGTGTGGACTGGTCCACAGAAGAGCCAAACTGGAGAATAATTGGTGGTTGACCAACACAGCAAGGCACCTCTCCTGCCGTACTGTGCGGTCTTAGCATCCTCAACACCCTTGTTGCCCAATTGTAGGACTCGAATACCTCTTAGTACCACCCTGGGGCCTGTGTGTTTTCCTAAACACAGAGGAGAGCTGGTATTTATTGAGCACTTACTGTATGGACCACACTGCAGACCCCCTGGAAGGGATTGTTGTCCCCATAGTGTAGGATGTCTCCCAGTGTAGGGCTTTGTGTCATGTTCTCATAGTAGAGGACTTCAGGAAATATTTGTTAAAAGAAAAGAGCCATAATTATACTAGAGCGAGGAAAGAAGGGTGCTGTCCCCCCAGTGCACGGCTCCTGGCTGCTGTGGAGGTGGCAGTTGTGTTGAGAAAGAGCAGGCCCTGCTGAATCGGCTGGGAGGGTGTGGCATGTCAGGCCGGACCATCAGCCTTTCCATGATGCTCGTCCACCTGAAACTTGGGCTGCAGCGCCTCCTCACTCCGCCCTCTGTGATCCCATCCAACCTGGAAGGATGATCCAGAGTGTAATTTACAAGCTGACTCCCCGACATGGGCTCCAGCGAGTCCTGGCAGGTGTCCACCAGCATGGGGTGGGGGAGCAGGCTCACCGTGCAGCAGCTGAACACCTGCAGGCCCCAGAACTGTCCCCAGCCCTCCAGCTCCTGCAGTCTCTCACTGGAGCTCCCTGTTCCAGCTCAGATGCAGGGAGGGGGATCAGACGTAAAATCCCAGGGGCTGGAAATTCCTCCCACAAGGCCATTCTCCTCCCAACCCTCAATTTCCAGTGAAGCAGAAATTTTAACAACTCTGAGCAAATTTTCAAAGCTGAGTAACTACCTATTACACACTTAAATCCTGTTATTTGTTAACAGCATTTGAATGAGGAACTTGCTCCCACTGCTTTGAAAATGTATCTTTGAATGGGTGAAGCAGGACAATTAGAGATGATCGTGTGCGCAGTGCCTTCCGTGATATCAGAAACTCTTCCAAACTGGCATCCCAAGGTTGGTGCAATAGCTGTCTTTAGAGGAATTCAGGAGGAGGGTGACTTAAAGGGGAGAGGGGCCAAAGAGCATGCCCATGCGATAGGACTGATCTGGGGACTGCCCACCCCACTGGACCACTCTGTGCGTGTTGTTTGGGGACCTGTCCTCTGACTGCCAGTTTCAAATGCAAAGTGTTACCCACTGCCCTGGGTTTGCTGGGCTGTTACAGAAGCAGGCCAAGGTTTCCAGGGTAGAACAGGGATGTCAATAGAAAGAAAAGACTCCCCCAACCCCCGAGTGCTCTTCAGAAGACCACCTTCCCACAGTAATGCCCAACATCCCCTTCACACTCCCCTAGTGCAGAGCTTGGCTTCAGAGACCACCCAGAGCAAAGGGGTGGCCTTTGGTGATGCTCATGGCCCTCTAGGATGGACACTTCTGAGAACCCTACAGTCCTGCATCCCAGATGGGAGCTGCAAAGCCAGTCTCCCGAAAGCCAAAGACTAAAGCCAGAGACCTGGGGGATTATTGGGTACCTGGAACCCCAGCAGGCTCTGAGCTCAGCTCGGACCAGGAGGTAATATGGTATAGATCAGCGGGCTCTCCAGGCTGGCTGTCCAAGAGAATGGTGCGGGGAGTTTTTAAAAATGCTGATGCCTAGCTCACCCTCCCAATCCCCCATTCCCAAGACGTCAGAATCTCTTCAGGTAGGACCCAAGCATCAGTCATAATTCAGGCTTTTCAGGTGATTCTAACACGTAGCCAAGTCTAAGAACTAGAGATGTTAAATGGTTGAGGTGATACCGAGACTCCAGGTCCCAGTGGGGAGACAGAAGATTCATTAGCTTCTGGTTGGAAAAGAAAGTAATCAAGCAGAGAAGACTTAGAATCCTCCTTCCTTTTTTTGTGAAAATTTGATGTCCTTTGGGATAGAAATATTTCTACTTCTTCCATTGGAAGGGGACTCTACAGCTTAACTAGCTTAACTGTTTTATTGTCAAGTAAACTTGACTTTGGAGTGGTTATAAAAGCTTCAAAAAACTTTTGTTTAGAAATAATTTCAAACTTAGAGAAATTTAAAGAATAATAAATACAACCCTTATATACTCTTTACCCAGAAGCACTAATTGTTAATATTTGGCCACGTTGGTTGATATATGTGCACACATATATATTGGGTTGTCCAAAAAGTTTGTTTGGTTTTTTCCATAAGATGGCTCTGGTAATTGTCTTTAATTTCATTTGAAACAATTTTATTAGATTGTATTTTTATAGATGTCATATCAGCATGCGTTAAAAAAAACTTACCAAACTTGGTGAATTTTTTGCAGCCATTTTAATACCAAAGATGGAAGAAAATAAGAGACATTTTTGGTATATTATGCTTTCTTATTTTAAGACAGGTAAAAGCACAGAACAAAGATTTGTGCAGTGTATGGAGAAGGTGCTGTGTCTGATCAAACACGTCAAAAATGGTTTGCAAAGTTTCATGCTGGAGATTTCTTGCTGAGCGATGCCCCACAGTCGGGTAGACCAGTTGAAGTTGAAAGCAATCAAATCGAGATATTAATTGAGAATAATCCACATTATACCACATGGGAGATAGCCAACATATACAAAATATCCAAATCAGTCAAGTTATTGGTGAAAATGAAAAAAATGTGTCTTTTATTTTATAGAAAAAAATGAAATGGGCTTTATGGCAACCCAATACTTATATACACATACATACACAAATATACACATATGCATATACAGCTCTATCTACACACACATATACATAGAAATCACTGTGTATGTGTGCACACATACGTACACATATGCACACATATGCAAATATATACGCATATGTATGTTACACTTTTTTCTCAACCACTTGAGCATGGCTGCCTGCACCATGCCTCTTTTCTATGTATTAGCACCCCTCTGTCCTTAGTACCCCACTGTTTCCCAGGAACAAGGACATTAGCTCATGTAAACATAGTATGGTTATAAAGTTCAGAAAATTTGACATCACTATAATACTATTATCTAATCTACAGTTTATATTCCAATATTTCAGTTGTTTCAGTAATGCCTTTTGTACATTTTTTCCCCCTAATTCAGGGACCAATCTAGAATCACACATTGCATTTGTTTACAGCTTAAACTTCCCAGTAGGGAAGAGAGATTTAAGTTAAAATTTTTTTACTCTATAACAATTAACATAAGGAAGAGTGTCATCTGACTTTAAAGCATAATATTTTTCATTCTCAAAATTTAGAAGTCAAAATGTTTTTATTAAAAATTTCTTCAGAAGTTAAAAATGAAAATTTTTCTCATAATTTTTCAAACCATTAGATCTTGAAGAACTCACAATATATTCCTACATTTAACCTTTTCTCTCATAGCATGGATGCAGAATTGTTGTTTAAGAAAAATCTCCCACAATAACTGTGATACAGGAAAAATTATGCCTGGCAATGTCATTTTAGGAGGTGTCCAAGAAAGACTGTTCAGGGAGTGAGTAAATGACCTCTTGCTTGGATTATTGCAATAGACTCCTGGCTGGTTTCTTGCTTACATTTCCCCCTCTTTGTTTTCTGTTTCTCAATCCAGTAACCGGAATTCGTTTAAAAACATAAGTCAGAGTGTGTCTGTTTTCACACGCTCAACAACCTCGTTGGTCGGCTTCCCACATCATTCAGAGTTAGCATCTTCAAAATGACCGACAAGGCCCTGTGTGATTTATCCTCCAGGAACCCCAGGCCCATCTGCACCCCTCTCTGATGTCATCTCTTGCTAACCCTCCAGCCTTATTTCCCCTGCTCCAGCCACACCGGCATCCTTGTGGTTTCTTGAAGGCCCAACGCACGCTCCCACCTCAGGGCCTTTGCATTTGCTTGTAATTCTGTTCTTTTCCATCTGTTCACCTAGCCTGTCCTTCACTTTTTTCAGGTCTTTATTTAAATATTAATTTCCTCACACTGGACCCTGCTCTACTCTCTAGAAGGTTCCTTCTTGTGCATTTGCCCTCCTCCTCCACAGGGGGTGGCCTTGGGGGCAGCTAACCTAGTTCTTAGCCCACTTACCATTTATGAAAAGTTGATGACTCAAATTTCTAATTTCTCTCTTCAATTTCTGTTTGAAAACAAGCCAGTACTTTGGGGATTTATCTCTTTATTGAAATTTCTTGTCAAATGCAGTCAGTGACAACACAAATTTAACATTCTGTTACCCAAACTCTTCTCCAAGACCAGGGGTTGGCAAATAAAAGCTGACAGGGCAAATCCACCACTGCTTGTTTTGTAAATAAAGTTTTATTGGATCATAGCTATGCTCATTCATTTACATACCGTCTATGTTCATGCTACAATGGCAGAGTTGAGGAGTTGCAAAAGAAACCATATTGCCCATAAAGCTGAGAAGCTCATATCTAGCTCTTCACCGAAAAGTTTGCTGACCCCTGCCTTTAGACCTAAAATTTGAGTTGGCTCATGGTCTGCTCTCCAAGTTACCGCAGGCCCAGTCTTACTCAGCTTTTTGCCATTGTAGATCATGGATTGCCATCCTTGGAGCCTGGCTGCTAAGCTCACGCCACATAGCTCCAATTTCTTTGCTACGGCGATATCCCACTCCTGGTACTAGTCAGGATGATTAACAGCAGCTGACACAATCAAAATCTCTGGGGTTCAAGCAGATCAAAGTTTGTGTCTTGCTCATTCAAAGTCTGAGGTTGGGTGGCAAGATCCCTCCATCTTGTATCTGCACCATCAAGGTGTGACCTCCAAAGTCGCTCAGCACGTTGAGAGAGGTGGAGGACGCGTACTGTTCTCAACTGACTTTCCTCTGGTTGCCAGACTAGTTATAGGGCCCCAGTCTAAGTATAAGGAGGGCTGGGATATTTAGAGGACCATTTGAATGTTTGATGAGGTCTAATAAGTCTTTGTAACTTTAATCCTTGATCTCTAAGCAAGATTGGATCCAAACTCAACCCCGTAGGAGCCTATCGGAGGATCTGCTAGAATGGGATTCCACACCCTGTTCCAGAGGCCCTGGGGGTCCTTATTTGTATCCTTCAAATGCAGAATTATTTTTATCTTGAGGGTGCTCCTGATGCATCAGGATAAATAATGTGATAAGAGGAAAGGGGAGTGTGTGAAGGAAGTGGGGAGGTGGAGTAAAGACCTGAGAAAGAAAGAGTTGAAGTCAAAGAGGAGCAGATACAAATGATTGAAGGTCATTAGCAGCCTGTGGACTGCAGCACCTGTCAGAGCTCAGGCACCACTGAGGTCCGAGCTGTCATTACAACTACAAAGCTATTTACTTATTTCAATGTTGTTATTCAGTATACTGAATCAAGCATCTGATGACTTGAAGTAACTTCAAAAATAAACTTTCATGTCCCAAAGTCATTGAAGAAGGGTCCAGAGTTCATTTCTGCTTCGTAGATCAAGATGGAGAATCACATTTTCTGTAAAAAGGAAACGTGTAGAGAGTTTTGGGTGAGAGCTGGGTCTCTGGCCTGAGAGACAGGAATGTGGGCTCCGTTCCCAGGTCTTTTCTCTGACCCTGTTCATGACCCTAAGAAGTCCCATCGCCTTCTTGGAACCTCAGTTTCTCCCTTTGAAACAACCACAGCTTGCCTCCTTGGGCAAATTGGATGATTAATAATGACACAGTGTTAGAAAAGTTACTTTGAGGTCTTCAGATTAAAGCCAACCTATAAACTCTGCTGAAGATTTACTGTCTTATTAAAAAAAATAGCAGCATATAGTACTCCACTAATAAACGTTGACAAAATGAATGTTCTCCATCCTGGCAAAGACAAACTATCCAACTATTGCAAGTACAATGTGAGAGGGTGTTTTCCATGGTCATAAAATTTTATATTAATATTGCCCAGAAACATATTTTGGGTCTATATCTATACTGTCACCTGGAATTACCACTAATAGAACTGGCCATCTAGATTTATAATACTCTAATAACTAATAATGAACAGAACAGGCGTGTTGCCCAGCTTTGTCTCTTGACTTAGGAATGAAAAGAATGACAAGGATTGCTACCGAAAAAGTTAAAACCAGGATCCTGGTAAAAGAAGAAAAAGCAGTGAGAGAAATGTGGACGTTGTGTGAGGATCACCTTGGCTGAGCACCCTGACAAATCAGACAGAAGTCGGGTGGGCAACAATGTTGGCCACATAGGAAGATTACAGAGAGATTTCAGAGCTGCTGTTCACTCCTCTTATCTAGGCTCCTCATCAATTCAGCCAGTCTACAGAGGCTCCAGCACATCCCGTCCTTGTTGCCTGAGCATTGTGGGTGATTTCTCTTGGTTATGTGGAAAGAGTTAAGGAATTTGAGTCCAATGGACTAACTGCTCTGTCACTAACTGTGCAACTTGAAGCAAACTGTTTTCAGAGCCTCAAATAGCTAATTCATAAAATGAGGGCATTGGACTAATAATAGAACAGCAATTACTGAGCGCATACTAAGTACCATAGCCCTTTGCTATGCACTATACACATGCCTTATCTTATTTCATCCTCTGAAGTAGATGCTATTACCTTCATTTAATAGCTGAAAATATAGCTCAAAGAGGATAAAAAGTATTTTATGTACAGAATGTATTGGATAAATATTTACTAAACATCTACTATGTATCAGTTGTCAAGGGTCAGGAAAGATACTTCCTCCTGATTCTTGATGAACACACAGTCTGGAAGAGCCTCACAATGTAGGAGTCTATCTTAGTCAGCCCAGGCTGCTCTGTAGCAAAATATCATAGACTGGATGGCTTAAAAACAGATCTTACTTCTTACTGTTCCGGAGGCTGAAAGTCCAAGATCAGGGCGCTCACATGATCTGATTCTGTTTAGAGTCCTCCTCCAGGTTGCAAACTTCTGGTTTCTCACTACGTCTTCACAAGGCAGAATGCAGAGAAGAAACAAGCCCCATTTTGGGGGGCTCTACCCATGAGGGCTCTACCCTCATGACCTCATCTAATCCTGATTACCTCCCAGGTACCTTCCTGTTGTGGGGTAGGACTTCAACATATGAATTTGGAAGTGGGGAACACAAACATTCAACCCGTAACAGAGTAATATCTAGAAGATGAAAGACTGAAGATTTGAGCTTAGGTCTGTTTATGATCTTGGTCTTTTCTACGTGTTGGACCAGTGTGCAAACATGCTAGTATTTCCCCCATCTGAGCAAACAAATGCCTTCTCTTGATCCCATTTCACCCAGTTACTGCCCCATCGTTTTGCTTTTCCTTACAGCCCTTTTATGAGTTGTCTGTACTTGTCTCCAATGCCATGCCTCCTGTTCTCTCTTAAACTCACCTGCCTAGGCCTTGCCATTGAAGTCTCGTCATGGTCATCAAGGAACCCCCATGCTAAATCCAGTGGCCAAACTTCATGCCTCATCTTACTTGCCCTAGCTGCGGCATTTGACAGTTAATTTGCCTTCTTCCCTTGGCCTCCAGGGCTGTCCTTTCTCTTGGGTTTTCCCCTATCCCCTTTTTGCTCTTTATCAGGCTGAGATGCTACTGTCTTCTCTTCTCCCCAGATTGTTTGCAATATCCCAGGGCTCAGACCTTGGATTTCCTTTTTCTGTGTGAACTTACTCTCTTTGTGGAAACACCCAGTTTCAAGGGTTTTTGTACCCTCTTTTATGCATATGACTCCCCAACTCACTTCTTTGGTCCAAACCTCTCCTGCAGTTTTCAAACTTGAGAAATAAACTGCTGCTTGGATATCTACTTGGATATCTAACGGATACCCTAACTCAGCTTGTTCAAAAACCCACCCCTGGTCTTTCCACTGAAACCTGTTTTACTTGCAGCCTTCTCCTTGTCAGATGGTTGTAATTTTGCCCTTCCCATTTCTGAATCCAAAAACGTTGACCCATTCTGTATTCCACTTTTGCTTGCATATCCCACATCCAATCCATTAGGAAATTCATTTGGCTTTACTTTCAAAATGTGTCTAGAAATGGACCGATTCTCACAACTGCAACTGCTACCACCCTGGTCCAAGCCATCATTAAATTAACTTGGGCATCTACTCTGTGCTGGCCCATGTGTCAATGCCAGGAATGTAGATAAACAGGACACAGTCCCGGCCCACAGAAAGCACATCGTCTAGTGGGGAAGGTAGCTACGGAACTAGGTCATTGTAACCCACTGTGGTAAGAGCTGTGACAGGGACATGCAAGTTCGTAGGAGGGAACACAATCTTTACATCCCCTTCCAGCTCAGACACAATAAAAGCTGCTCGTTTTAGCTCTTAAACTAAGCTGACCCTCCATTTTCTAGGCATCCTAAGGCCAATTAAAATAAGTCTGACTTTCCATTCATTGCTTCTAGTCCCATTTGCTCATAATACTCAACACCGGTCTTCTCATCTTTTATCTTTGCCTCCTACTCTGTGTCATGTTCTCACCCATGAGCTTAGAGGTGTAACTCAGAATTTCCCAGCATTGAAATTCAGTGTGTTTCCCAGGATGCGGCCTACACTGACCCCCTTCTCCTGGCAACTTTGGCTAATCGATTACTGGACCAGCTCTTGCCTGAGAGACTCAACCCCAGCAGCCTGGCTGGTGATACATCCATAGAATGTGACTGCTATTTTCCTTGTAATATCACAAATACCCATTGAACTGGTGCTTAATTAAAAACAACTGGCCTTGGCACCCTGCACAGGAGAAATGTCTGTTTATCCATCCTTTCCCTTTGCTTTCACTGCTCTGCCTTAATCCAGGCTCACTGGTTTCTCTGCTCTCCTCTGTTCTCTCCTAGCCAATCTTGTAGCTGACTTCCATTTACCTAAACCACTACATGGTTTACCTTCCATTTACCTGAACCAGGTACATATTCCTAAACTGATGTAGCCTTGGCCACATCATCCCAGCTGAAAGCCTTCAAAGGCTCTATTACCTACCCATTATACCCCAAATCCATTAGCACACAAGGCCTTCCACACTGGGCCTCAGCCTTCTGCCTTCTTATCTTCCAGCCTCATGCCGCAAAACTGTGGCCTGTCTACGCATGGAGACCATAACAGGTATGTGCCTTCTCACCTCCATGCCTTTTCTCATGCTCTCCACTTTGTCTGGAATATGTTTCTCCCCTGCTTCACTAAGACAGGATCTTTAAGGCCTAAGGGGAGTCTCTCCTCCTCCCAGCTCCCCGTGGTCCCTCTGCAGTCATAGCCCCCTGGCCCATATCACCACTCATGTCCTTACTTCCTTGTAACATCTCTTGCAATATAGTTTTTATTATTTTCTTTTTCTACTCTTGTTCTGTGTTGGGCCCTTTGTTGGTTATGCCTTCTCTCTTTAGCTACGCCGTGAACCCTCGGCAGGGCAGAGTGGGGGAGCACAGACTGTGGAGTCAGACAGATGTGGATGTAATGCTAGTTCAGTCATTGGTGAGGTAAGGGACTGTAAGCAAGCCGCTTAATATCGGTGTGCGAATGAAACAGGACAGCATGGGTGAAACTGCCTGAGATGCGTGGCTCATAGCATTTTCTCCTTCTTTGTGTCCCACATGGACCTTTTACAAAGCACGTTCTGAAAATCCATTGATTTGGTTTTAAAACCATGTCGATTGTGAGTTATGAACAATTAGAGTACAGTCGTAGAATAAATGTAGACACCTATTTTTGCAAGGAAATGCTCAGGGCCCAAATATGGAGTAGAAGCTGAAAAAGGGAGTTTTAAGTGTATGATATTTTGGCTGTCCTTGGGGTGGAGTTGTCATGTGTGAGGTTCATTGTCCATTCGGGGATAGGAACAAGGCCTCACACCAGGGATGTCCAACTCACGTTCACCGGGGGCCACATCAGCCTCGAGGTTGCCTTCGAAGGGCCGAATGCAATTTTAGGACTCTACAAATGTAACTGCTCCTTAGCAGTTAAGCAAGAGCTCGGCTCTGCGGTGGGGTAGAAACAAGGTGGAGGGCTGAATTCGGCCCGCGGACCTCATGTTTTCCACCTGTGCCTTACACAGTCTTCTGCGTAGAGCCAGTACCTTTTAATGGCACCTTGTGGAAAAATTCTGCCCACCTGTAAAGGGCTCTGGGTAAGAAAAAAAATTTCCCTTCTGAGAAATTTAGGAAAAAGCCAATTGTAACTACAGGCTTTATACCCGCAGGGGTTTAAAGTTCAAATTTATACCACCGAGTGGCAGGGTCCCCAGCAATTGAAACATCCTCATCTGGTGACAAGGCTGGCAGAAGCAAATGCAAAACCTCTTTCAAGACACACTTACAACCCAGGTTACAGAGAAATTCCACAGTTTAAACACCCTTGATCCTGAGCCCACAATCCAAAATTGTGGAACACACAGGGAAACAATCTCACAGGGAGCAACAGAAATAAACCAACTATAAAGCAGCAATGAAAGCAGCAGAATTAGACTCCCAAGTTAGCAATGTCCACAATGGTTGACCCAGGCCTGTCTTCCAGGATAACCCCTCAGCCTGGGAGACAATTCGTTAACAGTGTCAGGCACTGCAGACAAATCCTACTGTGACAATGGCTTGTGTCCCACAAGGTTACTTGAATGTGTTATTCCGCCATCAGACTCTCACTTCAGAAAGCAATGTACTACCCAGTAGGTCACAAAAGCTTTTGGAATCCACAAGTCTGAGCCCCTTGAGGACACAGAGGCACAATTTCCAGCACGAATTTGTGCTCAATAAATACTGACTAAATGAATGTATAAGTGAATGAATGAGGTAGCTAGATATGACTCAAGTCCCAGTCCTGCAGAGCCTGGAACCAAGAGACACAGGAGGAGGAGAAACAAATTTTGTTTTCCCTAAGGCACAAGTCCAGCTATCTGGAAAGCTTGTAGACAGATAGGTACAATTTATATCGGGTACCCTTCCATCTCCCTGCTGCACCTGGAGTTCCCCCCGCTGGTCCTAAACCCAGGACTTCATGGACGCATCAAGGCTGTTCTACACCCAATGCCCCCCTGGCCTTTATGCCCATCTCCTCAGGGCTGGCGATCTGAGTGCCCTGTCCTTGGGAAAGCATGCAGACCGGGATGGGGGCATTGGGAGCAGCCATTAATCCCCCCAGAGATGCTGCAGCTCTAAGGGATGCTTGTTTCCCCGAGTCTGGAAGTGTATGACCAAGTGAAATGAATGCATTCCAGCTGTGTGGTCTGGATGGTGCTGCAGCTGAACGTTTTTGCCCAGGCCCTCTTTCCCGAGGGTTCACCTTTGGGGTCATCTTCATTCTTTCATGCATTCATTCAACATATTTACTGAATGTCTACCTCTGCCCACAGCCTGAGAAGCAGTGATGGAGAAGACTGAAAACAGCCATGCTCTCAAGGAGTGTTCATTTTAGGAGAGGAGACAGATAACAATAAAAACAAATACATGGACAAAATAAATGAAGAAGATGATAAATGCTAGTTAAGAAACAAAAGAGGGAAAGTGAGAGCATCACCGTCCCTTCCTCCCTATGGTTTACATCTTCCATACCACCTGTGTTGAACTCAAAGTATATATATATATATTTTTTTTTTAAGTTACAGTTTCTCTTGACCTGCCTGTCTTGGTAGCTGGGTTCCACAGGCCAGTGGGAGGGGAAGAGAGGATACAGAGGTGTCAGGATATTTGTAGAAACGTCTTTACCTACAATGATCATTGCTGTCACTCTGAGTCCTGTGTGGTTCACTCACACACACTAAGGAAAGTTCTTTCTCAAAAAAAGAAACAAAAGAAAAGAAAAAAAAGAAGAGAAGAAAAAAGAAACGAAAAGAAAAGGAAAGAAAAGAAAAAGAAAAGAAAAGATCTTTCCTTCATGAGTTTTAAGTTGTGCTTATCAGTGGACTCTTTCTGCCCCACTGTTAATTTCAACATAGAAAGAAAGTTTTCCCACATGTAACCTTTCTAAACAAAGGCAGTGCTGGCGTGGTGATCAAGGCAATGATTAAGTGGTCACAGATAAAATGTGAGCTTGCATTCATTTCTGCTGGCGGTAGCCTGGGCTTCTTCCTGGAGATTGTTGACAAAGGAACTTGAGACGGCAAAAAACCCTTTAAATAACAAGAGGACGCTCTGAAGTGTGGAAACACCATTCTGCTGGTGATGGATGAGTGGATCCCTCCCCTCTAAGTCCTCAGAGAGAGCTCAATCTGCCCCCAGAGCTTGAATTGCTACAGGAGACCTGAGGGAGCGTCCAGCCTGCCCCTTCCTGTGGGCAACTGTCCTCCTGGAGAAGCTACGGCGTGGTCGTGGAGCCCCTTATCCTCTCTGGGTGCCTGGCAACCCTCAGGCTGTGGAAGCCTCAAGAACCAAGGGCTCTTGTGGCTGCTTCTCTCTTATCCTTATCTCAACAGTCCACAGATCTCAACTTTGTGTAAGAAAGTCTTTTATACTTGAAAACTTGTAGTGAGGAGTGCTTAAACTTTCTCCCTATGCAGAGAGAGAGAGAGAGAAAGAGAGAGAGAGAGGGAGAGAGAGAGAGACCCTATTTTCTAAAGGTTTTCCTTACAGATTTTTTTGACATATTAATTCCCAGTCTTGTTCTATATTTTGAGAATGAGAGGCAAATCAGTGTCCTTTATGCCAGGACTTTCTCCCTCTCTCTCTCACCTCCCCCTGACACATGCGCACACACACACACAGGAGGATTTTTTTTTTGCCAAGTCTGTTCTCTATATTGTCCCCTCCTTGCACCCCCACATCCCTGCCCAGCTCCGGGCTCTCACTGACTCCCATTGCAACTAGAGCAATGAGCCTCCTAGTAAGTATCCATCTCTATGGTCTCATATCATGTTGCAGGGGAGGGGAAATGTGGACCAAATACCAGGTTTCAGTGATTTCTACTTTTTCTTAAATGTAGTATCATAAAAGGGATTTGCGGTGTGTAGTAAAAAATTTTTCAATAGCAAGTAGCCACAATCCAAGAATAAAGGAAAATATATAAGCCATAAGATCTGAGTTCCTAAAAACACTGCAGTGATCACCAGCAACAATAAATGAATGCTGTCAGAAGCCATTCCAATTCAAATGGGCATATACGGAAAACCACATATTAATCATGTGCTGAAATAACAGAAAAGAGAAGTCACTTGCATTCCCCTTTACACTCTATCTTACGAGGGAGGAGAACAGCTCTAGACCTTCTGGTACAGCCATCACACACTGATGGCATCTCCCTACGCAGGGCGCCTGCGCAAGAATAAATGGTCATAAGGAGTCAAACATGAACTCTCAAGCAGATGGGGTCATTTTGCAATTTTAGATCTATAAACAGTATTAATTTGATTTCATTTGGTTCTCATCCCTGTTGTGGTAGGAATCAGTAGTTCTTTCTTTTTTATTGCTCCGTGGTACTCTCTTGCATGGAAGTACCGCTGTTGGTTTACCCACTCATCAACTGAAGGACATACATTTGGGCTGTTTTCAGCTTTTGGTGATTATCAATAAAGCCATTACACACATTTATGTGCTCATTTTGTTCGAGCATTCCTTTTCATTTATCTTGGGTACATTACCTATGAGCAGGTCTGCTGTAGGACAGTTCCACTTTCTCCACGTTTTTCCAAGCACGTGGTATGGTCAGACTTTAAAACATGTTTAAAGGAATTTTAGTCATTTTTAATAGGTGCGATTAGGTACTGATTTGTGGTTTTAATTTGTATTTCCCTGATGACTGATGTTACCAAGCATGTTTATAGGTGTATTTGCTTGCCATCCATATTTGTTCTTTTGTGAAGGTCTTCAAATCTTTTGCTATTTTAAAAATTGAGTTGTTCATTTTCCTTATGTCATTAAAAAAAAATCTATCCTCACTGTTATGGTCCATTTTGTTCTTGGTCAGCAGCTCCTTCTCACGCACAGGATAGAGTCCATCTGAACAATGACAGCACCCTCCTCATCAACCCCTGACAGCCTGCCCATTTTTTTCTGCTCATTTTTTCACAGCTGAACCGTATGATTTAAAGGCTCTCCAGGGTCACATTGGACTCTCTATTTTTGCACATCTGTATCCTTTGCCCTTCTTTCCAGGACAGTTCCTCCTCATCTCCTAAGGCCCAGATTAGACACTTTGGAATTCCGAGAAAGACATTTGGTTTCTGAGCTTGTGTTGCTGCTGTAGTATTATATTACTTATCTATTTCTCCATGACAAATTGCCTAACAACTTGGTAGCTGACAACAACAAACATTTATTTGCTCACAGTTTCTGTGGGTCAGGGCTTTTGGAGTTCCAGCTGGGCGGTTCTGTCTCATGAGGTTGCGGGCAAGAATGTCAATAGTGACTGTAGTCAGCTGAAGGCTTGGCTCAGGCTGGAAGGTCCACTTGCAAGCTTACTCACACGGTTCAGCTGGAGGCCTTACTTTCTTTCCGGCTGATGGCTGGAAGCCTCAGCTTCTCAGCAACTGGGCTTTTCCTATGACATGGCAGCTACCCTCCCTAGAGCAAGTGATTTGAGGGACAGAAACCACAGTGTCTTTTGTGACCTACACTCGGAGGTACCATACCATCACTGCTACCATATTCTATTGGTCACACAAACAGTGGGAAAGAAGACCACACAGGGCATAAACACCAAGTAATCAGGATCATTGGGGCCATGTGTAAGCTGGCTAGCACAAGAAGTAATTAAGAGCATAGACTCAAAATGCATAAGACCCAGGTTTAAATCCTGCCTCCACCATGTATTAGCTGTGCTATCATACATGAGTTATCTAACTTCTCTGAGCTCTGCTTTCCACATCTGTAAAATACGTGGGTTGTTGCTGAGCCTAATAAACATGATTTACAAAAAGCCCCTGGCTGGTAGTAAACAATAATAAATGTTAGCTATCATTAAGGTGATCTCAGTTCATAGCGTCCTTAGCCAATGGCCTCAAGAGAGCTCCTGCAGAGCCCTCCCGTGCTCTTGCCTGGCTTCTCCACCTGGGTGCTCACTTGCAGAGACTGGCATGTTCAGACCTTCCCGTGCAGGGCCTCTGTCTTTGTCTCTTTGCTCCACCGTTTTCCTTTGATCAATCTCAGGCTTCCCCAACAGTATCCAGCTGTAACTCCATTCCCTCACACCCCAAAGGTGTGAATTAAATAATATGTGCATCCTTCGATTAAAACTTCAAGTTTGGCTTATTAACTCCATCCCATGTGCGGTCACCTGCTCCAGACCTCTGGGCCTCTCCCCCATTAACATTTTTTCCAGGTCACTTCTACCAATTTATCAGCCTTGAGTGATTGCTCATTGCCAGGCCTAGGCTTGGTACCTGGGACATCAACATCAAGAAGACAGGGAGAACCTGCCCTTTCAAACCTCAGTGTTATTTCATATCATCATTATCCTATTTCCTTTGGATATACTTCTACCCTTCCTTGCTTGAAACATAGTCTTATCATTAAAAACCACCAATTATTAAGCACTGTCTTCATGCCAGACTCTATGTTCATGTCATCACTCCAACAATCTATGACCACAGAAAGAAAAAATTAGCATGCCAGTTGGGATCCTAAACCTTTCAGTTCCTTACTTGAGACTTCAAGGTTGCAAGTGATTCCTTTCAGATTTCTTTTACCTTATTCTAAGAGTTGGTTTTTCCCTCCCCACCCCTGCTCTCTCAACACAGTCCCACTTGTTGCCTTTTTCACCCTGCTCTGGGCCCTGGGAGCCTAACCTCTCTGGAAACATCACTGCAGCCCCTTGCCTTGTGGTTCTCTTTGGGTTTCGACAAAGGGAGGTGCTGTCTGCAGATCAAAGGGTAGCAGGAGACCAGATTGGAGTATTTCTTTCCTGAGGCCTCTCTGCTTCTGTGCTGTGCCTCCGGCAATACTGTGAATGCACTGTAGTGATGGAGGCAATGATTGACAGACCTCGTCATTGATCTGAATGAGGCCTCAGCCTTCTCAGCACTAGATCCAGGTGGTCACTATCATTGGGAGCTGGCAAAGAATGGGCAAAGCCTCCTGTCCAGCACAAGCAGTGGAAGGAAATGTCTTAGAATTGCACACACCTAGGTTCGATTCTCCATCTTAGAACTCACCCAACCTCAGTTTCTTTATTTTTAGAACATCGGGTGGTTGTGAGACTATTTGTAAAGCATCTAGTACCTCTCCAAAAGCACAATAAATGCAGATTTTGCCCTCTTTTCTCTCCACTGTGAAACATTTTCTTGAAGATTCAATGAGTATTTTTTAAGTAATTTTAGAGTTAAGGATAGATAACAGAGTCCCAAGGAAAGATAAGATCAATGTTCGGGTGAAAAAAATGGTATGTGAATATAACAATGAATTGGAATTTTCCATTTACAGGGGAAGAGCTCACACAATCTGGAAATTCAAACTGTAGAGGTGGCCCAGAAGGTAGGGAGAGAAAAATGAGTCTGTGATTTCTAAAGATAAGAAATGGCAATAAAGAATTACCAAGAAATGAAAGTATATGACAAATTTAAAAGAAAATGGCAAAGTAGCATCCTAAGTTGATGGTAAACTAGTTACAAATCAAATAAAATTTTTAAATGAGGTCCCCACACCTTTCTCCAACTATTTGATTTTTTTCTATTTTCTAATAAATCAACGGGACCCATAATACCCAGAGTGGCCATAAAGCACTGCAATTGATCACCAGAAGTCAATGAAAATCAGTTTCAGTGCCTCAGAGCAGACTGCGCTAGTGCTTACTAATAAGGAGAACTAACATTTTATTCCTGGTTGCCAAGCTCACCACAAAATGCTCTAAATGACTAGCATAGTAGAAAGAAAAAGGCCTGGGACTTAGAAGGTTATGCCTCTTAACCAACCATGTAGCATTGATGGGACTTCGTTTCCTCATCTATAAAATGAAAGGACCATTAGACACGAATCAATGGTGTACCATAGAGCCAGAAACATTTTAACATTTTAGAGTTAAAATGTTCCTGGCTCTATGGAAAATCTGGCTCATATTAGTTTACATTATTAAGGGAATTTACAGGCTCATGTAATTGAAAAGTCCAAAACAGATTTGAAAAACTTCAGAGCCGGCTCAAACGACGTAATCGGGAACCAATTTCCCCCTCACATTTATTTCTCAGCTCTGCTTCCTCAGCGTGGCCTGATCTCAGTGCAAAATGGCTTCCAGCTGTTCCCTGAGGCTACATGCCCGCCGGAAAGGAGAGCACAAAGAGAAACTCTCAGCGGCACTGCTACCAGCCTAAGTCCTAAGATTTCCCCGAACCACACCCTCGGAGGTCACATGCCCATCCTGGAACCAATCATTGCGAGAGGGGGTGGGATGTGATGATTGGCCAGGCCGAGGTCATGCGGTTCTAGGTCCCTTCCCACTGCCGAGGGTGGATTCAGCCTTCCGATAACTGCACTTACTCCCGTGGAGAAGTGGGAAGTGCAGGAAGAACGGTGCAGAGTCTAGAAATACAAGTTTGTGGTCAGTGGATTTCAAAACCCAAAATATAAAATATTAGTAAATGGAGCTTCACAAGCTGATATAGGAGTGGGGGTTTAGAGTCCTGCCTTTTGTTGCTCCTGAGAGAGCTGTTTAGAAACCCAGTGCTCCAGAAAACAAGGATACAAATGTCTTTGGGTCCATCCAGCTCTATTCCTTGCTATTGCTTACTAAACAAATACTGCCCTGGCTAGTGCGGCTTAGTGGTTTGAGTGCCCGCCTGCAAACCAAAGGGTTGCTGGTTCAATTCCCAGTCTAGGACACATGCCTGGGTTGTGGGCCCAGGTCCTCAGTTGGCAGCATGTGAGAGGCAACCGCACACTGATGTTTCTTTCCCTCTCTTTCTCCCTCCCTTCTCCTCTCTAAAAATAAACAAATAAAATCTTAAAAAATAAAAGCAAATACCCATAGGACAGCATGGTGTTCATGTCGATTGTCTCCAGGCACTTCAACAGGTCTTGTGCTTTTTAGTCTGTACACAGCTTTGTGAGCTAGGTAGAACATTCATTTTATTAAAAATATGCTTTATAGTTACAGGCTTCTTCACATAAAGACTTATCAGTACCCAGCTATCATTTTTCAGGCTTACCAAAGCTTTCAACTATTTACCTAAGTTTCTGATAAAGACCTGAGCACTAAAGCCGCAGATCAGGACAAATTGCTGAGAAAGCTGGGTGATATGTGGAGCCAGGGAGAACAGGTGTGAAAGCAGAATAGAACCAAGGTTTTCTTCAAATGAACAGTGATCAGAAGTTTGGTTTCCCAAAAGACCCAGGGAATTAGCAAAATATAATATTTACGTTGAAAGCCATGCAGAAAGCATTTACACTTCTTTGAAAAAGTTGAAGTTTCCCTTAATAAGAGCTTTGGCGTAAAATCTGAAATACTTTTAAAAAATTATTATGATTTTAAATTGTGGTAAGATGCACAAAACAAACAATTTACCATCTTCACTAGTTTTAGGTGAACATTTCTGTGCCATTAAGGACAATCAGAGTGCTGTGCGACCATCACCACTGTCCATGTGCTAACGTTTCATCTTGTAAAACGGAAACTCCACACCTACGAACAGTAACTCCTCTGCCCCGGCCCCTGGCAACCATCACCCTACTTCCTGTCTCTATAAATATGACTACTCTCGGTACCGCATGTAAGTACAATTATACAGTATTTGTCTTTTTTGTGATTGGTTTATTTCATTTTGCATAATATCCTTAAGATTCATCTGTGTCGTAGCATATGCAGAATTTCCTTCCCTTTTAAAGCTGGATTATATGTATATATCCCATTTTATTTATCCACTGATGGGCTTTTGGGTGGCTTCCACTTTGGGGCTATAGGGAATAACACTGCCATGAACATGGGTGTACAAATATTTTTCTGAGACCTTGCTTTCAATTCTTTTGGGTATATACATATTGAGAAGTGGAATTGCTGGGTCATATGAATGAAATACCTTTTATAGAACAGCTCTGTTCTGTAAAACTCTTTAATGTATATTTGAAAGTAGCAAACACTCACAAACAGAAAATTCAGTGATTTCATTTTATAGTTTAACAAGAGATATAAAAGAGAAAGCAGCCAGACAAAACTTTGGGAAGATCAGGTGGCTTCTTTCCTATTCACAGAGATTTAAGCTGTTAAGGGTTCAATTGTGTTCTAGGTTTGCATTTGTGTAGGTCTCCCAATCACAAAATCAAGTGTAAGAGATCCATAGTTTAACCCAGGTTTAACTCAGAGCCTGGGCCCAAGAAAACAACGCTGTGCTTCAGAGGGAGACAAAGAGGAACTTCTTCAGCAAGCCGGGAGAGGCTGCTGCGTTACCCAGACGTAGCCTAGTTTTGCTTATCTAGCCCACAGCCTTCCTTTTCAATCCGGACAGAACGCAGTGACAATGGAAACATGTCTCCGTTTCTTCCTCAGTGGGGAAAAGAACATCTCCTTGTGAAGATGGCTTCATTATGTGTATCAAAGTTTCCATTTAATGAAATTTAACTTCTACTAGACAATAATTTCTTAAAGGGAACTGGTGAGGTCTATGCGCTCACACCAGCAATGAAAACAATCACGCTTTCAAGCCAAGAAACGTGGTATTGAAACTTCTCCCAACTCAATGGACTTCACTGAAAAAAGAAAGCTAGCATTTTGCTCACATAACTGTAACTCAAGTACAGGCCTCATATTGTGTCGCGGGTGGTGAGCAGCTGGCACACAATAATTTGGTGTTGGGGCAGTTGGAGGGAAAGCGTTGGTATCTCTCTATAAAGAAGAAAGGCCACACTTTGGGTCAGCGCTATTCTAGCCTGAAAAAGCTGGGGAGTATTTCAGATGTGGCAACCAAGACACTGTCTCGTTCACACACTCATTAATAGTATCACCTTTCATTAATTGGGTAACAACAGATAATGAAAATTAATCAAACAAAACCCCTTTTGATATAGTCTTCAATGGTGATGTCATAGACCCCTGACTAAATGATGCTTTTTTCTCAAGAGACTTCTCTCTGACTGGAAGGGCTATACATTCCCAGGATGATTTGTGAATCGGGAACTAAGTCAGTTTTGTTGGAACAAAAACTCAGAACGCTAAATATCTTCCAGAATGTCTTTCAGATGACTGAAGTCACTGCTACATTAGACTCACTTACCTAAACATTTCTATGTTATCACCTCGTAATCTAGGCTTCTACCAAAGAAATAAGATTCGGAGGGTAAAGAATGAGCAGCTTCTCCCCTGCTCTGTCCTGTCTCTCCTTTCCCCTCTTCCCAGGGGCACCTCTTTCTCACCTGTCATGTTGCCACCGCCCTATTGTGTATGCGTCTCATTTATATATCATCACTGTCCATGGAGCCAAGGTGGCTAAAGAGCATTCTTGTCTCGCTCTTTCCTCTAATGCAGTTGGGGATCAACTTGTAGTGTGCCTAAGAATCTCCAGGGAGACTGTTTCATTTTATTATTATTTTTTTCTTCCATATTTTGCCATTTTTAAATTATATTTTATTTTATTGATTATGCTATTACAGTTGTCCCATTTTCCCCCTTCATTCCCTTCCACCTGCACAACCCTCCCACCCACATTCCCCCCCTTTAATTCATGTCCATGTGTTATAAGTTCTTTAGCTTCTACGTTTCCCACACTATTCTTGCCCTCCCCCTGTCTGTTTTCTACCCACCATCTATGCTACTTATTTTCTGTACCTTTTCTCCCTCTCTCCTCCTCCCATTCCCCTGTTGCTAACCCTCCATATGATCTCCCTTTCTGTGGTTCTGTTCCTGTTCTATTTGTTTGCTTAGTTTGCTTTTGTTTTAAGTGTGGTTGTTAATAACTGTGAGTTTGCTGTCTTTTTGCCATTCTTATTTTTTATCTTCTTTTTCTTAGATAAGTCCCCTTAACGTTTCATATAATAAGAGCTTGGTGATGATGAACTACTTTAACTTGACCTTATCTGAGAAGCGCTTTATCTGCCCTTCCATTCTAAATGAAAGCTTTGCTGGATAGAGCAGTCTTGGAGGTAGGTCCTTGACTTTCATGACTTGGAATACTTCTTTCTAGCTCCTTCTTGCCTGTAAAGTCTCTTTAGAGAAATCAGCTGACAGTCTGATGGGAACTCCTTTGTAGGTGACTGTCCCCTTATCTCTAGCTGCTTCTAGAATTCTCTCCTTCATTTTAACCTTGGCTAATGTAATTATGATGTGCCTTGGTGTGTTCCTCCTTGGGTCCAACTTCTTTGGAACTCTCTGAGCTTCCTGGACTTCTTGGAAGTCTATTTCCTTTGCCACATTGGGGAAGTTCTCCTTTATTATTTGTTCAAATAAGTTTTCCACTTGTTGCTCTTCCTCTTCCCCTTCTGGTACCCCTATAATTCAGATGGTGGGACGTTTAAAGAACCTCCTGTCCTGGAGGTTCCTAAGCCTCTCCTCATTTTTTGGAATTCGTGTTTCTTCCTTCTTTTCTGTTTGGTTATTTCTTTCTTCCTTCTGGTCCACTCTATTGATTTGAGTCCCAATTTTCTTCCTATCGCTATTGGTTCCCTTCATTTTGCATTTTCCTTCATTTCACTTAGTGTAGCCTTCATTTATTCATCTAATTTGTGACCAAAATCAACCAATTCTGTGAGCATCCTGATCACCAGTGCTTTGAACTGTGCATCTGATAGGTTGGCTATCTCTTGGTCGCTTAGATGTATTGGCTCTGGGGCTTTGATCTGTTCTTCTGCTTGAGACATATTTTTTTGGGGGGGAGGGTCTGGTCACCCCTGTTACATCATTTTATTGTTATTTTTAATCTTTACCCAAGATTTTTGATTTAAGAGAGAGAGAGAAAGTGAAAGAAACATCAATGTGGGAAATATCAATCAGTACCTCCAGTATGTGCCCTGACTGGAGATCAAACCCACAACCTAGGTACATATGTGCCCTGACCACGGTTCTAACCCTCAACCTTCTGGTGTATGGAACGATGCTTCAGTCAACTGAGCCACCCGGCCATGGCCCAAGGAGGAGGCTGTTTTCAATGCAAATTCCAGGGACTCTGACTCACTAGATCGAGAGTATGGCCCAGGAATCTACATTTTAATAACACTACAAGCAATTTTGGGTAGGTGGCCTGTGACCTCACTTTAAGAAGCAGTGTCCCTGAGGATGATAGCCTAGCATCTCTGCCCCAGCTGGGAGCTCAGTTTGGTCAATGGATGAGTGTGGCAGTTCCCAGATTTTCCCCAAAGCATCTGAGAGCAACCAAATGTTTCCATAAACACAATTGGCTGGATTATTTTCTGTGGTTAAACATTATGAGGAACTGATTCAGACAGCAAGGTCCAGTCACACTTCCGCATGGCTCGATGTAATTAAGGGCGGAAGTTTCTGTTTGGAGTGTTCCTCGGCTGCCGTGAACTGTGACTGACAGATTAAGGTAGAAATTTCAGACAAAATGCCAGCTCACAGAGCTTTGTGAGCTGGGAAACTGGCCAATCCCTTTCCTTTGGCCTCAGTTTTCTCATGGTCCAGGGAACTATAGTGTTAGGAAGATAAATGAATAAAAAGCCACAGTGTCAAATGACATGCCACCCTTGAGACCCAACATGGTGACTTATAGTAAATGTCTCTGTTGCCACTGTGAGAACTGCACCGTCTCCTTAAAAGCTCATCCACAAGAGAAAGAAAAGATCCAGTGGGAAGCACATTCTTTAAACCAGGCATTCAACTGGACTCCTCCTGGGCCAGTAGCACATTTAATCTTCACACCCCTTTGAAATACCATAGTGGATTATACATGTTCCTTCAGATGACAGGGAACAGAGATGCCACTTATCCTGGGGCGGCATCCACGGAAGGAAAGGTCTAAAGGAGAACCAGAACTTAGTGATCCCAACCCACACCCTTTTGCTTTTGAAAATCATACGCTGTAATTGCATACTTAAGTAATATGTGACTAAATCCTCCTTGTAAAATCATTGCAGATGAAGCCAACTTCCTCTTTGATCCTCTCTCTCTGCAAATGTCTTCTTCTTCCAGGAGGGATTCACTGCTTTCAGTTCAGTGACTATCCTTGTACACCTTGCTCTATGCAGGCATACCAATGACTGTATCCCTAGAAAATGTACAGTGTGACTTTATGTATATATATTTTGTGCATATGTTTTTAAATATAAATAGGAACCCCTCATACACATCCATCTGAAACTTGCCTTTTACACTAAACAATGAGTCTTAGAGGTTTGTTACTGCCTGTGTACATAACTCTAATCTGCTGTCTTAAACTGCTGCCGAGCCTTCAAATTGCAGCTGTCCTCCCCTGCTATCAGCCATTCCCTTACTGGTGAACTGTGATTGTACCCATTGTTTTGCTAAAACAAAAATGGTTTGGTGCACATCCCCATACATTCCTCCTGAGCACACGTGTGATTTTCTAAGGAAGATACTATAAAGTCAAATTGCTGGGATGTGGGATATGCACATTTTTACTTTTAATAGACATCACCAAAATAAATAGAATGATTTACACCAGTGGTGTATGAGAGGATATATCCCCCAATTTTGGCCAGCAATGTTATTATATATCTATATTTTTATTTTTAATATATTTTATTGATTATGCTATTACAATTGTCCAAGTTTTTCCACCTTTGACCCTATCCATCTGGTACCCCTTTTCCCTCCAGCAATCCTCCAGCTTAGTTCATGTCCATGGGTTGTGCATATAGGTTCATTGGTTTCTCCATTTCCTATGCTATTCTTAACCTCACCCTGTCTGTTTTGTACCTACCAATTATGCTTCTTAATCCCTGCACCTTTTCCCCTAATCTTCCCCTTCCTGCTCCTAGCTGATAACTCTCCAAATGGTCTCCATATCTATGATTCTGTTCCTATTCTAGTTGTTCGCTTTGTTTGTTTGTTTGTTTTAGATTCAGTTGTTGATAGTTGTGAATTTGTTGCCTTTTTAATGTTCATAGTTTTGATCTTTTTCTTAAATAAGTCCCTTTAACATTTCATGTAATAATGGCTTGGTGATGAGGAACTCCTTTAACTTGACATTATCTGGGAAGCACTTTATCTGCCCTTCCATTCTAAATGACAGCTTTCCTGAATAGAGTAATCTTGGATGTAGGTCCTTGCTTTTCATCACTTTGAATACTTCTTGCCAGTCCCTTCTTGCTTGTAAAGTTTCTTTTGAGAAATCAGCTGACAGTCTTAATGGCACTGCTTTGTAGGTGACTCTCTCCTTTTCTCTTGCTGCTTTTAAGATTCTCTCTTTATCTTTAACCTTTGACATTTTAATTATGATGTTTCTTGGTATGGTCCTCTTTGGGTCCAACTTGTTTGGGATTCTCTGTACTTCCTAGACTTGTATGTCTATTTCTTTTACCAAATCAGGGAAATTTCTTTCATTATTTTTTCAGATAAGTTTTCAATTTTTTGTTCTTCCTCTTCTTCTGGCATCCCTATGATTCAGATGTTGGTACATTTGGAGATGTCCCAGAGGCTCCTTATACTATCCTCATTTTTTTAAATTCTTCTTTCTTCTTGACTTTCTGGTTGGATGTTTATTACTTCCTTATGTTCCAAGTCATTGATTTGATTCCCAGCTTTATCACCTCCACTGTTGGTTCCCTGTAGATTTTTCTTTATTTCACTTAGTGCAACCTTCATTTCCTCCTTTTTTATTTTGTTGCTATGCTCAATGAGTTCTTTGAGTATCCTGATCACCAGTGTTTTGTACTCTATATCTGATAGGTTGGTTATCTCCATTTCATTTAGTTCTTTTTCTGGGGTTTTGTTCTGTTCTTTCATTTTGGCCATATTTCTTTGTCTCCTCAATTTGGTAGTATCCTTGTGTTGGTTTCTGTGTATTAGGTAGAGCTACCTTGATTCCCTGTCTTGGTAGTGTGGCCCATTATAGAAAAGGCACCTATAAATGGTGTGGGGTAGAGCCTTAGGTAATTGCCAAGGCAGGGCAAACCTGCTTTACTGCTTTGTGGCTCTGTGTGGTGGGAGGGCTAGGATAGGGAATAGTGCTACTGCCTAGCTTCTGGAGGTTTCCCGACACTTGCCCTGTGTGACTTGCCCCTTTCAGCTGTCACCCTGGTGCTGATTCCCAGAGTGGGTAAGTCTGCATATGTTTTAAGTCCATACAGTCCTTTTAAGTGGAGTCTCCTTAAAATACATCAGTTTCTTCCACTGCTCCAACCCCTACTGGTTTTTACAGCCAGAAGTTATAGGGATTTCTCTTCCTGATTCTGGAACCCTGGGCTATGTGGTCTGGTCTGGGACTAGGATTGCTTACTCCCAAGGTATCCCTCCTGATTTTTATCCACCACACATGAATGTGGGACCACCTGTTCCACCACCACCACTCTCCATGGCACGTCTCCGTGCCTCCTGACCTGTCCCTGCATCTCTACCTCTCTTACCCATCTGGATGAATGTGTCCTCTTGAAATCCTTGGTTGTCTGACTTCCATACAGTTCAACTTTCTGACAGTTCTGGGTGTTATTTGTTTTGAAGTTTAGTTGTAATTCTTTCTCTGGTTGCATGAAGAGGTGAAGTGTACTTACATACAACTTCATCTTGACAAGAAATCTGTTATCGTATATTTTTTTAATGAGCCAATCTGCTGGCAGCAAAAAGGGCATCTTGTTTCACTTAAATTTACAATTTCCTGATTTCTGGTCCAGTTGGGCATTAGTTCATTTCTTGGCTAGTTGTTTCCTCTTTTGTCCTTTACCAGTAAACCACTCTTCATCCATTGTACAAAGTGTTGCCTGATATTTTTGTAAACTAAATTTTGGGGGTTCTTTATACATTCAAAATCCTTATCTTTTGGTATTTTTGCTGCAAATATTTTCTCCTGGGCTATTATTTGACTTTTAAAAATTATGTATGATATCCTTGTGTATTTTCTCAGTAAGAAGATTTACATTTTGAGGTGGTCATATTTGTTTATCCTTTCTTTTGTGAATTTTGCATCTTTATGTACTGTTTATGAAAGCCTCCCCCCAGGTTATAATTGTATTTTTTGCGTACATTCTCCTGTTAAGAAGCCTGTATGTTTCTCTGGCTCAGAACACTGACGGAATCTATGTGCCTCCATTAGGGATTAGCAGCAGTAGATGAGCAAGGACACTGAGGTCCTGTCTGGGAGGTAACCATTCGTACTTGGACTTTCCATTGGATCCAACTGCAAGGTTGGATTTAAGAGTAAGTTCCTTAGGATGCCTAAGGGGAGTAGCTTGGATGGAAAGAAGCTTTTTTTAAATATATATTTATTTTTAGAGAGACAGGCGAAAGGAAGAAAGAAAGGGAAAGGAACATCAATGTGTGGTTGTTTCTCACATGCCCTGAAGTGGGAACCTGGCCTGCAACCCAGGCCTGTGCCCTGACTGGGACTCAAACCAGCAACCTTTTGGTTTGCAGGCTGGCGCTCAGTCCACTGAGCCACACCAGCCAGGGCAAAGAAGCTGTTTTGAGGGACATCACAAAACAAAAAGAAACATTCAAACTATAAAACCAGAAAAGGTATACAATGGCCTTCTTTGGAGATAATCACAATCCAGATATGCATGCACTTGTTTAGGATATTTACGGTAACTCTACACTTGCAGAGGCTCAATCTGCTCAAGTTTCTGGATCTTTGTATAAGGCAACACTGTCCAATGGAAATATAATGTGAACTACAAAGATACTTTTAAATTTCTAGTAGCTACATTAAAATATAAATAAAAGAAATAGGTAAATAGTTTCAGTGATTTAATCTAATATTTTCAAAATAGTGTCATTTCAACATGTAGTTGATGTAGCATTTATTAATAAGTTATTGAAGCCATTTTTTGTACCGAGTCTTTGACATTTAGTGTGTATTTTATATTAGTAACACATCTCAATGCAGATAACCACATTTCAAGTGCTCACCACCCACATATGTTTAGTGGCTACTGTATTGGGTAGTGCAACCCTGAGGATTAATACTGAAAATGTCCATGATGTGCTGAGAGGCATCTTCTCTGTTTATATTTAACTGTTTGAGTGATCACAGTCTAAATTTTTTAAGTCCATTCTTCACCTTCCCCTACAGCCCATTGTTTTTCCTAACAAAAGTGCATCATATATTCAATTTATTACACCTACTGGTGTAGATGAATTTTTCTAAAATAAATAGAGTTTTATTTGGATTATTTCCTAGAGAGGATGTTTTGAGTGAAGACTTCTAGGAGGAAGTGACAGTTAAGCTGAAACTTGAAGGGTGCGTAGGTATCAGCCAGGGGGTCAGAGAGAACACTGTGATCAAGGGGGTGGCTAGAGTGTCCCAACTTGGGAAAGCAGACATCAGATCCTGAGAGTGTACAAGCTCTGCTGAGGAGGCTGGACTTGATTCTGAAGATAACAGGAAGTCATGAAACATTTCTCAGTAGGGAGTATAAGAGAAAGGCAAGACCGGAAACAAGGAAAGTAGTATAAAGTGCAGAATCCAGGTAAGAAATAATAAGGGTATCAGCTAAGGCAATTCATTCACTCATTCATTCATTCATTCATTCCTTTCACAAACACGGAATACCTGCAGTGTGCTGGTTGATGTCCTAGGCACCAAAAATAAAACAGAAAACAAAACAGACAAAATTCCCCGCCCTCACAACTTCAAAATACTGTGGGACAAATGAGATAGGTGGTGAGTCATGCAGGGTGATCCTTAGGTTACTGATCTCAACTGGTGAATGATGAGGCCATTCTCGAGGTAGAGGTTGAGGAGGCAGAACAGGTTTGGGAAGATACATGTTGGGTTCAGCTTATCTTTTTGGCAAATGTTTAAGGTGTTTTGGGGATACGTAAGTAGAGGTATGAGGCAAGCAGTTGAGTATTCGTATTTGGAGATACGGAAGGGATGTGCAGCTTTGGGAACCATGGCATTTCAATAGTATTAAATCCCTGCAGTGAATGGGATCATTCTGGGAAGCAAGAGTCACAAACTCAAATGTTTACCGTATTGAGGCCATGTTGTCTGTATGTGAATTGGGTCATATATGAGACACAGAGTGCTGGGTTCATGGCTACCTGGAAAGGGTGTGTTCTGTCGAAGGCGGCCAAAATTGGCCTTTACACTACTTGTTTGTAACCTATAGCCTTTGGGAATTTCTCTCTGTGCCTTACCTCCCATTTCTTATAAAGATCCTAAGGTAGGTAGCTAGCTGCTTATAAAAATCTACTTCATCTTCTTTTGACACACTCACTGCATTTCCAGCCTCCCTTGCCATTACAAGTGGCCACTTGACTGGGTTCTTTAGCCAGTGAGCAGCAGTGGTGTGCTCCGTTTCCTGGTCAAGTTCTCCGAGAAGCAGGTGTGGCCCCTCCTCCGCCTCTCTTTTTCCTATGGCTGGGTACAGATGATGAGGTCTAGGGGATGCTGGAGCCACGAGATGGAGGGAACCAGGGTCCTTGTATCATTTTCTGGAACAATGCCACCTCCTAACTAGGGCACCTCCTTTTGACTATTACATGAACAAAAACAAACTTTTGTTGTGTTTGAGCCATTATACATGTTTGGTTGGTTTGTTACTTTAGCCTAGCCTAATTTAACAAATACATTTCTAATCAAATACTGAACCAGTCCTGACTATGAGCTCTTTAAGGACAGGGACCATGCCTATCTAGCTCACTGCTGTATCCTCAATGCCTAGCCCAGGACACAGCATGGAGTAGGTACTCAATAAAGCTAGCAATGTTTTATTGAGCAATTGCTATGTACTAGACACTGTGCTAAACCTTTTATGTGTTGCATTTCATTTCATGTTCCTGGTAACTCTATAGGGAAGGTTATATTATTCTCTTTTTCCCCCCAGATGAGCAAATTAAAGCTTAGAAAGTTCATAGCTGGTATTCAAATCTAGGCAGGCAACCCCAGAACCCTTACTCTAAAACACTGGTGCACAACCTGGTGCATACCCAACTTAACACCTATGTACTTGTAATTTCTCCCACCAAGGATATCCTCAGCCGCTTCCCTTCACTTATTAAAGCCCCACCTTCTTCAACTTTCTCAGGCCCCCTTGATCACTCCAGCCTTTAACTACCCCAGCAGGAATTTCACGTATCATTCCTACAACAGGAATTCCATGTATCTGTCTACCTCTAGAAAGAAATTATAATAATCTTGAGGGAAGCAAAACACCTTAGGTATTATTCATCTTAGTGTTCCTTTACAGCCTTGAGGAAGATCAAGAGCTTACTATATGCCAGGCACTCTCTAGGCATAGGAGACCAAAATATAAATAAGATAGCAATCCATGCTCTTGAAAAGTGAAGTCTTATGGAATAAATAAACATTTAAAATGCATCGCAACACAATGCAACCTCTTCATTAAGAGAGGCTGAAGAAGAGCAAGGAACCAGTTCTTGGAGAAGGGAAGAAAGGATTCCCAGAGCATGGGATCTTTGAGCTGAGCGTCTGAAGGATGGCTAGGAGTTTTTCAGTTATGAGGGATTCTAATGGGGGGGGGCAGAAACATGTACAAAAGCATGATGCATCAAGATGCAGGTGCTGTTCTGGATGAGTAAGGTGTTGACTTACTATAATGTAGGATTCATTCCTTCATCCATTTATTCAACAGAGCAAACCTAGAATGTTCCAGGCACTGTGCTAAATGCGGAGGGTTCAAAAGTGAGCAAAATAGATATGATCTGTATCTACCCCTGTAGAACTTAAAATCCAGTAGGGATGGCAACTGATGACAAGCTCTAATAATCATGTGTGAGAAATTAAAGAGAAAAGGATATTCAAGCATAGGAGGGAGGAGTTAGGGAGCAGGCTGGGATGGACTATGAGATGCTTCCCTTACACACACACACACACACACACACACACACACCCCATACTAGGGAGATGGAAATCCCCCTTCGATCCAGTCTGACCTCAGAATCAGCATTCTGTGGCTTTTCCTTGCCCTTAGGACAGGTCCAAATATAGATGCATGGAATTAAAGGTCCTTCTTGCTCCTTTAATTTTTCTTGCTTAAAGGAATCCAGCTCCTGCTCACTCATTCACCCAACTTCTTTCTTAGCTACTCCTCTCACTTAAATCCCCTGCAGCTCCAATAACTGCCATGATCTTTTCATTCCTTGACTTTGCACATATGATGCCTTCTGCCTGGAATGTTGCCTGCCTCCTCCCCTCCATCTATGTTTCCTTGACTGATTCATGGTGCTTCTGGTGTTGCCTAAAATGCCACTTCACTAGGGAAGCCTTCCTTGACTCTTCCTGACTAGGTAGCATGCTACTCCAGCATTCCCCTAGTACCTCAAGTTCTTCCTTAGGTAACAGAAGACCCTGTTTTTGGAAACATTTACTCAGCTGTGCTCTCCACGGCATTGTGAGATCCTTGGAGACCAAAAGTGTGATTTGTTCATCATCAAGTTCCCAGCACAGTGCCTGGAGCGCAGTAGATACTTAATAAATATTTACTGAGTGAATGAATAAAAGTGCTTCATTCAGGAGGCAAAAGGGAGCCATCCAAGGTCTTGAAGCAAGAGAGTGACTTTATCAGGCTTGTGCTCACATGGTTAAGCTGAAGGTAAGCCTTGTCCACAAGGACCCTTCTCACCAGCATCTAACGAGGAAAAAAACTTATTCTCATTGTGTTCTTGGTTCTCGTGAGCTGTGAAACATGGCTCCTATCTCTTCTTGACCACATCAGGTGCTGGAAAATGCCAGCAACTGTCACAGTAATGACTAGGCTTCCCTTTATGTAATGTGGGCTGTGGAATAAGAGCTTGTGACTTTGGTCTGGGCCTACAACTCAGACTAGAATCAGGAGTCCCCCTGCCAAGAAGGCTGTGGGAAGCCTGGGTGATGTGGGGAACCACAGACATGACGTGTGGGATACCGGGAGCAGCCTCTAAACATCCCCCTCCAGCCCAGACCTTTCCACAGTCATGCACTGCATAACTGGTGTATCAGTTAACAAGGGACTGACTTTGTATACAACTGTGGTCCCATAAGATTATAATGGAGCTGAAAAACTCCTATCACCTAGTGACCTTGTAGCCATTACTCATACGTTTGTGGTAATGCTGGTATAAAGAAACCTACTGTGGCCCTGGCTGGTGTAGCTCAGTGGATTGAGTGCGGGCTGCAAAGCAAAGAGTTGCCAGTCCGATTTCCAGTCAGGGCACATGCCTGGGTTGTGGGCCAGGTCCCCAGTGGGGACCACATGAGAGGCAATCACACATTGATATTTCTGTCTCTCTTTCTCCCTTCCCCTCTGTCTAAAAATAAATAAATAAAATCTTTTTTAAAAAAAAGAAAGAAAAAATGAAACCTACTGTGCTGCTGGTTGTATGAAAATATAACACACACAGTGATGTGTGGTACACGATACTCGATAATGATAAACAACTATGTGACTGGTTTATGTATTTACTATACTTTTTATTGTCATAGTAAACTCATTCTACTTATTAAAAAATGTTAGCTGTAAAACAGTACTCTGTGTTACACTGCCAGCAGCATCCTACAGCTCGTGTTTACCAAGTCTCTTGATGATATCATTTTCTCTTGTGCTTGGTTTACTCTTATGTTATCTTAGAAATTCAGTGTAGTCTAAGTGGACAAGTGTCTATGAGGCCTCCAGTAGTGTACGGTGTTGACCCCAAGAAGGAACATACCTTCCAAGAAGGACTCCATCTAGTTAATTGGGCTCAAGTTTATAATGAGCCCAGCAGCATTTGCTGACAGAGGCCTCACCAACACTGCATTTCAGCAGACGGCCACAGACCGAACTGCCAGTCTCCTGCTCTATGTTCCTGCCCTGTGCACCAACCCTTATAAAGGTGTTCTTCCAATCATCTTCCAACCAGTGGGCTGAGGCCTGTTCTGTCCAATCAGAATTATAGGGTTATAGCCTCATTTGCATCTTTACTGGCCAATCAGAGCAGCTCCATAATGACCAATGAGAAGTTAGGATTCCGACCAACGGGGACAGTGATGTTTGAACCAATCAAACTTGGATTCCTCATCTGCATAAATATGGACCAATCAGGAACCAAACCAGGCACTTTCTCCCAGTTGTCTTTGGGAGAGCATTTTCGGTTTTCGTCAGAGGCTGCATTTCCCAGTTTGCAAACTGTTGACCTGCGTAAAGTTTCTCTTTTTCTTTGCGTGCCTCAGACTGGGGACTCCTGTTGGAATTGAATTGGCGGCAGCCACCTTTCACTGACGAGAGTAACGTCCTGGGCCTTCATATCCGCTCACTCCCCACTCACCCTGAGCAACTTCTAGTTCTGTACGCCCCCTTCGTGGTAAGTGCCCTAGACAGATGTACCATTTTTATCTTTTATACTTTATTCTGACTGTACCTTTTGTACGTTTAGATGCACAAACACCACTGTGTTACGATTACATACAGTGTTCGGCACAGTAACATGTTGCACAGGTTTGCAGCTAGCAGCAACGAGCTATACTGCACTGCCGAGGAGTGCAGATGGCTGTAAATCTGGGATGGTGTCCGTGCCCTCCGCAGTGTTCCTGCAGCCGTGACATCGCTCAAGGACGCGTTTCCCAGAACATATCCCTGTCCTCCGCATGACTGTGCATCTATCAGCACTTGTTCGCAAATTGAACTGCCATGTCATGTTCTTCTTAGGCGCGCAAACACCTCTTCTTGACAAGGAAGGCCTTCCATGTTCAAGGCAGCGCTTATAGCTCCCAGCTGGAGGTCAAGCAACGCAGTTAGTCTCTGTTAGAGACACCGAGTGCCTTGGTTTCCCCGTCCACACAGGGGGCATTCCCCAGAGGGCCCTGCCATGAAGGACCGGGAACCTGGTCTGGGAACGCGGGCAAGTCAACATTCGTCCAGTGAGCCCTGGACTCCAGGAGAGGAGCCAGTGAGCCGAGGGAAGACACAGAGCTGATCCCTGACTAGGCGCAGGCGGCAGGCTCGGCAGCGAGGGGGACCTCGAGCCCTCCCTCCAGCCCACGCGCAATCGAGAAGCGAGTTTGTGAGGAGGGCCGAAACTCCAAACCCTAACAGCTCCGCAGAGGGGCGGGTCTGCGGGCCGAGCCTCCGGGATCTGGCCACAGCTCTGGGCTCTGGGGGCGGGAGGGGGAGGAGCGATGGGAGGAGGAGCAAAACCCCGGGGCCCCAGCAACCTTACGCAGAGCTAGAGCGGCGGGAGCCTGATCCCGGGCGCACTGCCCAGGCAGCGCGCGCCGTCCGGGCCGATCCCAGCCGCAGTCGCTTCAGCTCACGCCCGCGCTTGCCCTGGTGCACAGAGGAGGAAAAGGGCCACTGCTGACAGGGGCGAGGGTCTTGGGTTCCTGTCCTGTCCCAGAGCTGCCGGGCTGTCCTCTGTCCCTGTGCCCCAGCATTCTCCGACCCGCCACCTGCATCCCAATTACACTATGGATCATTCGGAGAAGAAGATATCAGTGTGGATCTGCCAGGAGGAGAAGCTGGTTTCAGGGCTCTCTCGTCGCACCACTTGCTCTGATGTGGTCCGTGTGCTGCTGGAAGACGGCTGCCGGCGACGACGGAAACAGCGGCGTGGCCGGCGGCGGGGGACGGTCAGAGACCCGCCAGGCCCGGGGGAGCTCCCAGAAGCCATGGATGATGACGAGGAAGAGGAAGATGATGAGGCGCTGCCGCCAGGCTTGCTGTGCGGGCCCCCGCAGTGCTATTGTATTGTGGAGAAGTGGCGGGGCTTTGAGCGCATTCTGCCCAATAAGACGCGTATCTTGCGCCTCTGGGCAGCCTGGGGCGATGAGCAGGAGAATGTGCGCTTTGTGCTGGTGCGCAGCGAGGCATCGCTTCCCAATACAGGTCCTCGCAGCGCCGAAGCGCGCGTGGTGCTCAGCCGAGAGCGCCCCTGCTTGGCCCGGGGGGTCCCACCAAGGCCCAGCCTGGCCATGACACAGGAGAAGCAGCGGCGGGTGGTGCGCAAGGCCTTCCGCAAGCTGGCCAAGCTCAATCGCCGGCGCCAGCAGCAGCTGTCGTCGCCTTGTTCCTCCACTTCGTCGTCCACCACTTCTTCCTGCTCGTCGTCGCTGCACGCCAGTGAGAGCGCCTCTGTGGAGCACATGGAGACGCTGGTGCATTTGGTGCTTTCCCAGGATCATACCATCCGTCAGCAGGTGCAACGGCTCCGGGAGCTGGACCGTGAGATTGATCGCTACGAGGCCAAGGTGCACCTGGACCGCATGCGGCGGCACGGAGTCAACTACGTGCAGGACACCTACTTGGTAGGCTCAGGCATCGAGCTCGACGGGCCCAGCCTGGAAGAGGAGCCGGAGGCGTCTACGGCGGCTACGGCGGCTACGACGGCAGCAGCGCCAGGGCCAGCGCCCCTGGATGGCAAAGCGCAAGCAGAGGCATTGGAGGAGCTCGCCCGGCGCTGCGACGACCTGCTCCGGCTGCAGGAGCAGCGAACCCAGCAGGAGGAGTTGCTCGAGCGCCTCTCTGCCGAGATTCAGGAGGAGCTGAACCAGAGGTGGATGCGGCGGCGCCAGGAGGAGCTCGCAGCTCGAGAGGAGTCCCCGGAGTCCGATTGCAGCCTTGACGGTGAGCTGCTGCTGGAGCAGGAGCGGGTCCGGACTCAGCTCAGCACCAGCCTCTACATTGGGCTCCGGCTCAACACGGACCTGGAGGCTATCAAGTCGGACTTGGATTACAGCCAGCAACAGTGGGACAGCAAGGAGCGCGAGCTGCAGGGCCTTCTCCAGACTTTGCACACCTTGGAGTTGACGGTAGCCCCGGATGGGGCTACCGGCTCTGGAGGACCCTCGCGGGAACCCCGGCCTCAGGCCTGCGCTGAGGTGTGGGTGGACCAGGCCCGCGGACTGGCCAAAAGCTGTCCTGGCAATGACGAGGACTCAGACACCGGGCTGAGCTCTATGCACAGCCAGGACTCAGACTCTGTGCCCGTGTGCGAATCCCTTGTATAGGGGGGTAGGGCCGGAGAGGGAGACGGAAGCTTTCCCCTTTCTTACGGAAAGTCCTGGCCCGGCCGGCTCAGGGACGTGGAGACCGGGCTGGGAGTGGGCCCCGAACTCTTTCAGGGCAGCAGGGCTACGACTGGGCCCGGAGGGGCTCCCTGGCAGCAGCGCTCCTCTGGCTGGGGGTGAGTGTGGAGAAGAGTGCAGGACAAGGAAGCCGTGTCTCCAATCCAAGCACTTTTAGGGAAAGGAGGGAGGGAGATGTGAGAACCCTTATATTAGAAAACAAACGCTCCAGGAAAACTGACATGGTCTGAGCCCATTTTCAAAAACAGGAAAAAAGGTATTATGGAAATTTCACCACTCTTCTCTATGGGAAGGACTGATGGCAGCTAGAATTTTAGGTTGTAGCATAATGTGCTTTTAAAAGAAACACTTGGATGAAAAGGAAATTCCTTGAATGTTAATTGTGATGGTGAACGTGTTAAAACTAGCCAAAGAGGACTCACTGGTGTTGGTCTCAGCCTTGCTTATATCTTCCATAAAACCCATAGGCACTAAAATCCTGGCTGTTTACATTTCTGCAGATCTGAGAATTATCCATCTGCTAAGCTGTTTGCCTGTTATTTTCTTTCAAAGTCTGAACTATTGAAGTTTAACCCCACATTTCCTCCCAGGAAATGCAGTATATGTTAAAATGGGGTCCTTTTCCCAAAATAATGTTTTATTATTACAAAAGCCAAGCATATCCCCTTTGAGATAAAAATCCCTGGCACTCATAGTGCTTGGTTAAAATGTAATCTGGGCCTTTGGGATTTGCTCCTGCAAAGGTGTGTGTGTGTGTGTGTGTGTGTGTGTGTGTGTGTGTGTGTTGCCCTTTCATTCATGTTGCCACTTCATCCCCTCAGTGACTTATTTCATAAAAAATAAAAGGGAAGTTTTAGAATTCGGGTGAAGTACAACTAAATCTGCTGTTTAATGAGCACTCCCATTGAAACTAAGATTTGAAAGCAGAGATTTTTGTTAGCGTTCAGCTTTTGAACTGAGCTATGTGATTAAAACCAACTATGACCTCAACACATTTTACCCAACCCAAGTCTAACTCCAGTATCTTTGGTTGGGGATTAATTAGTTACTTGTCCAAACTGAAAATGAGATAGTGTAGATACCAGGGTTTACTAGATCAGGCCCCCCAAAAAGAAAAAAAATACAATCTCATAGTACACCTTGGGTGAACAATATGATTAACAGCAGCATTTAGCTGTAGATAAAAAGCATATAAAAGTGAGCTAACGATTTGACTCCAATTACTCTTGTCTGGCTCACACCTTTGCACATGCCAGGGGATGCAAGTGAAACATCTCTCTCTAGATAGCTGGAGACAGCCCTGGTGGGGACCCGATGTAATTGTTGCAGTTTATTTCAACGCAAACTTATCAGTTGCAGCTAGCTGTTGCCCCTGTGGAAGGAGCCTGCTGGCGGTGTTCCCTCGGGAGCGAGCGCTGTGCTTCCGAGGAATGTGGGATCTAATCTGTCCGGAGGAGGTGTGAACAATGGGGGGTGTGTGTGTGGTGCCAGCCTGGTGCAGAAGCCTGGTATCAACCTAACCCAGAAGGGGCTGGCTCCAGTTTCAACACTACATGTGAAGATAACTTCAGAGGTCTTGCTTTACAGAGGTTTCTTCCCTTGGAGAGAGATTCTTTGTCTGCTTGTTGCCAACGGGGGCCCGCTCACCTGACCTCTTAAAACCTTTTGGGGTGTATCTTTTTGAGAGTCAGTACCTCCTCCCTCCCCCTCTGCCAATGCTATGACAACATTTGTGGATATTCTCAAATTTTCAAGTAAAATGGGAATTAAAAGGCCGGTTTCTTAATTGATGTTTTCAAAAGACATTAGCTCACATAATTATGGTTTTTTAGTTTTGTCTGATGGCAGAAAACATCTGTGTATTTGGTCTTGAGCATGATTAAAATGAGGAAGGGACCGAAGGAGACCCACTGTCCCTAGACAATCATTTGCTCCCGTAAACACAAAGCCTAATGATAGCTTTACTTTTGAGGCAAAGGTAAAATCCTCATTAGAGTGTGACAAATGCTACTTGTCTGAATGGTTTATGCTGGCAATGGGCTGACCTAGTGGTTTTAAAATTATTGTGCTTTTTTATCCCCCTCAGGGTGGTAGGGGAGGTGGTTCTCGGACATTTATTAACTCAGAAGAGAACACCGAAGTTGGCAGAACAGGACTGCCTGGCAGAAAGGATCTGCTTTTCTTTTCACTATTATTATTTTAAATTTTTGACGTCAGCAAATATGCCTGCAGCATGTAAAGCAAATAAAGCCACATCACAGAGAGAAGGCCTGTGGGATTTTTCTGGTATCCTCTTTCCAGAACCTTCCTGTCCTGGCCACCTCAAGATGCCTCTCCAGTCAACTCTCAGGCACCAAGCAGGCTTTGTTTTATAATGAAAAGAAGCCCAGTCTGCCCATTTCCCCCCTCCACATCACTTATATCCCCAAAAGGCACTCTCTTTGTGGGTAGGAGAAAACACAACAGGTGAGGGGAAAAGAAAGGAGACAATAGTTCCTTTTACTAAGAGCTTTTGCAAGCCTGAGAAAGGTGAAATATGGACATAAAAAAAGCAAAACAGTGCCTGTACCTAGCAAGTGGCTAATAAATGCTAGGCATTTAATACATTTCATTCACTTTTTAAATAAGCCTTGTGGCATTAAGAATGAAAATGAGTTTATAGCATTGACTGCACCTGCACCAGGATTTTAGTGCCCCTGGTAAAAGTCACCCCTCTCCTGTTCTTCAGGTGGAACTGGAACCCTGGTGGGAAGAGTATGAAACAGGCTCCTCCCCAACCAGCTCCATCCCTCTTTTGAAATAAATACAATTTATTGTATTTTTTATCTTAATTATCCCACTCTTGGCCATCTGACCAAACTGAAAGATCCCATCTGGCATTTCTCTTTACTTCCTTATAAAGCAAGATGAAGAAGAAGATGATGATGATTTGCTCATTGGAAAAGTTACACACTATAGTCCTTGTGATGGGCCTGAAAATAACATTGAGTAAAAAGAAAAGAAAATCACTCAAAATCTTGTCACTAAAAGCTTATCACTGTCAAAGTTTGATATATTTCCTTCCAGATCTTTCGAATTGTGGGTTTTAATATTTTGCTTATTTTTAAAATATATATAATTTTAATGAGATTGTATAATGTTTTTACTCAGGTTTTGACAAACTCCTTGTAAGTGGCCCTATCTGTTGGATGCACTATATACAATGCATATAACTGTTCTGTTATTAAGTTGTTCCCAGTATTTTTTATTATTATAAAATAACATTGTGATAAGCTTTTTGTACACACATCTGTTTCCCTAATTAGACCCCTGCCAATAAGATAGGTTCCCAGAAAAAAAAATTCCCAAAGAATACAAACATTTAAAAACTTGATACTTAATTGCCAAACTGATTTTCAAAAGATTTGTTCTAATTACAATCCACTATGCACGATAGTTCCCATTTCACCACCCCTTGGCTTTCATTAGATATTATATTTTGGTAAGACAATATATTAATCAAAATTAACGAATTAATTCTTTGTAACCCAGGAAACCAGGGCTGGCAATCACTGCCTTAGAATACCCTCACAACACAAAGGGCAGGCGGTCTTCCCCCAAGTATTAGAAGGGCATGGCACCTCCTCTCCTTCCCATCTCCTTGCATTCCCTGAGCCCTGCTTCGGAATAGCAATCTAGTCCCATATCAGAGCCAGAGCTGGCCAAGCAGCTCTGGAGCAAGAGGGGCCAAAACTCCACAGTTTTGTAAGGGGATTAACAAATAAAAGAACCAGATTTCTTTTTTAAAACCCATTATCTCTTCTCATTTTGAGTCTATCAGAAAAGCTTATGCTTCGAAGGTGATGTCATACTTGATTTTGTGCTTCTCCCTTACCACCTATGTCAAAAATGAAGCCAACATAAAATAAATACACAAAGTAAGTAAATACATGCGGTGCTACACCTGAGCGCATCCTTAAGTTCTTGAAAAGGGAAAACTTGATCACGACACTTTGTGAAATTTTCGTTCTGAAAATGTTTGTGAGATGCGTTCTCGGGACCAGAAAGGAAGGAGGATGGAAGGAACTATCTTTTGTTGAATGCTTTCCAAGTGCCAGATCCTGGTGCTGAGTTTTCCACATGCATGCTCTCTGCATTCATCTCCTGAGACAGAGCTTTTAACCTCTCATTTTACAGATAAAAGAAACCAAGGCCACCCAGTTGGTAAGTAGCAGATTGCAGGGTTCTGACTCCAAAATGTGTGCCCATTTTGCTATATCACACCAGGCACATTATACCCACAAAGCACTTGGCACACTCGGGAAAAACATCCCTCAGAGTGGGATGGCCTCAGAGTGTTGGTATTGGAATGGACTCGGAGATTATCAAGTCTTGTCCAAGTATTTCCACTATAGCTGTGGAGAGACTTTCTCAGGATCATAGAGCCAGTAACTGTCTTCCAGGTGAGGATTTAGGAAAAGACAAAAGAGGAGAAATTCCTACATAAATCTCTGGGCATCTGTCTGAGAGATGCAGTCTTTGCCAGTGAAAAATATGTCTAACAAAAGATTAATGTCCTGTGCGTCAGTATGAAAGTTTTGACTGAATCCCTCAAGGGCACAGGTGCACAGTCAACAGCATGAAATCCTCAGCTGTCAGGGCAGACAGCTGTGCATTATTTACTGTCACATCTGGAAAGTGGTATCAACCACCATGCCTATGTGGGAGTTGTCCCCAGCACTTCTACCCAGGCCTTGTTTCTGGTTGTGCCTCCTGTAGGTGAGGATCAGGGAAGGTGAAGATCAGGGAAGGGTGGAGGGAGGGAGGGGCCTTCGGTGGACTCCCCTGTCTGTAGAGTCAGGCCTGCACACCTGACTGAGAGCATCTTTGGCCGTGCTGGCTTCACTGCCCACGTGGAGACTAGCACGGATTGCTTTGAAGGATGCCGTCCCAGCCTCTGCCCCCATGAAAACTTTTCCTTTCACAGACACTTTCAGGATTCCCCACCGATTTCAGGATAAAATTTACATTTTTTGCAGGACTTATTAGGTGGTTGGTTATCGAACTCAAGACCCCTCTCCCAAGTCCGCCTTCTCCCAGCCTTAAGACCACAGAATTGAGTGGATTCTATTTCTTTATTCACTGCCTTCCTCCATCCATGCAAGCACTTTCTTTTATCTTCTTTTACTTCATGTCACCTTTCCTCTCCCATTTCTGCTCCTATTTCCCTTCTTACTCCTACCAGAGGCACCTATCCCAGTGTATTTAACCAATGAGCTTCCAAGCCATCCTATATATGCAGGGCTGCCATCTTGCACACCTCCAGGGGGCACTCTTCATGTATTCTGGAGCCATACCCCAGAGGGCACCAGTCACATGGGGAACTTTGAATGGGAACTCTGAAGTTGAGCAACGTGCTGGCATAATCCATTTGCTCAGGTACTTTATGCATCCTTGAAAAGTAGGATGAAACTATCAGTGTGCTTATGTTTAATATACATGACATTTATTGGGCTATAAAGCTCATTATATTCCTTTCTTCTTTCATATGACGTTATGTTTGTGTGGGCACTCTACATTGCAGTATGCAAATCTAGTTAATTGTTTTCTGACCTGCATGGTATTTTGTCATTTTGATTTACATATTTCTTAGCAACCTGGTTGTCAGCAATTCCTAGCTATGTCAAACAATGTTTGTTGTAAGAACACATGTAGGAATTGGTGGATATATGTGAGAATTTGAGGCTTAAAACCCAGAAGTTTTGAGGGCTGGACTACTGGAATGTTCTCCTGAATGGCTATCTCAGGTTAAGCACTTACTAGAGGTAAGATTCCCATTTTCCCCAAAGCCTCACCAGCACTTGGTATCATTCAGCTTTCTACTGTGTACAGATTTGCTTTAACTTGCAGATCTTTGAATTCTCATGAAGCTGACCTTCATAGCTTATTGTTGTTTGGGTTCCCCTTCTGTTAACTGCCCATTGTTATCAACCATTTTCCCCTTGGGTCTCCTTTCTAGTAGATTTGTAGGAGTTTCTTGTATATTCTGAACACTACTTTTTTGTTAACCTTAGAGCAAATGTAAGCATTCTAATCTTCCCTCCATTTTTTAAACTGTATTTATGGCATTCATTGCTGAAAAACATCTTTAATTTTAATACAGTCAATTTTAGTGCCCCCAAGTCCCTCTGGTTTAGGGTTTAGTGTTTTTGTTTAAGAAATTAAGTCACAAATATCTGCTTCTATACTTTCTTCTATTAGCCTCATACATTTTTTTCCTTCTCTTTTTCTTTTTCCTTCACTCCTTTCTCCCCCCTCTTCTTCCCTCATTCCTTCATCACTGATTAACTGGAATACTTTTATAAGAAGGTTCTTCCTTTTATCAAGTGTCACCCTGAAGAACAATTTAAATCCTGATTCTCCTAAAATATAGAATAAAATCAACATTCTTACCTTTTATTTTTATTTACCAGTGTTCCAAGTAATGTGGTCATTCCTTAGCATTTTTCCAAAGGTGACTAATGAGTTGTTTCATTTTTGTTCATCTTTTGGGGGATCGTTATGAAATTTCAAATTTCTGATATTTAATGTTCCTTAGGAGTAAGGAACTGTTATGTATTTTTGTGGTTTAGTCTAAACTCAGGGATAACCTGACAGATTAGCTGACTGAGTGGACAGATTAGCTGGGCAGAGGGAGGACTCAGAGATGATGACATGGTTTCTGGCCTGGGATATGGGTGGCATTCACTGAGACGGAATATGGGAGGAGGAAGAGGTGTGCAGGGAGATAGTGCAGGAAATCAGACTCTGTTTGGGTAATGTTTTATTTACTCCAGCGTTTTAAAGAGATGACTGGCTTCCAGGATCACCAAGGAAGGGGATGTTTCAAGTCACAGAGGAGCATTTAAGTTTCTTGCCTTTGGTGCTTGGGGCCAAATATTGAACATATACACTTGGACTGAAATCTCTGTCTGGGCTTGCACATTAGATCACACAGTCTTTGAAAAAGCAACAATGAAGGCAAATCTTTGTGCTTTGAAGAAATGAATACATTCACTTTCTGAGGGCAAAAATGTGTCACTTAGAAATAATGCTACTAAACAGAGTAGATAAGCAGTTTGGCTAATACCAGCTCTTTGGTAAGACCTAACAATAATATAATCACTGAGAAAAGTTCTATGATATTGGTGCAAAGTTTAAGACTTGGATCCAGGGATTCAAATCCAGGCTTTCCCATTTGCTAATTCTATGACTTACTAATTCTATGACTTTGGTCAAATTATTTAACCACATAGGTTAGGAACAATAATAAGCACCTCATGGGGTTGTTGTGAAAGTGGTTTCTTTTATTCATATATTTACATACTCACTTCATTCATGTAGTCACAAACATCTACTGCTAGTACATATTATGTGTCCACCACTCTGGCCAACCCAGAGGAGATGAAGCTGAGTAAGACATGGTTTTCCATAGTCCAGTGAGGAAAAGAGTTACAAAACAAAGGCAGGAAACTGAGTAACCAGGTGGTCCAACAGTTTGGAAGAGAATAAGGAAGGTCTGAACTAGAGGATGGGGAAAAGCCAAGATCCAAGACATTTAGAGGTCAGCCCCATCCATGTGATAATTAATTATGGGTAGACGAGGAAGGAGAAGGAGTAGCTTAGAATGACTCCCAGGTTTCCAGCCTGGACAAATGGAAAGATACAGGTGTGTGCTTTCCTTGGATGTTATGAAATGGATCTCAACAAGGGGTGGGTGGGGAAGGTGGTGAACTCAGTTTGGAATATGTTGAGGTGCCTGTGGGTGTTATCATATGGGGACGGGGATTTAGATGTTCAAAGAAAAGTAGAGTGAGAAGATAAGGGGACTAACAGTAGAGCTCTGGAGAAGACTTAGGTTTAAATTGTTGAAAGAGGAAAAGGTTTCTTCCTTTCTGTCTGGCTGCAGCCATAAGGTCAACCAAGATGGACACTTACAAGTACATCCAGGAGCTATGGGGGAAGAAGCAGTCTGATGCGATGCGCTTTCTTCTCCGGGTGCTCTGCTGGCAGGACCACCAGCTGTCTGTGCTCCACGGAGACCCTTCGCCCCACCAGGCCCGATAAAGCTCGTAGGCTGGGATACAAGGCCAAGCAAGGTTATGTCACATATTGGATTCGTGTGCACCGTGGTGGCCACAAATGCCCTGTCCCTAAGGGTGCGACCTATGGCAAACCTGTCCATCATGGGGTTAACCAGCTGAAGTTTGCCTGAAGCCTTCAGTCTGTTGCTGAGGAGCAAGCTGGGTGCCTCTGTGGGGCTCTGAGAGTCCTGAATTCTTACTGGGTTGGTGAAGATTCCACATACAAATTCTTTGAGGCTATCCTCATTGATCCATTCCATAAGGCTATCAGAAGGAATCCTGACACCCAATGGATCACCAAACCGGCCCACAAGCACAGGGAGATGCGAGGGCTGACATCAGCAAGCCACAAGAGCTGTGGCCTTGGAAAGGGCCACAGGTTCCAGCACACTGTTGGTGGTTCTCACCGTGCAGCTTGGAGAAGGTGCAGTGCTCTCCAGCTCCACTGTCACCGCTAATATGTGTCGTGTTTGTAAGATTCTTACTTAATAAGCAATTTAGGTCAAAAGAAATAAATTGTCAAAAGAGGAAGAGGAATTTACAAAGACGAAGGAAGAACAAAAAAGTAGGAAAAGGAGAAAGTAACATTATAGAAACCATGTTTGAAGGAAGTGAGTTTTAAGACAAGGGTGCCCACCTGGATCCATTAAATTTGGCAATTTATAAATACAACCCCGGAGAGAGGAGTGTCTGTGGATTGGTGGGAGCTGAAGACACATTTAGTGGCTTGAGGAGCGAATGGAAAGTAGGAAGGTGGGGGTGGCAAGTAATGAGAATTTGTCTAAGAAGTCTGGTGTGGTGGGAGCAGGGATTAACTATAGTTGTAAAAAGTAAAGGACCAAGAAAGGAAGAGTGGAAGGTGAGTGGCCCAAGCTGTGATTAGAAAAATAGGCAGGGGCCCCGAAGGAGTTGGGATGTTTATATGCAATGCTCTGCGAATCGCTAAAGGGCTTTAAGCAGGAGAATGACATGGTTGAATTCCCCTGGCTGCTTGATGGATGACGAAAGAAGGGGCCATCTGGGCTTTGAGCATCTTAAGGTGGAGAAAGTCCATGATGTGGCTCTGGGAGTGGACGGCTAATGGGAATGGCTGAAGGCCAAGGTCATCAAAGGTGGAAGGACAAAGATGTTAGGATATACACCTACAGGGATATTGAAGGCCCCGTGATGATGTCAGGAACTGGTGTGGAGAGAGGAAAAGATCTGGGAGTGAAGGAACAGAGAGAGGTAAATCAATAGAAGCAATATTGTGACCATAGGCAATAGGGGAAGCTTTCATTGGAGCAGGGACTGGGGAGGAGAGAGGCAAATGGCCCTGTGACTCTGATCATGTCCCTCCCCAGCTCAGCATTTGTCAGAAGTTCCCATTTCCCGCTGGGGAAAGTCCAAACATCTTAGCTCTGACCTGCACAATATATATTAATATCCTCACCTCTCACCTCCACCCTCTCCAGCACCATTGAACCACTTCAGTTTTCCTGTTCACACCTCTCTCCCTTTGAACATACTGTTCCTTTCATCATAAAGGATGTCTGTTTCTTCTTCCTATCCTTGTAAGAACCTCTAGTCAACCTTTATGGCTTGGTTCAAATGTCATACTTCTAAAAGTCTTTGTTAAATGCCCACACCATTTATTCAGGGAGCTGGTATTTACCGAACATCTAGCATGCGCCAGCCTCTGAGTGAGGCATGTATTCATTTGGTCCTTCCTCTGTGCTACCCCATCCGAGCTTCCCAAGTCTGTGAGCAAAGGGGAGACTGGTTCAGTGTCAGAGCTCCCAGACTCGGCCCAATAATCATCACACCTGAGAACAAGGCTCCATCGGAATTTCATCAACAGGAAGGGCTGGGCAGGTTTCTTCTCATTTCCTTGCCTTAATTTCAACCTCAGCAGCTTCTGCAGCTATAAACAACAAAGGGTATTTAATATGTGAGATGCATTGGTGTGTGAAGCAGTATTCCTGCTTCATTAGGAAGTTGTGGTCAGGTTTTATTGCTATACGTGCTTCATATCTTGATCTCTGGTTACCCATGTGCACAATCTTTCTGGATCTGGACACCAGATGATTTTTTTTCCCCCACCAAGATTCATTTGCTTTGCTGTAAGCACAATGGAAATAACTGAGAGAATCTCCTTGAGGACTATTCCCCTTGGGGTAGTGATTACACATCGGGTGGCATAAGCACCCAATCAGAGGCCAATGCTTAGTCAACAAATATTTCTTAAGATGAGCACTGTGCTAGGTTCTGAACTAGGTAGGCACTGCAGAACACAGATGAGCTTGGTCCTAGCCCCCTGGGAGCATCAGAGCTGCTGCTGCTCTACCCGCAGCTGTGTTCTTTCCTTTGCCTTCCTCTTGGCCACTCCAGCTCATCTTTCAACTGTTAGCCTAAGCCTCCCTTTTTCTGGAGAGCCTTCCATAGGCCCCAGTAGGTATGGTAAGTTGTCCATCCAACACCATTTTTCCATTCTTCCTATGAATAAACTCTGGTTATATTCTAGATAGTATTGTACACAGCTGATGAATTTCATTTTCCAGTCTTTCTTACAGTGGTTATTAAGATGTAAGAGAAAGATGTTTTATGAGATTTCTGGCAAATGGCCTTTTAAAAAGTTGATTTAGTTAAGAGGTGCCTTCTATTTGGCCTCACTCCCCCTTTTCCTCTTCATTTCTGACCTCAAATGTGATGGCTGGTGCTGTTGCAGCCATTTTGAACAGTGAGGTAATCTTGACAATGTAAGACATTAAGAATGCTAAAGAAGAAAGATAGAGGGAGCCTGGTAACTACTCTAAAAGCCTTGGACTACCTATCTCTGAATTTCTTCATTTCGGAGAAACAGATGAACACTATTTGAAGCCTCCTTATTTTGCCTGTTTTTGCAGTGAAACTAATCCTAACCACTACAACCCCTAGGCTGTTTTATCCCTCTTATCCTGATTGATGTTTCTTCATAATACTTAACCACTACTGACATTTTTATTGCTATATGTCTCCCATTAATGTAAACTCCATGAGAATAGTGATTTCTCATGGTCTAGAACAGTGCCTGGCACACAGTATATCTTCATTATGAAGTTGCATTACTTATTGTTGTTGTATGTGCCCCCATCATAACTCATGATATTTGCAACCACACACATAATAGCTATCTCCCCCACCACTCCTATAACAGGAAGTATATCTGTCTTGCTCTCTGTGTAACATCTCATGCCAGCATGTAATTGATCAATAAAAATGCAGCAAGTGGAGTGAATTTTTCTTTGCTAGAACCCCCAGGAAGAGAGGTGGCTGAGGAAGCCAAGCTGCTTCAACAGGGGTAATCTCAGTGAGAGAAGCAGTCCAAGTGGAAGTGGGAGATGAGAACAGGACTATGTATCTCAGGGAGATGGAGGCAATGAAAAAGAAGGTCTCTTGGGAGTCTCCTGGGTTGAAAATTGACTAAGCTTATAGAGAGACATACAGTGAGAAAAATGGCAGATGATTGATGTACCCAGCTCCTCATAACAAGTGAAGTTGCTAAATGCTTGGAATCCCTGAGCTTACTGGATTAGTTATTGAAACTACTGAAGATATGTGGTATGAAAGTCATATGTTGGAACTGAAATTGTGTACTTGAACACAGGAGAGGCTATAGAAAAAGGATGAAGTAAGCCATGAGAAAAATGGACATTCTGTGCAAGGCTTTTGACTGCCTGAGGCTACAGAATTAAAGGTTCTGGATGAGTACAATTTCCCGTGGTTATGAGTTAAATTATGTAACTCCCCCCCCACCAAAACATATGAAATTGCATATATGTAACCTTATTTGAAAATAAGGTCTTCAGAATGTAATTTTATTTGAAAATAGGCTCTTTACAAAAATAAGTTAAAATGAAGCCAGTAGGGTTGGTCCTAACCCAATATGACTGATACTCTTATAAAAAGGGGAAATTTGGACATGGGACAGGCATGCACAGGGGGAAAACAATGTGAAGACATATAGGGAGAGATGACCGTGTGACCAGAGTAATGCATCTAACAAACCAAGAAACGTCAACAGTTGCTGGCAAACACCAGAAGGTAGAAGAGTCCAGGAATGGATTTCCCACAGAGCTGTCAGACAGAGCATGGCCCTCGTAACACCTTGATTTCAGACTTCTAGCCTCCAGAACTGTAAGACAAATCTCCTGTTGTTTTAAATCACCCCATTTATAGTTCTTTGTTATTGCAGCCCTAGAAAACTAACATATCCACGAGGGAGGGAGGTCCACCTGACACCTGGTTACACAAATCCATTTAAGTAAATTAAATTAGTGGAACTTCCTCTACGGTGGGGTGAGACAAAACATTGTGTCTTGAGGGTTGTGATAGCATGAAGTAAGGGGACCTAATTCTGCCTGAGGATGTCAGGGTAAGCTTCACAAAGGGGGTATCATAGAGTTGAGTCTTAATGAATGAGTAGATGTTCATAGAATAGGCAAAGGGAGAAGGAATTCCAAGTTGAAGGAACAGACTGGGCAAAGATACGGGAGGAACTGGGTTATGGGTGTGTTCAGCATATGGCTAGTGATTTTATATGGCTAAGTGTAAGTTACCTGCAAGAAAACAGCAGAGAAAATAGCATAGGGTCTAGCAGTGTCAGGTTATGAAAGGTCCATATTTCTAACTAAAGAGTTTAGATAGTGTGCTTTAGAGATTACAGAGTCATTGAAGGATTTTAGGCATCAGATTTGTGTCATTTCATCTGTGTTCTAGAAGACTGACCTAGTAGCAGAAATGATGATGGATTGGAAAGATGAATTATAGTCAGGAAACTGGTGCAGCAGTTGAGGGCGATAATCATAACAGCTTAATATTCGATTAGCATTTCACCATCTTCATCTATGTTTACTTTCTAAGCTTTGCTAATGTTCTCCCAAAGCTTAAAAAATAGGCATTAGTAATAATTATCCAAGTTTTGGAGTTGGAAGTGCCCAGAAACTTACAGTCTAGACAGATACATAACTCTCACAGTGAGAGACAGAAAAAGGAGCGGTCAAGTGCACGGCCTCTGGTTCCGACTGCCACCATTGGGTTGGGCAACTCTACTTCCTAGCTGGGTGACCTTGAACAAGTGAGTTAATTCTAATCTCAACCTCTTGATCCATAAAATGAGGATAAAGATAATAGTTACTCTTTAGGTTGTTGCAAAGATTAAATGAATGTATAAAGAGATAAGAAAATGACATGGCAAAACATGTGCTATATGTCTGCTATTATTAGGGACTGTTTTGAGAGGTGTAATGGTTAATTTTTTTGCATCAACTTGACTGGATCACAGGGTGCCTAGATGTTTGGCTAAACATTATTTCTTGGAGGGTCTCTGTGAGGGTGTTTCCTAATGAAATTAGGATTAAATTGGTTTTATAAATAAAACAATTTGGTCTCTCAAATGTGGGTGGGCATCATCCCATCTGTTGAGGGCCTATACAGAACAAAAAGTTGGAAGAAGGAAGAATTCATCCCTTCCTGCACAATTACTTGAGCTGGGACATTGATCTTGTTTGTCCTTGGTGCTCCTGGTACTCAGGTTTTCAGACTTGGACTGAATTGCACCACTGGCTTTCCTGAGTCTCCAGCATGCAGACAGCAGATTGTGTGACTTCTCAGCCTTCACATAACGTGAACCATTTCCTTATAATAAACATACACACACACACACATGCACACACATCCTTCTATTGGATCTGTTTATCTGGAGAACCCTGACTAATAATATAAGAGGGCATTTACAAAGGGCTATAGAGCTGTAGAGGAAGATGTTATTTCACCTGGAAGAATTTGGGAAAACTGAGGAGATGGAACCTGAAAGATTTATGTGAACGCTGCCGGGTGTGGCTCAGTAGATTGAGTGCCAGCCTGCAAATTGAAGGGTCACCAGTTCGATTCCCAGTCAGGACACATGCCTGGGTTTTGGGCCAGGTCCCCAGTAGGGTGCACGTGAGAGGCACCCACACATTGATGTCTCTCTCCCTCTCTTTCTCCCTCTCTTTCCCTCTTTCTAAAAATAAATAAATAAAATCTTTTAAAAAAAGATGTATGTGAGACTGATGGGTAGCAAAGAGGAGGAAAGGCATTCCAGACAAGGGGAACAGAGTATACAAAGGCATAAAGAATTGAGGACCACTGCATGTTAAGGGAGAGAGGAAAGTACAAAGCGTGGGGTATATATGAAAGAGAGTAGTGAGGACAGATGTTGGCACATGATGGGACACATGATGCTAGCATGGTAGACTGGGACCAGCTCTGAAGATCCTAGAACTGGAGTGTGTGACATCATCAGACCTGTCATGTCAAAAGACAGCTGTGGTGGCCATGTATGCAGGAAAGAAATCCATACAGAAAGACCAGGGAGGAGGTAAGCAAGGGCTTAGGGCCAGCACTCGGGCAGTGTTTCTAGACATGCAGAGGAAGAAACAGATGTGAGGCATTTATGATTTGGAACAGATAGAACTTGGTGCCTGAATGTGGGTGGTGAGGAAATTGGAATTGAGAAGTAAAAGATGACAGATACCATTTATTTGGATGAAGAACTGAGAAGGCTGTTCAGACTTGGGGGTAAGATAAGTTGAGCTTTGAACATGCTGGATGTGAGATGCTTTTCAGATATGCAGGTGGGGAGGTCTGCGGAAGGCTGCTGCAAAATGGGTTTGGAGTTTGGAAAACAAAGTGGAAGGGTGATGCTAATTGGGGAGCTATTAACATGGAAACGGCAGCAAAAGGATGGTACTGGGAGGCTTTTCCCAGGAAGTATGTACAATGAGAAGAGGAGCAGGTAGCAAACCTCCCACAATAGGTCATGGTTTCTTAACTTGGCTCATTCACCAAAATCCACCCCCAGAATGGGAATACAGAACTCAGCCAATATCTTCTTAACTTTTAAATACAAAAGAAAGGAGCTGGGGATAAAATAAGCTTGGGTTTTGACTAGAGAGGTCCAGGAACCAAGGTAGATGCCTAATACTGAAGAGCAAAGGGGATGAATAACAGTAAGTGATCACTAATATCCCTTGGCATTTAGAGAGCACCTTTCTCCTAAGAACTGGAATCTCTGCCCAGACACCATGAATCTTCACAGAAAGTTCAGGAGATCTGTTCGAGGCGGGGAAATTATATTGCTTCCCATACACAAAAGATGTTCTAAGAACACCAGAAAGTTCTTTGAGCACAAAGCCAGAGAATGTTATGGTCAGACAAACTGACTCCAAGCCCTGTCTTTGTGGCCATAAGTCAGACCTGTTTCCTTGTCTAGATCTGACAACACAACCACATGCCCTCCTGGCCTTGCCAATTCCAGATCTCAAATCCAGATCTCAAGGCAGACCAGGCAAAGAGGATGTGTATGTTCTAGAAGAGAACTTAATTTCAACAAGGTATTCCCTAGTGGAGAAAGTACAGAATTTAGAGTCAAACATGACTCCAAGGGTCACAGCTACTACTTACTCGTTGTGTAATGCAGGACTGTGTATTTTATATCTCTGGGTCTCGGTTTCCCCAACCTCAAAATAAAGATAATGCCAGGTCCTTCATGGTTGTGTGAAGATGCATTCATTCAACAAATATTTTTTGAGTATCTACTATATGTGAGGCATTGTTCTAATTTCTTGGGATATATCAGGAAACAAAGGTTCCTGCTTGGGCTCTTACTTCCCTAGGAGGTGAAGGGTGGGAGAGAAGGAGAGATAGAAGATAAATAATGAAATAATGGGGGATAAATTATCTGGTATGTTTAACAATGAGAAGCTCTGGGAAATGGAGAGATAAGGCGTACCAGGCACCTAGCACTCTATCTGGCTAGCACATAGTAGGCATTCCAGAAATTGGTGCTACTATTACCATGATTAAGGAAAGATGAAAAGCCCAAAGCAGACTGACAGGCTGTAAATTTTTATGAAAATACGTCTATCTCTTAAACTTCAATCAGGAGTAAGCAGAAAATCTGCCAGGGAAGGATAAGGGTAGATGATTACAAAGTGAAAAAAAAATCAACCTGAAATGCTGTTACATGATATATAATTAGCTGCATCTATTCTAATGACCACTAATTAAACTGTCTCTTGCAGGCTCCCAGAGAAAATCACTTGCCCAAACAGGTAGACTGAAATGTGCATTATAAGACCTTCAGCATTCAAATTGAGTTTCATTTTTACCATAGCTTAAGGAGCAGTTTAGAAAGGTTAGCCTCTTTTCCTCTAACTAACAAGCAGTATATTTATGAAAGAAAAAAGTGAACATTATGTCAATGACATTTTCCACAGCATTTCATTCACAGTGACTTCTTTGGTTTGCACTATGAAGTTGTGATCAGAGATTTGGGCCATTCATTTATTAGTTTGGCTAACAAACATTTATGTAGTAATTAATGAAAATGAGAGTTCAAAATTCTTCACTATGGACCAATTACTGTGTCAAGTATTTATGTGCTATGCCTAATTTAATATTCTAAGAATATGATTTTAAAGGTAAGATATCTTTTAAAGATTTTTATTTTTGTTTTATTTTTTAGAGAGGGGAAGGGAGGGAGAATGAGAGGAAGAGAAACATCAATGTGTGGTTGCCTCTTGCACGCCCCCTACTGGGGACCTGGCCCAAAACCCAAGCATGTGCCTTGACTGGGAATCAAACCAGCAACCCTTTGGTTCTCAGGCTGTCACTCAATCCACTGAGCCACACCAGCCAGGGCAAAGGTAGATATCTCTTTAGATGATGCAACAGAAATCTGTAGAGATTAAGTAACTTCATACGGTCAAATAGCAAAGAAGAAGTAAAGGCAGAATTTGGACCCAGGTTTGACTGACAACTAGTGCTCATATTTGACAACTATTATACATGATAGACCCCATGGTAAACTGAGTAAGATATGATTCTGGCTTTGAAGAACCTAGTTATTCAACATGAGAGACATATAAACAAACAAATAATTATAAAACGATATGTTGAGTACTAAATTAGGCATAATAGATGTGGTCTAGGAATCCAGAAAAAAAGAACTGCCTACTCAGATTGCACTGGGGAAAATTTTCCACAACTGATGTTTAAGGTGGCGTTAATGAACGAGTAGGAGTTTGTTTGAAAGCAAAGGTCAGGGTCAAAGAAAAGAGCATATTGAGCAAGATTTCTTCTGCTCTAAAGTCCATACTTTAAATGCTATGCTGAACTATCCCCATCCATCTCACAATTAGATGTTCCCTGAGTATTTTCTCGTGCACTCAGGTGTTTAAGGGAAACAAGAAGGAAAAACAGAAACTGACTTAATATTAATAACCAACACAAAGAATTCAGGTATTACAAAGAGATGTTTTCCTTGCAGATTTCTGCCCTCGGAATATTGAAATGAAGCATTCGTTGCGCCCGGGGAGATGAGACAGCTCTACCAGGCAGGATGCACAGTGCACTGGGCCCTTGTTTGTCTGTCCCAGAAATTGCTCACACTGGCTTCCAACCCTGAAGCTCCTCAGTGAGGTCCTAGGCAAACCGTTTAAAGACACAAAGTTAGCAACAGGGTTGCAGACTTACAAGAGGGTTGATGCGGAAATCTCAGAACACATCATCAGTGGCAACACGGTGAAAATCCCTTGTTCTAGACGAGTAGCTGTCTATATAGCAGGAGGGAAATGATTGCACTGGCGGCTATTTAGCCTTATCTCTCTAAGAAGATGGGTTATTACTATAAACGTTTTCTGTCCTATGAGAAGTGAAAGTCTGTTTGCATTTCTATTGCATCGCACCCACCACAGAGCAGAGCTACTATAGATGTTTCTGTACTAAGGGCTACAATAAAAATGAAAGCCCTAATGTAAACCTTGTTGTCACTGGGTTTGAGACTTAAAAGCCGAACAAGGGAGCCACAATGCCTAGCACCAGTTTGGGAACGCAGCTGGTACTCCACGCTTGCTACCTTAAATAAATAAACAAAATGTTGAGCAAACAAATATGCTAAGCAAATGTATTTGATCTTGTGTCAGTGTGGATGTTGGAATTATATTTATCTGTTGTTTCTGATGACAAAACAAAAAAAGAATCAAGCATTTGAAGCAAGAGGGACAGCCATGTGCAGTGACCCTGGAGGGAGCACGAAGTCCCCAGGGAAATGAAAGTTCTCCATGGTGACTGGAGTGCAGAGGTGAAGGGGCAGCCAGGGCTGGATGAGGCAGGGGAAGGTCAGAGATCCAGACCTGTAATTAAGGAGTTGAGAACAGTGGGAATATTGATGGATTTTAGGTAAGGGCTGATTTATGTCTTTACCGAACAGCACTTTGGCTACTACATGGAGGATGGATTGTAAGGAGCAACAGTTGATGCAGGAGAGCTGTTGGGAAACTCCTGCAAAGCCTCCAGTGAGGGAATGGACTGGGAAGCGGAGTGAGAGGGGAGACAGGAGGGATGAGAGACCAGGCAGGTAGGACCAGTGGGGCTGGAGGGAAAAGGAGAAATCATCATCAGCTCTCATCTGAGCAACTGATGGATGTCAAGTACTTATATGGAGAACAGTAGAAGATGAGAACATCTGGAGAGAAAGTTGAGGTTGGTTTTGGACCCAGAAGGTTTTTTTGATTACTTGAATAACATGCAAATAGAGATTTCAGGCCCAGTGGAAAGGTTTAGACTAATGTGTGGGGTGTGCGCTGGTGTACCTGTGTATCGTATTACACAAAAATAGATCACACTATTTTAAAAAGAAGTGCATCAGCCTGTTTTTAAGTATATTTTATTGATTATGTTATTACAGTTGTGTCAATTTTTTCCCTTTGCCCCCTCCACCCAGTACCCCACTTCCCTCCAGCAATTGCCCCCTTAATTCATGTCTATGGGTTGTGCATATAAGTTCTTTTGTTTCTTTTTTAAAGTATATTTTATTGATCATGCTATTACAGTTATCCCATTTATTTCTCCCCTTTATTCCCCTCCACCATGTACCTGCTTTCCCACCAGCATTCCCCCATTGCCCTTAGTTCATTTCCATGGTTCATACATATAAGTTCTTTGGCTTTTCCATTTCCTATACTATTCTTTTTTTAAAGATTTTATTTATTTCTTTTTAGAGAGAGGGGAAGGGAGAGAGAAAGAGAGGGAGAGAAACATGAATGTGTAGTTGCCTCTCTGGGTCCCCAACCAGGGAACTGGCCTGCAACCCAGGCACGTGCCCTGACTGGGAATCGAACCAGTGACCTCTTAGTTCATAGGTTGACACTCAATCTGTTGAACCACATCAACCACATTTCCTATACTATTCTTAACCTCCCCCTGTCTATTTTGTACCTACCATTTATGCTTCTTATTCCCTGTACCTTTTTTCCCATTCTCCTCCTTCCCCCTCCCCACTGATAACCCTCCACGTGACCTCCATTTATGTGATTTTCTTCCTGTTCTATTGCTTGCTTAGTTTGTTTTTGTTTTTGTTTAAGGTTCAGTTGTTGATAGTTGTGAGTTTGTTGTTATTTTGCTGTTCATATTTTTTATCATCTTCTTTTATTTAGCCAAGTCCCTTTAACATTTCATATAATAAGGGCTGGGTGATGATGAACTCATTTAACTTTACCTTGTCTGGAAGCACTTTATCTGCCCTTGCATTACAAATGATAGGTTTGCTGGATAGGGTAATCTTGGGTGTAGGTCCTTGCCTTTCATGACTTTGAATAATTCTTTGTAGCCCCTTCTTGCCAGCAAAATCAGCTGATAGTCTTATGGAAACTCCTTTGTCGGCAACTGTCTCCTTTTTCTCTTGCTGCTTTTAGGATTCTCTCCTTATCTTTAACCTTGGTAATGTAATTATGACGTGTCTTGGTGTGTGCTTCCTTGGGTCCAACTTCTTTGGGATTCTCTGAGCTTCCTGGGCTCTGGAAGTCCATTTCCTTTGCCAGATTGGGGAAGTTCTCCTTCATTACGTTTTCAAATAAATTTTTTTTTAAATTTCTTCCTCTTCCTCTTCTACTTCTGGCACCCCTATGATTCAGATGTTGGAACATTTAAGGTTGCCCTGGAGGTTCCTAAGCCTCTCCTCTTTTTTTTTTTTTTGAATTCTTATTTCTTCATTCTGTACTGGTTGAATGTTTATTTCTTCCTTCTGCTCCAAGTCATTGAGTTCCAATTTCCTTCCCTTCACTGTTGGTTCCCTGCTTATTTTTCTTTATTTCACTTTGTATAGCCTTCACTTTTCCCTCTATTTTGTGACCATACTCAACCATTTCCGTGAGCAGTATTTTGAACTCTGCATCTGATAGGTTGGCTATCTCTTCATTGCTTTTGATCTGTTTTGATCTGTTCTTTCATTTGGGCCATACTTCTTTGTCTCAGCACACCTATTATGTTGTAATAGGTGGAGCCTTAGGTACTCACCTGGGTAGGGCAACCCAGATCACTACCTTGTGGTGCTGTATGTGGAGGAGAGGTCGGAAGGGAACAATGCTGCTTGCTCTACTCTCAGTGGCTTTCAGTCACTTCCTCCGCTACCCACAAGAAAATTGGGCCCTTCTGGTGCTGATTCCCAAGTGGGTAGGTTTGCATACATTCTAGGACCCTGTGGGTCTCTCCAACAAACTCTCCTGTGAGGCTGGGAGTTTCTCCTGATGCCACAAACTCCGTAAGTTTTTCCAGTCAGAGGTTTTGAGGCTTTATTTCCCTGCGCTGGAATCCTGGGTTGTGTGGTCTGTCTCACTCCCCAGTTGTTCCTCCCAGTTTATCTGCACACAAATGTGGGACCACCTGGTCTGCCAGCTGCCACCTCACCTGACAGGTCCTCCAGCCTCTGCCTTGCCTCACATCCTCTCCACCCTGGCTGCCTGTCTCTGCCCCTCCTACTAGTCTGAATGAATGTTTCATCTTTAACTCCTTGCTTGTCAGACTTCCATACAGTTCCATATTCTGGCAGTTCTGGTTATTTTTTGTTTTTAAATTTGTTCTTCTTCTTCTTTTCATTGTGGGAGGAGACAAAGTGTATCCACCTATGCCTCCATCTTGGCCAGAAGTCTAAAGTTGCATATAAGTTCTTTGGCTTCTTCATTTCCTACACCATTCTTAACACCCCCCTGTCTATTTTGTACCTACAAATTATGCTTCTTAATCCCTGCAGCTTTTCCCCCATTCTCCCTCTCCCAGCTTATAACCATCCAAATGATCTCCATATCTATGATTCTCTTCCTGTTCTGATTGTTTGCTTAGTTTTTTTTTAATTCAGTTGTTGATAGTTGTGAATTTGTTGCCTTTTTAATGTCCATAGTTTTGATCTTCTTTTTCTTAAATAAGTCCCTTTAACATTTCATGTAATAATGGCTTGGTGATGAGGAACTCCTTTTAGCTTTACCTTGTCTGGGAAGCACTTTTTCTGTCCTTCCATTCTAAATGATAGCTTTGCTGGACAGAGTAACCTAGGTTGTAGGTCCTTGCTTTTCATCACTTTGAATACTTCTTGCCAGTCCCTTCTTGCCCACAAAATTTCTTTTGAGAAATCAGCTGACAGTCTCATGGGTACACCTTTGTTGGTAACTCTCTGTTTTTCTCTTACTGCTTTTAAGATTCTTTCTTTATCATTAACCTTTGGCATTTTAATTATGATGTGTCTTGGTGTGGTTCTCTTTGTGTCCAACTTGTTTGTGACTCTCTGTGCTTCCTGGGCTTGTATGTCTATCTCCCTCACCAAATTAGGGAAGTTTTCTTTCATTATTTTTTCAAATAAGTTTTTGGTTTTTTGCTCTTCCTCTTCTTCTGGTATCTCTATGATTCAGATGTTGGCACATTTGGAAATGACCCAGAGTCTTCTTATCCTATCCTCATTTTTTTTAATGCTTATGTCTTCCTTCTGTTCTTGTTGAATGTTTACTTTTCTTATGTTCCAAATCATTGATCTGAATCCTGGATTCCTTCCTTTCACTGTTGGTTCCCTATATATTTTTCTTTATTTCACTTAGTGTAAACTTCATTTCTTCCTTTATGTCATTGTCTTACTCAGTGAATTATCTGAGCATCCTGATAACCAGTGTTTTGAACTCTGTATCTGATAGGTTGGCTATCTCTGTTTTGTTTAGTTCTTTTTCTGAGGTTTTGTTCTGTTCTTTCATTTGAGCCATATTTCTTTGTCTTCTCAATTTAGCAGCGTCCCTGTGTTCATTTCTGTGTATTAGGTAGAGCGGCTTTGACTCCCTATAAAAGCACCTGTAAATTGTGTGGGGTGGAGCCTTATGTAATTGCCAGAGTAGGGCAACCCACTTCACTGCTTTGTGGCTTTGTGTGGGGAGAAGGTTCAGAGAGGGGACTGTGTTTCTGGCAGTTTGCCCAGCACTCACCCCATTTCCAGTCATTTCACCCACTCTCTATATGCAGTTGGTGCCCTTCCAGCTGTTGCCCTGGTGTTGAATCCTAGAGTGGGTGGGTTTGCATACATTTTAAGTCTGTGCAGGCCTTTTAAGTGAAGTCTCCTGAAAATCTGGCAGTTTTTTCTGCTGCTCCAACCCCCATTGGTTTTTACAGCCAGAAGTTATGGGTATTTTTCTCCCCAACACTGGAACCCTGGGCTGTGCAGTCTGGCCTGGAGCTGGGACTGCTCACTCCCAAGGTATCCCTCCTGATTTTTATCTACCACACATGAATGTGGGACCGCCAGTGCCTGTTCTGCTGCCTGCCTCTCCATGCCACACTGCGTCTCCTTGCCTCTGTGCACCATCCCTGTGTCTCCACCCCTCCTACCTGTCTGGATGAAAGTGGCTTCTTTAAATCCTTGGTAGTTGGACTTCCATACAGTTCAATTTTCTGACAGTTATGGATGTTATTTGTTTTGAGATTTAGTTGTAATTCTTTTTGTGGTTGTGTGAGAAGGCAAAGCTTTTCTACCTACGCCTCCATCTTGACCAGAAGTCTTGATCTAAAATATTTATCCTACATACTTCTTTAATAATCTATACAATTCCTTTGTCTTTTTAATGGTTTGCATGGCATGTCATTATAAAAAATATGCCATTATTTTTAATTAAAATGTTTAAATTCTAAAATATTTGGGAAACATAAAATTACAGAATATGAAACATATACCTATGTATCCATCACTCAGGTTTAATAGATGTTAACAATTTGATGTATTAATTTTAGATCTCTTTATTTTGGATTTAAGGAAAAGATTTTTCAAATACATTTAAGGCCCTGCTCCCATCCCTCTCCTTCTCTTCCTTCATCTTTTAATTCTTCTTCAGAAGAAGTTGGTATGTGGGATTTCTGAGCAACTCTTTTTCTTTTTTACTTTAAACATGTTTTTGCTTCTGTAAATAAGATGTAATATAGTGTTATTTTAAAATTCTCATAAATTGATTCATACAGTTGCATATCCTTTTGCAACATCTCTTTTCACTTTACATTTTATGTACAATATTTATCCAGCTTTAAAAAGCCCTCTATTAATGGACACTTTTATTTTTAACCTGTGTTATTTCAAGATGGACATAGGATAGTTTACACAAATACAATCTTAGGAACATAGGCCTGAAATGTTCTTTAACCAGGTGCCATCTGCGAACACTGGCATGAAAACCACTACATGTTTATTTCTTGAGCCTAACACTGGAATGTCAGTCTTGGATATTAACCTGTGACACACACATCAGGCCATGCAGAGCAAGTGTTACGTAATGTTATATGCTGGTAAGAATGACCTCGAATCTGCTTTGTCAGCACATCATCTCAGAACAGGAACCAAGTAGTTGAATGAGAAGCAGGGAGTCCAGTCTGTGTCTTCTGGGTTGGGCGTTGATGGAGCTGCTGGCTTGCCATGCCCCACTCTTCATCTTGGTCCTTTAAAGCTTTCTTAATTGCTTAACTCTGGAGCCGACCAGCCAGTTCTTACATCAAACACTCATCCTACACCCACAGGATTTGTCCTCCTCCTCCTTTTTTTCCTTTTTCTTTTTAATGTACACCCAGCACCTCCCACTTTAAAAAAAAACTTCTGAATGCTTTCAGTCTCAAACAAAGCTTTATAGATTTGTTGGCAGGAAATCCAGAGTGGAATTTGCCATTAAATTGTAGTAAAGCAACTCTTCAAACAACATGTACTGAACAATCAAACACTTTTAAATGTCAATCCCCAACAAAAGCATGCATTGTCCCTGGAGAACCCTGAATGGCACTAACCTCAGAGTGGGAAGAGTTTACAAAAATGTAACCTATTTCATTTCACAGGTTGCGTGCTGTACAGAACTTTCCACAATCCATCACATGTAAGGCTTCCTGGTGGCACATTTTAACTCAAGCAACTGCATAATAGGCCGGTTTTGCTGCACTTAGGGAAAAGTGACAGCATTTTTCTTTACAGTTGAGAAAATTTTTCATAATGACTAAGTCAAGTAGAAAGTACAATTTGGTCCCAACTCTCATACTTCTCAGCTTCTGGAATATAGTAGCTAATATTTATTGAGCACTTACTAGGTGCCAGGGACTGTTACCTCAATTAAGTCCTACAACAGCCTAATGAAATATCTACTGCTACTACCTTCATTCACTTCCCAGATGAGGATACTTGGACATGGCAAATGTAATGAATATGTTCAAGGTCATCGGGTTTATAAGAGACGGAAGCAGGATTTAACCTCAGGAAGTTGAACTTCAAAGCTCATGTAACTGTACTGATTTAATGAATTCTTAAAAAGCATTCACATTTTAATATGATAGAAAGAGGACTCAGTGGTAATAAGCACTCACTAGGGGCCAATACTGTATGTGTGCTCTCTTTTTTAAGTCTCTCAACACACTTATTAGTGCTAGATGTTATCTTCCCTAATTATGCGGAGGTAGAGTGTTACCTGCACAGGAGTGACAAGTGGTCAGCTTAGAATCTGAAGTAGATTCTGGTGCAGTAGAAAAAGCTACACCATCCTGCCTTCCTAGAAAAAGGCTGAGCACATTGGAGGTTCTCAATAACAATTTAGATTTTATAGATCTCTTTTGCTCCCTCTTTCTAGTGCAAAGGATACAAATATGATTCAGTGGGAGAGCATCTGGCTCTTAAGAGTTTGTAAATTAGTTTTAATAAAATATTAATTTATGACCCAGATGCAAGAAACTACAAATAAATCAAAATGTATTACTTTAAATGATTAAAAAAACAAAACACCTGGGAAAAGACCCACTGTAACTCTGATTTTCCCACTGCAACTATTATTTCAGGGTCACTGGAAGTATACATGGCATGTATACCTATCGTAGGTGTCAGATATGCAAGCATATGCAAAACCATCCTGATCTCACCTTAACCCTACCACCCTAGCAACTGGGATTTTCATTGTCCTTCATTTGGACATTCTTCAGAATTTTCTCATAAATCCCTGAACAGACAAGTCTGGAGGCCTCCCAATTACATGAGCCAAAGTTATATAAGGTTAACAACAAAACAGAAGAAAGACTGTGTCAAACTAGGTGACTGGGGATGATGCAACTGGTGTAGCAGCGGCTGGCCTTTGGTGGCTGGTTGGGCTCCAGTGCAGGTGAGGAGGGAGGCACATCCCCCCTTTTGATCTCTTCAGGCTCCAGGGCAGTTATCAAGGGAACTCTGTCAAGGGAACCCTGTTCAACTGAACCTGTGGGGAAGGCCCTGAGCCCTGGTGAGGACCAGGGTGACCTCTCCACAGAGGAGGCCCCGGAGGCGGTGGGTGGGGCGCCGAGGAGAAACAGCAGGGCAGATGTGTCATTTGTTGTTCCAGTCTCCAGGGCTGGCATGGCATTCAGAAGAAAAGGGGAAGGAGGGGCAGGTGGAGGAAAGAATTTGTTCCAGCTCCAAAAACTGGCTAGGAAACGTTGCTAGAAATGCAAACAGAGGGAGATTTTGCAATAGAGAATGCTTTCATCACTTTTTAAAGGTGTCTATATCCATAATAACAATACACCAAGAAATAAGTGGCCCTGAGTGGAGTGTCCACCCAGCTGTGGAAAAAGCCCTCAGCTGTTCCCACTCTGTTCACCTCCAAGGACACCTGACACCAGGTGACTCAGCAGAGCCTCTTTTAAAGGAGACTGAACCTCAGAATACACTTGACACCCTTTCTCTGAGGTGTCAGCACTAGTGGTGAGTTACACTCCCTGTTTTCCCTGATCCCACACGCAAGGACTGAATACAAAATACTCTTGAATTCAAGCAGAGAAGTCTTGTTGAGGGCTTTGAGCAGAGTGAGAGCCGTGGAAGGGTGAGGCATTTGAACAGCACACAAAAGCTGAGTTGACCCAATTCTAAAATTCTAATTTTGCCAAGTGCTGACTTGTCTTCCCATTCACACGTAGCCGCATGGCATTTAAGACATAGGCAGTTTAAAGCAACTGCATTTAAGACCCTTTCACTCCATGGGAAGTGAGTTTTGGTTTGTTTTTTTAACTTGTAAAATCTGACACACAAAAGAAGAACTTGAACTGCCCATTGAATTATAAAGTCAAACTTTTCAGAGCTTAGAGTGGACTGAACCTGGGTGCCTTATGGTTATTAAACCCCTCATCTCTTTAGGCAGAACAGGAGAGCACATAGCCACCAGCAGTTCCAGAAAGTTGTAGGCTCTAAGCAACGTGAAGTTTTAGGAGATACTGTTAGCACTTCCCGGCCCCCAGGCTGTGTCTTATAAGTATTTATAGGGCTGTGAACCTACACAGGTGGAAGGCATTTATAGGGTAAGACCAAAGCAATTGACATATGTTTGTTTTCTATCACCCCACTGAGTTCTCTCAAGGGCAGGGAGAGAATTTTTTATTTATGTTGTATCTCCTCAACGGAGTGGCTGGCTGATGGCAACTCACTTCATGGTTGCTGTACCCTAGAGAAGGGCAGGTCAACCACCTGAGCCCAGTGATCAACCTTGGCGTTGCCAAGAGGGGGACAATCAGCAGTGGCCTCCCAACATGGTGAAGCACACAGCACCACCTCAAAGAATCATTGCCAGGAGTGCTGAAGTGGATCAAATGTCTAAAGACTGCTTCTAGCTTACAAGAGTTATGGGGGAGAATGTGCAAGTTAAATTCCACCACCAGGACATAAAAAGTATAAGCTAGAAGTCAGGGCTCTTTATAGGACTGTGGGGTCTTGTTCTCCCAACGCATTGGCATCAAAAATTAAGGTAGGGGCTTGGGAAAGAGAAACTCTAGCCTAAAAAGCTCTAAGAGACATAACAACCAAATGCAGTGTGTAGGTCTGGAGCTGTGATTCAAGCATGCCCGTTGTCTGAAACAGAAGTCTTCTGTGGCCCCCACATGCCGCTAGCTGTCATTCCATCTCTCTGCTTTCCTTCACGTGGAAGCTCCTTCAAAGAGCTGTCTACACCATAGATGTGCTCTAAATCCTCACTGTCCATTCCCCTGAGCCTGTCGAGTCTGCCTTCTGTCTTCATTTCTCCACTAAAGCTTCTGCTTCCAATGTCACAAATGGCCACCATGCTTCTCAATCTGCCCGTATGTGTGTGCGTTTTATTTCTTCATTTTTTAAAATTGCTTTTTATAGAGAGAAATCATACTACTAAATATTGTTGCTTACCCAGGTATTTTGAATAAACAACATTAGACTTTTAAAACTATTTTATTGAGATATTAGTATAATTTACAGACCATAAAATTCATCCATTAAAGCATACAGTTCAATGATTTTTAGTATATTCCCAGAATTGTGTAGCCATCACCACAACTAAAGTTTAGGCATTTTTGTGGCCCCAAATAAACCCTTCCCCCATTAGAAATCACCACCCATGCCCTTCTCTAGTCCTCAGCAATCACAAAACCGCTTTGTGTCCTTACAGATTTACCTGTTCTGAATGCTTTATATAAATGAAATTATACAATGTGTGGTCTTTTGTGACTGGCTTCTTCCACTTAGTGAAATGTTTATGAGGGTCATCCATGTTGCATGTATCAGTGCTTCATTCTTTTCCACTGCCAAATAATAACCCTTGGATGTATATACTACATTGTATTTACCTGTATCTTAATTCATAGGCATCTGCCTATTGCCTGTTACATACTTTTTGGCTATTATGTATAGTGCTTCTATGAATATTCATGTACAAGCTTTTATATATTCTCATTTCTCTTGAGTATGTACGTAGGGGTGGAATTGCTGAGTTACATTGTAACTCAATATTGGAAGTCTGAGGAACTCTCAGACTGTTTCCCAAAGCGGTTGCACCATTTTACGTTCTATCAGCCATGTCTGAGGGTCCCAGTTTCTGTGCATTCTCCCTAACACTTATTATCTGCCTTTGGTGTTCGGTCTTCTTTATCCACTTTTCTTTGTCTATGCTTTGCCTTTTACGATATTGCTGTTGTCGGAGAACTAAATTCCTTTCCTCTCTGTGTTAAAAACAGGATGACCTTCATTTTAGGTGTATCTGATATTTCCTCATAATTAGATTGAGGGTGTTCATTCTTGGCCAGAACACTGCATAGATGACATTGTGTCCTTCTCAGGGTGTCACATCTGGAAACTCATGATGTCCACTTGTCCCTCTTGGTGATGTTAACTTTGACCACCCAGTCAAGATGTTCTTTGTTCTCCACCCTATAATTACTCTTTTTTATTCTGTGTGACAAATAATTTGTGTGGGAGTCATTTAGAGATGATTCAGATATTCTGCTCTTAGTCAAAATTTCCTCCTAGATTTAGCCTCCATCAGTGGTTTTTGCCTAACTCCACCTTTATCATGACTGCAAAGTGAGTATTTTTCAACTGTTAGCCCTCTCTCCAAATTTATCTGCTGGCCCTTGTCATTTTATTGTAAGCTAGAGCTCTCCCTTCTCCATTTATCTATCTATCTATCTGTCTACCTATCTATTTTTTATTGGTAAGGAAGTACAAATTCTTGTTTTTTCCAATGCTTTATAACTCATTACTGTACTCAATTGGTTTGGCCAGCGGAGGCCCTCTAATCTGCCTCCTGTGTCCTTGCATCGTCTCTCTCCCTCTCACTCTCCCTCACTCATTCCTGGCATAACGAGGTGTTCTAGGCTCACGTTGTCCCTACATGACCTCAACCCTGGAATTTGCTATTTCTCTGAGGAGCCTGTTTCCCCTTAGTGGGCAATGTTCTTAGCCATAGCTGTGCTCGTTAGGGAAGGACATGTGTACTTCTTGACCCTTTAGTAGACAGGTCTAGGAAGTATACACACATATTCATACATATGTGCACATAAAACATGTGTATCCACCCACATATACATGTTTTAGAAATCATGTGTTTACATTGGTATCTCCGTTGCCATTCCATGGGATTTTTTTCTTGCCATTTCCCAATCCATTTTTTAAATTTTAATTTTACTAAAGTATAATCAACAAACAAAATTGTAAGATATTTCAAGTATACAATATGGTGATTTGATATATGCATGCATTATTAAAAAATTCCCATCATCTAATTAACACATCATCACCTCACATGGTTATCAATCCATATTTGTATGTCCCTTCTTCCACAGTGAAAACCTTAACATGAACGTATTCACTCCTTCTCAATCTTGTGATGCATACACAATGGCTTCAGAGTTGCTTTACCTGTGCCATTACTATAACCCTCCTAAAGTGAGTTAGGATTTGCTTATGATTCTTCAAATTCATGAAAGTTTTCATAAATTTTCAATAAGATATCTGAAAAATATCCTGGGGACTTAGAAACCCTTAACAAAATCTGTTATGAGCCTGAAATACAAGCTCAGTTCTCGGTTTGAAGCTGGATTTGTGGGTATTTTCTCTCTGGGGCGGAAAGGCAGCTGCAGTTTCCTGAAAGAAGCCTTTAATTGAGAACATGCTTGCAAATCCACCGTGTAATCCCAGAATTCATTCAGATAGGCATTTATGCTCAATATGTCTCAAATTTGGCTTGGTTGGAGCATGCTGACAGAGCAGGACGATGGGCTACATTTTGTTAAGACAGATTGTACTAAACTGACGGTGGCAGCAGATCTACCTGACAGCCCAAGGGAGCAACTCCCTGCTGCTCTTGCAGGTGAAGCTGAAATCCGCCTGCCCTCTTCTCTCTTCTTTGGTGCAGAAGAATCAAAAATTGTCTCAAACTAGGCCTGGGGCACCCTGGCCGGTGGGCTCAGTTGGTTGGAGTGCTGTCCTGTAACCAAGACTTTGCATGTTCAATTCCTGGTCGGGGCACATACCTAGATTGTAGGTCCGATCCCTGGTCCAGTGCATGCGGTCCCCAGTCGGGGTGTGTACAGAAGGCAATTGATGATTCTCTCTTGCATCGCTGTTTCTCTCTCTCCCTTCCCCTGACTAAAAGCAATGAAAAATGTCCTTGGGTGAGAATATATATAAAAAGAAAATCAAGCTAGGCTCAGGCCACTCGAGATAAGCTCAATTCCTGTCCTGTCTCCAACTCTTCAGCCATTATTCCATGATTATTACTTTAAATTTTTTGACTCACTGCATTTATCATCAATTCTGCCAATATTTATTGGCTTCCAGCCTTGACAGCAAGAATGCTTAGCAATGAAGAAAGGACTCAGAGCTGTGGAATAGAAGAGGAGAGCCTCCCAATCTGGATAAAACAGATTTTAATGGAGTTGAGAGTTCAGGGGCCCAATACATTTCTTTTCTCTTTTCCCATCCATGTAATATACCAATTGAGAGATAGGAGCAAGCAGATGGAAATCAACGTCTCTTTATTACTGATAATATCTAGGCTGGAGTACATAGCGGATGCTGTTGCACTGCCCAAAACCCCTTTCAGGAAGGAAGGGCTCATTCCCCAGCTCCAGGGAGTGCTTCCAGAGATGGCCATCGGCTGCCAGCCCTCTCTGGGGATTGTCTTGGCTGCAGATAACTGTCTCACCCAGGGTCTCACCTCCCAGAGGCAGCCTGCATCCAGTGACTGATTCAACTTGGGAGCTCAAAGGCCTGGCCCACTCACTGCAATTATCAACAGGTCTGTGGGGTTGCTGAGGCCTTTGTTGGGGTTGTGTTGCTGCCCAACCTCTCCCTCTACCCATTCTTGCTTTCTTCTGCTCCCTTCTACAGGTAGCCGTCCCGTGAGCACTCTATAAATTTCCTTCATGGAATCCCAAACAATTTAGCCTGGAATGCATCCAGTCAGGGGAAGCATCCCGGAGGAGGTTCCATTTGGCTGCGTTTTGGAACTAAAAGTGAGACAGGCAAAAAGAGAGTATATGTGATTCATCCCAGGGTTCAACATAAGGGACAGCCCAAAGAACTTACAGACTCAGCTCAGATGTTCTACAAACATTCCCCATCCCGTCCAGGACCTGGCATAGGACCTGAGGCAGTCGTTGTTGAATGTATTGATAATAGTGATGAGTGAGCTTTTTCCATTTGTTACAGATGGTGGGTTGTGTTTGTTTTGTACAACAAAAGCATGGGAACAAGTCATATCGAGCAGGAATGATAAAGACAATCATTTATTGGGTTCTTATGATATGGCAAGCACTGTGCTAAATACTTTACACATATTCTCTTATTTAGTTCCCATAATGATTCAATGAGGCTGATACTATTGTTCATCTAATTTTATAGATAAAGAAAACTGAGGCTTCACCAAGGTAAGAAACTTTCTAGTGGTCAAATATGCAGTGAGACTCTTGGCCATGCATACTACATGGACAAAAAACCACATGGGAGTGTAGACAAGAGTTGCCCGAGTCCAGGGACAGCGGTGACATCTCTCAGATGTCCAGCAGGGCCTGGCCTCAGCAGGGCTTGCCTCAGGCAGCTGGAGGCTGGGAGACCGAGCCCAGATCCTGGCATGGCTTCTGCCTCTGCAGCTTAGGAAAGTAGTATCAAGTGGAAAGGGCTCAACCGCTGGTGAGAGAACCGTGGTTCTGAAGCTGGTGGCAGTGACCTCTGCTCAAACTAAGAGAAACTTGAAGGACGAGTTTGTCTTGCCTTTGGAAAAGAAGGTGCCAGCTTAAGGGCAATGCTTAGAGATCATTCAGAGATGTTTTTTCAGGAAACAGTTCATGTTGAAGAAGGGAGTGGGGCTGGCAGGGCATAAGGGGAGGCCTTTAAAAATAGAAGGCCTGTGTGTAGGTCTCTCTTGCAGATGGGATTTTATGTAAACAATAGCAATGAACAAACAAAACAGAAACAGACTCGGATAGAACAGACTGATGGTGGTCAGAGGGGAGAGGTATCAGGGGACTGAGTAGAAAGGGTGAAGGTACCCAGATTGAGAGGTACATATTGGTAGTTGCAAAATGGTCATGGGGAGGTCAAGTATAGCATAGGAAAGATAGTCAATAATATTGTAATAACTGTATGGTGGAGATGGGAACCTTGAAATATTCGGGGAACACTTTGTAAAGTATGTGAATGTCCAACCAATATGCTATACACATCAAACTAACACAAAATAATATTCAATGTAAACTGTAATTTAAAAAAATTTTTTTAAAGATATGCCATGTCTCTTGGTTCTTTTGCCCATCAGTCTGATCATCCATTCAGCAATATCTGTTTAGTGCATGCTATATGGCAGGCGTGGTCAAGGCTGTAGGAAACAGCAGGAAGCAAGACATTCAGGGTCTCAGCTCCCACAGAGCTCATGGGACAGGGTAGACTTACCTGGCCATCTCTGGCTCTGTCAACTCCTGCTAAGCCTGGTTGGATAACATGAATGACTCCATTGCTTGCTCAAGGGATGGCACCTGGGACCTTGCATGATTGTGGTAAAAAATAGCGGGGTGTGGGAGTCTCACTTGTCACTTCCACCACCACCTTCTTGAATTAGGAAGGCTCGATTCCAGATTACCCTCTTAATGAAAGGGCTAATGCTTAAGCCGTGGGTGAGAAGACCCTGCCAAGCCAGACTTTATCCTCGTCTATCCCACCCCTAGCAGGAGTAGTGAGATGGGCCCAGGTTGTCCTTCCACATGCGTCAAAAAGCACTTTGTGGCCAGTTCTCTAACACAGCCAGAGACCTGGGAACCTGCCGGTCTGGTGCCTATTATGCACTGAGGCCTCTAGACCCTGCTCCATGTAGCTGGGTTCTTTCCTTTCCGTGTCAGGGACTTCTCTCAAGTGGGCAATTCTTCTAACCTCAGAACCCCTCTTCTTTAAGGCAAGAATTACCACTGGAGAAGCAGCCGTGAGTTAGAAAGTAGCACTGTACTACGAAGCAGGAGAAAAGCGTGTTCCAATTTCAGGATTGCCACTTTCTAGCTGAGTAATTGGGTGAGTCACTTGCCTTCTTTGAACCCATTTTGTTTCCTTTTGTTTTGTTTCTGTAAATGTGGAAATATACTATAATCCCTAAGGTTGTTGTGAAGATTAAATAAGAGAACATGTAAGAAAGGCTTAGGACTATTGCAAACAATTATTAAACACAGGTTAGATTTCAAATATTAATTGGATATGAAGTCATCTCAAATCAAAGTAGTAACTTTTTTGCTTAGCCCTAAGGGAATTAAAAGAAGTATAAAGCCACATCTCTGTACTTTTATAGACTTTTCTAATGACAATATTGAGGGTTCCAAATTAATAAGCATGTGACTAAGTGTGTATGTGTAAGAATGGTTTTTTCTATATACGCAGAAAGAGTTACAGAACTAAGCAGACAAAGCCGCTGAGGGAGCAAGTGGGCAAATTTAAGTCCCTGTGCTGCATCTGGCAGGACATGTACTAGCAGGGTGTAGGCAGGATTCATAGTAAAAGCTTGTGAATAATGCGCTGGGAGAGCAGAGGCACCTAGTCTGGGGGTGGTTCTCTCCTACCAGCACTACACAGGGCTGTGTGTGCAGCACTGATGGAAAGCTGACATCCACTGACCTGTGGCAATGGGCACTTAGCCAAGTGAGTTTTCACTGGAGAAGTTGGTTGTACAAACAGAAACAAACAAACAAAGGATGGACAGAGTTATGGAAGATGAAAACTATGAAGTTGGAAGGACAAAGAGCTTGCTGATTATTACTGCTTCAGCCCAGATGCAGTGAACGACAGGCCCTTGCAGACCAGCGGGGGAAGTGACAGCACATGGCCCAGTGCAGCATGCAGGAGGAGATCCAGGGAGAACCGCATGGCTAAGGAAAGAAGGGAACCTAGAACAGAAATGGGGAAGAGACTGCTCAAGTGACTATGGCTTGTCCAGTGGGGACGGACAGGTAGTGATCGCCAGACCCACAGGGTTGTTTTAATCATACACTAGTTTTTTCCTACTATCACAATATTTATGCTCAAGTTAACAGTTTTGTAACGTGTATGGTTTATCATATATTGTGGACTTGGTTATTTTAAACAGATCTTTTTGATGACATAAACCCCACAGTGTTGCTAAAGAAGGAAAGTGAATGGGCAGGTCCCTTCTCCATGGACATCACAGGGGGGCCACCATGAGTTGATTATTTGACCGTTGGAGGGTGGGTCTGACTGAAGGTTGAGCATGGGCACCTCTCCCTCAAGTGGAGAACAGAGTAACTGCTGGAGGAATCCAGCATTGTAGTACACTCCTTGAATTTCTTCCTGTATTTGTGTGCAACTGTGAAAGTTGCAGTCAGCCCTCTTAGTGGGGGCCTTTGGAATGTGACCATCCAACGCTGCCACAACTGACTGTGTTTTTTTAAACATTGCTGTGATTGTTGACATGTGATTTCATGGTTCCTTTATTTCTGTGTGTCACAGGCAGAATACTAACTTCACACTATTAATTTGGATGAGCTGAGAAAACACACTTTTTGCTTTCGATATCTCATATAGCCTTCCTCCCAAGCCCATATCCAGCTGGTTAGCAAAGAGAAAATGTGTTCACTTTAAAGCTTAACTCAATGAAATCCAACACTTATTTAGATTAACCTCTTTTGGATGAAACTGCTCAGTCTCGCAGATGAAATTTTTCCTTCATCTCTTTTATTCCCAAAGACGGGTCCAGACTTGTGTTTGAGGATTGGTGGTGGTTTGTGCAACCTCGTGGCTATGGGGAAGATTCAGTCTCTGTGCTTATGTCCCGCCCTCTTCCTCTAACCCCTGGAAGTAAGCTCGGGATCTGGCCACACTCAGCTTGCTCAGGGACCGGAAGCACCCTCTGGCTGACTCATCCTGACCTTAGCTCTCTCAGGTATCAGAAACTTCTCTGATGAGACTTCCATTTGGCCTGAGGGAGTGTTTCACTTAGTAGCCCTAGGAATTGAGGTCCCTCACCCTCACCATGGTGACCCACCCTTCTGGCAAATTCCTTTGCTGGATTTTCAGGTATTTCTGAAGCTTGTCTATACCACCCTGGAAACAAAGATGACTTAGCAGAGTTGAGCTTTAGGGCCTGCCTCTGCCTACTGCTGAGCCACAAGGGTGAGGAGGTGGTTCCCCAGCTCAGTGTAGGCAACTTGGGAATTAGCCTTCTCCTCCCAGTCTTTGGTGGGTTGCAGAACACAGCGTCCAGTCTTCTTGGCTCTCCTAGACTTATCCAACGCATCTCTCTCCTTGGTTTGCCAAAGGGGAGCCAGCAAGACCAACAGCTTTGCTCTCCTGACTGCTGTTCCTTCTGCCTCCTGCTATTCCCTGCTCTAGGAAGTGGAAGGCTTGTCTTTTATTTCTGCTTCGTTTCTTTTCACATAGAGTGTAATGAACTCCCATAGGGCAAGGGTATTGTCTCTACCCCATGGAAGCACCCTCTGAACCTGGTCCTTAAGGCTGACACTCAAAGAGGGAGACAAAAGAATCTGGAAAACCATCTCTCAAAACAGTAGTAGCCTTGGGTGCAAAGCTATTATCCTGCTGCCTAACTTGTGAGTGCCAGAGCTAATTACTACCTTGGTAATTCTTTTTATATTCTTTCTGCCATAAAATCGAATCTTTCTAAGGCATTCTGTGATAAAGTTCATGTACTTGGGAAGGCAAGAAAAGTAATTTTAAAGAGTTCAAAATATTAATTCTTCCTCTTAGACCTGCTTCTTTGAAAGGTCCTTCTGCTCTGGCACAACACAGTGCTGTGTGATGAGAGTACCTCCAGCCAGGAAACAGTCAGCTGGATAAGTCTTGGTCCCAGTCAAGGATGGGATGACAATGGCTGTGGCTCATGACAGAAGGAGAAAAGAAAGGACCTCACCCAAAGAAAGAAGGTGAAAGGACACTTCAGGAAGCATAGCACACAAATAGCTAAAATGGGATTTCATCAAATAAGAATTACTCCTCTCTATTAAAAAAATAGCCAGCTGACCAATCACCCTTCATCTAATAGGTATAGTTTAATAACATCTTAACTAGAACTTTCTTCTCTACTTCTCCCAATGTCAACCTTCTCTAAATCATTATTTTCCTGTATTTGGGTTGTTTCTGCTCTTCTACCTTCCAGAGTATCACTTTGATGAATGAGATGTCCTTTCCTCTGTAGGAGGAATATTTAAGGGATTGCATACTGTCCCTTGTTATTCATTAAGCTTTCTGGTGTGGTTCCTGTGAGAAGCCTGAGATTCTGTAGAGTCCTGATTTCAGTTAAGTTCACAGTTCAAGAGTAATATAGTCCTTGCCCACTTTCTATGTCGAGTAGCAAATACTTGCAACTGTCCCCTGGAAGAAGGTTTTGTCTGCTAGGAATACGAGTTATTCTCTCTTTTAAGGGGATATCTTGAGCATTAACTACAAGTGCAATTCGCGGGACTTACTCTCTTCCCCTTCTCCGTTTCCTCAACAAGTTGTTGTCTTATTTGTGTCAGGGGTCACCATATCTCCTGGAAATAGGGACACCTATGACTTAAAAATCATAAGGAGGAATAAAACCTAATAGCCCATTAGAAGATTTCTGAAGTCACTGATTTAATATGTACTTATTATGTACCTACTATGTGCTAGGCGCCATGCTCAGCATTGGAAATACAATAGTGTGCAAGACACACAACGTTGGCTTTCATGGAGCTTATGAGCTAGTGGAGGAGACAGCCACTTTTTAGAGATTTACCCAAACAAATATATAATTAAAACTGGTGGCAAATGCTGTGAAAGAAAATACATGGTGCTGTGAGTCGGAAGAGTTGACCTAACTCAAGGGGGGTTTGTCTAAGGAGGATGAGTTTTTAACCAAGATTGAGATGATGAAGAGCAAATAGGAAATTGGGGAATTGTGGACAGCATATACAAAAGACCCCAAGTGAGATGAGTGTGGCCTGTTCCAGGGACCGAATGAATGCCAGTGCTATGGGTTGAGTTGCGTCTTCTCAAACAAAGGTATGTTGAAAGAAAAAGAAAGACTTGTTGAAGTTCTAATCCCTGTACCTCAGAATATGACCTTGTTTAGGAATAGGTTGTTGCAGATGCAATTAGTTAAGATGAGGTCACCCTGGAGTAGAGTGAACCCCTGATCCAATATATGACTGGCATCCTTATAAGAAGGCCTTGTGAAGACAGAGACACAGCCAGAATGCCATGTGCTGATGGAGGATTGGAATGATGCATCTATAACCAAGAAATGCCCAAGGTTGCCAGCATCCAACCAAAAGCTAGGAAGAAGCAGAGAAGAGTTCCCTTATAGTCTTCAGAGGAAGCATGGTCCTGCCAACTGCTTGCTTGTGGACTTCTAGCCTCCAGATTGCACCTGCACTGGGATTCAGCCCCTATCATTTAAGCCACCGAGTCTGTAGAACTTTGTTACGGGAGCCCCCTGGAAACTAGTAGAGCTCGTGTGGCTGAGTTGTCAGGTGGAGAAGGAGGAAGGAGTATGAGATGAGAAAGGAATGGTTGAAAGGGCCAAGTATCTGTGTTTAAGATTTTGGGCTTTAGCCTTAAAGCAATGGGGCAGTATTGAGCAGTTGTAAGTGACTGCAGTGTACAGGAAGAGTAGAGGGGATGACAGGTGTTACAGATGTGTTCCCAAGGAGGAGACACTGAGATAGAGCTTCAGCTGGCAGGAGCTTCGCTGACCTCCTGAGGAGTTCTGGAGTGTGGTTGATCAGAGTTGTGCTGCACTGGCTGAAGGAACCGGGCTTTTATATTCCCATGGTGGCCAGTCACCTGTAGGGGATGCTGTGGGTGGCTTCCTGCAACTGTAGCAGACTCTGCAGGAGCTAGCAGTCGGAGGCTGCTTGCTGTCTACAGTCCCTGCAGCTGGGCAGTAAGTCTTTCCTTAAAAGGGGATCTGGGCTGCACGTCTCCTTTTCTACTACAAGAGGCCAAAAGGACCTTAGTTAACAAGTAGTTCAGGAGAGAGATGATGGTGGCCTGAACCAGCATGGTGGCAGTGGAAGCAGAGAAAAATGGCCAGATTCTGGGGTGGTTCAGTTGTTGAAATGCTACAGCACTTACCGGATTTGATGTGGAGAGGGTGGAGGTGTTGAGGAAAAAAGAGGAATCAAGAATAACTCCCAGGTTTCTGCCTTGGCCCAACGGGAAGGATGGATGGTACAATTCACCAAGTTAGCTCTGGAAAAGATGAAATATGAGAAAGTAGAAGGTCATGAGCTTGCTTTTAGATATGAAATGCTATTGAATGAACTGGATGTACTGGGGAGTGACGCACGCGCACACACACACACAATTTAGTTCCAAGAAGAGTCCTTAGAAACGCCATCGTTGTCATAACATTATGGAATTTACTTTCTTTGCTGTAACTTGAATTAGTATCTCTATACCTTACATGGTAAACACATTGGAAAGCTTTAGTACAGAAAAGTATGAAAAGGAACCCAGGGCACCTGAGGAGTGAGGACAGGCCCACACATTGCACAGGAAATAACTAAGCAACATCCAGCCAACTATACTACCCTCAGATGGTATCACTCACTAATAAGCAATTGAAATAACTCCAGTGGTCAGTGATAAATTTGAGAGATGGGAGAGAGCGGCGAGATGGAAGACTAAAGATTAATTTAAAACTGGGAATGAGTTTTCACAGGAAAACAATTTTGCTAGGCAGACTCAGCCAACAAGCCTGGGCAGATCTTTTGATCCATCTACGTTCATCAGCTGAATTTGGGCTCTTACAATTATGCTCCATCCTGCCACCAGCTGGGTCTGCCTGGGCTCTCACCGCTTTGAGATGTTGATTTTTCCATGGATATGTTTATTTCATTTGACTCAATGAGTCCAAACTTCAGAACTGATCCTAAAGACAATAGCCAACAAGAAGAAACTATGGGGCCAAAGGGGGAAAACTGGGAAAACTGTAACAGCATAAACAATAAAATATATATATGTGTAAATAAAGATGGGGTCAATGAGTGAGTGGGTAGCATTTGGGCCGCTCGGTCACGAACTTTGAGGCCACGCTCATGTAGTTTGGCCTTTCCCAGAATGTTTTTCTATAGGCTACACAGTGTAGGAGAAGGAGAACTGGCTCCACTCTAGAGAGAGAGAGACCATGACCGACCTGCTAGTTCAAGTCCTGGCCCTGACAGTGACCAACTCTGTGAACTCGGGCAACTCTCTTTGACTTCCCAAACCTCCATTTCCTCACTTGACAGGTGAAGATAATAAGCCCCGTCTCTTTTGGCTGTTTTTTAGAATTGATTCTTGCGTATTAGGTATATGTAACCCAGTGCTGTCCTGGACTAGGCCAGAGGTGAAATGTTGGATCAGTCCTATTATGGAATGTCCCATACGCAGATGGCGCCAAAGCAATTGTGCCAGCAATTATTATAATCACCCTTCTCCTTCCCCTAACAGGAGCCTGCGACCTGAACATCGTGTGAAAAAAGGAAAAAAAAAAAAAAAAGAAACTATAGGCACAATGATGTTTGTAGGTTTCTTTTCTATGTTAGTGATACATTAGAAAATTCCTTTCATGCCAAGAATGTATATCCACTGTGTGAAGAGTGTTGGCTGTGATAACTGTGAAAGCTGTGCTGCCACATGGGAAAGGGATAGATCATTCTCTTTATTGAGCTGCCTTCTTGTGGAGCACTGTGCCATGTTTAAACAGAAAACTATGCTAAGGTGTAGAAAGTAAGCCACAGAAATGATAAGTAACCTTTATAAGGTCACATAGTAAGACAGAGAGCTGAGATTTGAACCCAGGTCTGTCTTTCTATACAGTCCAACCATCTGTGCATTCATACCTTAAACCAACAAGTATTTATTGAGTCTCTACTATGTGCCAAGAACTGTGCTAGGCCGTGTTTATACTCCCTGGAAAAAAAAAGTAAAAATGCAGCTTTTCATATTCAGATGCAATTTCTTATTGAAGGATTGCAATGAGAACAAGGCTTAGATGTTTTAGGTGTATCTTAAAGTTTTTAGAAATATATAGTCTTCTCTATCCTCCATCTATTTATACCCAGCCTTTCTTCAAGACTTCTCTTAAAACTCCCTTCTCCATTTCCTCTAGTTACAACTGGACTCCTTTCACTAACTCTCTGCCACGCATTGCACACTTTATTAGATCTTGCTAAATACTGATTGCCAACACTAGGTACGCACTGTCCTGCTGTTTACTTGATGTGTGTGTGTGTGTGTTAACAAGGCTATTAGCACCTCAGTCAATTGAGAATTATTGAGACTGAGAGTTCTCTGATTGATAGACTTCACGTGTTATTGACTAACCAATAAGATCCCCATAGTCACACTAAATAGCTTATAAGCTTTTTACACTTTTCAACCCAGAAATGTCCACTCACAAAGACTTAAAAATTGACAAGGCACTTTGAAGACATCTCATTTAATAATTTTAACAGTGTATCAATGTTTCCATCAATAAGAATGAACTTGGTTATGCTACAATAGCAAACAACCCCAAAATCTTACAACAAAGGTTTGTTTCTTTAGGTCAGTGGGGCTCTGCTGCGATTCATACTCACTCCCTCGGACACCCAGCTGGTGGAGACTTCTGCTCTGGAGCGTTCCCGGTCCTTCAGGCAAGAGGAAGGAACAGTGGCAAAATTTGCACTAATTTAAAGCCTCCCATTTTTCAAGGGAGACGGGAAATTCAGCCTGACCAAATACCTGAAGAAGAAGAAGAGACAGAAATATTTGGTGACAAGCATTAATAAGTATTACAATATTATTGTAATTTCTCCCTTTTCATTTTTTAAATAAAAATAAATCTCGGATGGGCTCAATAGCTTGTCCAAGATCACATATTTTAACTACTGAAAATCTAGAATTTCGACTAAAGTCCATCTGATAATGGCATCTATGCTATTTCCTCTCCACCACACTGCTATTTGTCGGAGCTGCTTTCCAGAAAGGATGTCCTGCATGTTCTTTGGGCTCTGACTAGCCTCACTTAATTATTCCTAATAGGGCTCTTAGCTTGCTCGTCTCCAATCTCTGATCCATTTCAGGTGTATCCTTCCCAGATACAATGTGCATTCATTATTTATTTGTTCTTTCCAGAAGGACCTACTCTGTTTTCTTCCATAGAGCAGGTGTGGGTCATATCAAGATGAGTAATACTAAGTTCTAGCTTTTAAGGGTTTTATCTTCTAGTGGGCATTCAGGAAAAATAGCAAATAATTCCCAAAGCAGTGTGATAAACACTATAATGAAGATCTGCCCAGTCTGTCTTTGGAAACAGGTCACCTCCCAGAAGAAGGTGGAAACGGCACACTTGAGAGTAACCATCACTGGAGGTGACCCAAGGCAAGTCTGCAAATATACTTCAGAGACATGGGAGCACACATGTTCAGCTTAGATGCCTGAGCCTGGTGAGCACAAAATTCTTAGCAAATAAAGCTGAAAGCTAAACAATTATGTACCAATTATGTGTGGGAGAGGACTGTTAACAGAAGGTAGATGATTTGAATGGCATTTCAAATAGGGAATTATAATTGGTGTTACTTTATCACATGAGATGTAGTGATTTAAAGAGCAAAATATAGCCTGGGGAAGTTGAGGTCCAGAGAGAACTATTAATTTGCCCCAGGTCACAGAAAAAGTAAATAGCAATGCTGGGATTTCAACCCGAGGCCATCTTCCCCCCAAACCTAAGACTCACGCATGGTCCACGATGCCACCTGCAGCTCAGGAAGCCACTTTAAACCACTAGCCCTACAGCCAAGAACACTGATGGCAATTTCAAGGGCCCCAGGAAGACTTTAATTTCATATTCACCAAACCCAGCTGCCACCTTGGACTGAAACTAAGATTACATCTATATTAGCATCTTTCAAGCTGCTGCCCTAAATCTCTGAAGATAAACATCACAGATAAATTTACGACTCTCCATTTATCAGTGAGTCTTTTGAAATCTCCAATTTAGGGATGAATATGCTGGGTTGTGTGCCCCCTTCAGGCCCCACCCTACCCTTCTCTCAGCCCGCAGGCTGAAGGGAAAGATAGCACATCAGTTTTTCAGCAGTTAGGATGACAGAGCAGTTAGTCTTGCTAGAGTTATTTCGGTATAGCCTTGGTCTCATTAGATTGTGAGTTTCTGGAAGTCAGCAGCCAAGTGTAATACGTTTTTTAATAAATCCTCAAAGTTCCAGAAGAATCAAGAAATGTTTTTGTTTTGTTTTGTTTTTTAATCAAATTTGGTCATATTAGTAACGTGATCTGGGCCAATGGAAAATGACATGATCATCTTGACAGCTTATGGTTAATTTCTAAAAAAAATCTTCCTATACAAATCTCATCGTAGAGAAAGGGAGGAAAAAATGAAGAGAGACTCTACTTTTGACCAAGATGGAATAAAAAGGACTGGATATACCCCGAAACAACAAAAAACAAAATATATAAAAGTTTTGAAGACACCGAGAGCAGACAATGAAATACAGCCTGAGATACAAGAAACAAACTTGGTGGGCCCAACAACTGCCCACACTTACTGCCATGGGAGAATTTCCCGTCCATCACTCGGGGAGGGGGACTCCAAGCAAGGCCCAGCAAGACTTCCTGAGTTGAAGAGTCAGGGCGAGGGAGCCAAGAGACAAGGCAGCTCGAATAATCAGTACGGGAGAAAGGACCAAAGAGGACAGAGCCGCACAGAGAGAAATCCTCTCAGATCTGCAGAGAGCTCCCCCTCCCCTCAAGTTTTCAGCAGGACATGTTCAGCATATAAGTGTGAGAAAACTGGCAAAGGTTGGAGAAAGAACCATCCAAAAATATTCAAAGAATAGTCTCCAGTGTACCTTAAGGCCAGGAATAGGCCTGTTCCCATCAGCCATAAAGGAAACATGCATAAGTCATGGGGTATTGAGTAGAATACTCTAGAAGGTCTTGCCTCAGTAAGAGATAATTATCCCTGGACTAAGTATTGCTCTGAACCCATCTTATGAATCGTGAAAGCAATACCTGAAAGGATCAGACTGCTTCCAATTAAACTAACTGTAGCTTAGAACAGAGGTCAGGAATATTTATGGGAATATAAAAATATCCTGCACCCAACATGATAAAACTCACAGTGTCTGGCATGCAATAAAAAATACTTTTAGGAATGTAAAGAAGCAGGAAAACTTGACCCCATATGAGATGAAATGTTGTTTTTGACTGCTTTGGCGATCAGTCAAAACCAATCTAGACTAATCTTTATTTGTAGCTCTTCAATTATACAACCCAAACATTAGGGTACTGCATTCAGAATAGAAGAGTCTAGGAAGCCTTTAGGGCCACAGCACAGCTGTGAAAGCAATGCCACCTACTCATACCATAGGCAAACAATAGCCTACTAGACTCTGACGTTGAGCAACTTGGCAGTGTCTATTGTCTAGCATAAGACTCCTGCCCTCCTATCCCCACCATCCTTGGCCCGCTGGAGAAGTAACACTACCTGCTTCCCTCAGCACCTTGACCCTCCTGACTCTCCAGCATTCTCACCTGGATTCCATCCTGAGTTCTTGCCAAGCCAAGAATGCCCTCCCCAACTCTCTTGGGTGCCCTTGTCAAAATCACGAGAGCGCCCTACAGCAGCCCTTGTTCTCTGTGAGATGCCCACCTCCAGCCTCCATCTCTCCATCAACAGAGGTCCAGAGAACAATCATGAGCTCTGTGTGCTCTTGACACCTACCCCTCCTCCCTACCCCTATGGACAGTTAAGTTAATTTTATGTGTCAACTTGACTGGATCACAGTGATGCCCAGATAGTGGTAAAATGTTGCTTCTGGGTGTGTCTGTGAGGGTGTTTCTGGAAGAGATTAACATTTGAATCTGCAGCCTGAGTAAAGCAGATGGCCCTCCCTAAGGTGAGTGGGTATTATCCAATTGCTGAAAGTCTGAACAGAACAAAACAGGGCAGGGAAGTTGACTTTACTCCCTGACTATCTGAGCTGAAACATCGATCTTCTGCCAGCAGGGCTCCTGGTTCTCACCTTCAGACTTGGGTTGGAACCTACACCCCTGGCTCTCTGGCTCAGGCCTTCAGACTACACCACTCACCTTTCTGGATCTCCAGCTTGCAGATAGAGATCACGGGACCTCTCAGCCCCCATAATGGCACGAGCCAATACCTTATAGTAAATCTTTGTGCCTGCCACCCTGAAATGCTGACCTCTTGAGCTGCTATGCTCCTCATGCTGCCTCTACACTCTCCCCGCCCTTTCTGAGATTCCTGTCAGTTCCTACGGCAGAGCAGTTCCTGACTACTGAAATCACCTTACAGACCAAGAGGATGCTCTTTTTCCTACTTTGTTTGCTGAGAAGTGACCTTTTCTAGTTCCATGAGGTCCCTGAAAACAACCCCCCCCCCTGAAAAAAAGGGTCATTCTGGAGGGATTTCCAGTTTCTATAATTCATTCATTCATGCATTCATTTATTCCACAAATATTTACTGAGCATCTTCTTTATGCTAGTCCAATGCAAAATACTTGCAGTGGGGTTAAGCTATAAGGGAGGAAAAAGTACTGAGGCTGAGATGTTAAGGAATGAAGCAAGGCTGTCACATGACCCAACAGCCTGCACCCAATGGCCAAGCAAGGCCAGGACCGGATTCCTAGGCCACTCTTCTTACCCACCCCTTCCCACTTACCACTTGGGAGGGCGTGTGGGGGATGATGGAGCTCTTCAAGAGGTTTGACAGGACACAGGGCCTTTGAACACACTGCTGCCTCTGCCTGGAATGTTCCTGCTCCCCACTTCACCCAGCTGACCCCCACACCTCTTTTTGCTCACCTCAGCTGCTATCCTGCCAGCTTAAAAACTCCATCCTTCCCCCATTTCCTTCACAGCAGGATGGTTTCCATTGGCTATATTCAGTTATTGTAACTCATGTAAAATCATAGTGATGATACATTCATGTTTTCCCTGATTTGCAATTAGTGCTAGATATTTAATATCAAAGTTTTATTTCAATAATAGACATGTATTTTTTAAAGGCAGAGTCCATTTAATAAACAGACCTTACATGACTCCAAAAGCATGAGCAACAAGAGAAAAGATAAATTCTATCACAATTTAAAACTTTTGTACTGAAAATAACATGGTCAAGAAAGTGAAAAGACAACTCACAGAATGGGAAGAACTATATGTAGATCAATACAGGGAGGGGCAAACATAGGTTTACTGTTGTGAGTATGAGAAATAGAGTTTATTCTTATATTATTTATTAATTATTATATTTTCCATGTGAACAACTGTAAACCTACTTTTGCCCCACCCTGTATTTGATGGGACTTGTATCCAAAATATATATAGAACTCTCATTACTCATAATAAAAATACAACTGATACAATGTAAAAATGGGTGAATAAACAAACAGATTTGAATAAAGATTCCTCCCAATAAGATATGAAAATGACCAATAAGCACATGAGAAGATGTGTGATATCATTAGTCATCAGGGAAGTGCAAATGAAAACCATAGTGAGGCATCACTTCACATCTACTAGGCTGACTGTGATAGAAGAGACCGACAATGACAAGTGTTGATGAGGATGCGAAGAAACTGGAACACTTGTAACATTGTTTGTGGGAATGTATTGGAACAAACTGATGCAGCTGCTTTGCAAAACAGTCTGGCAGTTTCTCAAAGTATTAAATAGATCACATGACCTAGCAATTCCACTCCTAGGTATAAACCTACGAGAAATGAAAACGTATGTCTGCATAGAAATTTCTACATGAAATGTTCACAGCAGCATTTTTATAATAACCAAAAAGCATAAATAACCTAATATCTAATCAACTGATGAGCTGATAAATAAAATGTGTTTTATCTATGTAGTAGAATAGTACTAGCAATAAAAAGAAACAAAATTCCAGATGGATGAATTTTGAAAGTATTATGCTAAGTGAAAGAAGTCAGACTCAAGAGACCACACAGATCATGATCCCATTGATAGGAAATGTTCACAATGGGCAAATCTACAGAGACAAAAGATTATGGGTTGCTTATAGTGAGGAGAGGGGGTGATGGGAGGGATGGGGAATTACTGCTATAGAGTGCAGAATTTTTTTAGTGGGAATAAAAATGTTCTAAAATTATATTTGGTGATGGTTATGTACTATAAATGTGCTATAAAACACTGAATTGTGTACTTTAAATGGGTGAATTGTGTAGTACGTGAATTTGTATCTTAAAAAAAAAAAGGTAGGCTAATGATCCAGAGTAGATCAGTCAGTGTTGTCAGGACCTGCTGAGCAAAGTAATTTTCACTCAGATTCTGGCAGAATAAGCAGGTTGGACAGAGAAAACTTCTCAAATGGAAAAATGTAGCAATAATAATAATATGGTAATAGCCACATTACTAACAGTAAAAATTAAGATTGATATGATCTTTATGGTTAACAAAGTGCTTTCGCATTTATTTGATTAAATCCTTCCACTCACTTGAATCATACGAGGGAGGTGTCATCACACACACCAGACTCCCGAGGGAACTGAGGTTCAGAGAGTTTAGGAACAAGTGAGATCACCCGGACAGTAAATGCTGGGCGGAGAGGAAAGCCCTGGTCCACCTGCCCCAAATCTCATGTCATTTCACTCAGCTCGAGAGGGCAAGGGCCATGTTCTGTCTTGTCACAGTGGTGTCCCCAGGGCCTGGCAGGGTGAATGAATACATGAATGGGTAGTAAAATGCTACTCTTGGACTGTGAGACCAGCTACTGCAAAGCATGGCTCCTGCTCCTCCTAGAAAAAGGAGACCAAGAAGGACAAGAGGACAAGTCAGAGAAGGTACACCCTGTTTGCACAGTGTTGCTGGGTGCTGGACAGCAGCCCAGTCTCCAGAAGTCACATTGATTTGAGCCCTTTGCAGGTACAGAAAATGAGGAGGGAATACCTCAGAGCCGAAGGCTTCCCTTTTCTCTGGGCCTTGTATATGGTCCTCAGCCAGCCAGTGCCCTACTAGGATCCTCCTCTGAGGCACCTGGATTGTCTCAGCCCCAGTCTGCAGACTCCCACCCTCTTAAATTACTGGTCAGCATTTGCAGTCCAGAAAGAAGCTACACACTCGAGAGCTAAAGCCTGCCCACAGTTAGTCTGTGCTGAACCAGACACTATCCAGAAACTAGCATGGGATCCCACAGAGGAGGAAAATCTCATGCATCCAGAGAGTGTCTTTACTGATGGAACCTGAACAGTACAGAGAAGGCATGCATTCTAGCTCCACAGAGAGCTGTGCCCTTCTGTGTAATATGTTGAATTGACTGATGATTGAGTTTGGCTAGTTGTTTGGCTGATTGTGGAGAAGTAGCAAAGATGCTGTATTTTGAGGTTTTCCTTTCTCCAAGAACCAGATGTTCCTTTGGAAAGTACCTTGGATTTGGATATAAAACCTTTTTCTGCCAATCACCCTGGTGCTCTTCTTGAGTTGAAGTTCCTCATCAATTCAATGAAAATCTCACAGGGCCGTACAGAGAGAAGTACTTACCCAAAGCCCACAGCTAGTAATTGGCAGACCTTGGATTTGAACCTAGGATTCTTGACTCCACCTCTACATGTGATTGAATGAGATCATGGATGGGGAAAAGCTGTCTAAACTGAACGCAGAAGTGCTCACTGTGATAACTGTAGACACCTCCTCCCAGAGCCAGTAGCTAGGAAGGATGGATGGGAGCAGATGAAGTTTGTCTCCCATTGGTCAAAGCAGAGACATTTATGACTTGGAATTTCTCCGGCTTTGCAGCCTAGCTGTGGAAAAGACTGGGCGAGAACCCTGGATGCACTGGAGATAAGGGTCTGGCCTGGCTCCTTGAAAAGACCTTCCATTTCACAACTATTGCTGTGTCTGGGCCACACCAAGAAAGGAGAACCAGACAGTAACCCTGTTCCCCCGACTCGGCTAGTCTGTGTTGTTTAGGTTTAAAACATACTTCATTCCTTTGGTGATTCCATTTGGAAGGCCACATGGAACTGAATGACTTCTTTTCCTGCGTTGGGTTGTTCTCCAAAGGGAAGGCCACAGCTGCTCACCCAGGGAGAATAGGCCTTATGAGATTTTTGAAGTTGGAAGTGAAGGCCCAGACTTGGGGTCAGATAGCCCCCTCCTTTAATCCTGGCCTCCCTGGTTATTTCTGTGCAACCTTCAGTTGTGCCAGTTGAGCTCTCCATACTTCGTCCTACCTGTTCTATAAATTGAGGGCAGTGATACCGCCTGCTAGGGCTGTGAGGCCTCCACCAGGTGGTATAGTGACATGCCTGATGCTGAGCAGGGCTTAGTAGCTGAAAAGTCCTTTCTTCCTCCTGATTCTCACTCCTTGCTTGCTGGAAGAGCAGCTCACTCCAAGAAGGAAGCAGACTCCACATACCTGGAGCCTACAGTGATTTTTTCTGATGCTCACCAAGTTCTCTGGCATATGTAGAGGGGGTTTAACTGTGTCTCAGATGAGTCTTAGAGGGAGAATGACTGGGAAGTGTTGGAGGTATTAAAGGCAAGAAGAGAAAAGAGCCAGTTGGGAATATGATTACAATGTAATGGTCATAGTGCCTCGTTTAACTGAACACCTACTATGTGACAACATTGTGCTTAGAACTTTATATATATCACTTAACTGATTCCTTCTCTTATTATCCTCCCATTTTACAAATGGAGCAACCAGCTGACAAATGTGATAAGGCAGTAACTGGGATGTGAACCTACGTGTCACCCCAGTGCTGTAGGGATAGGTGTGAGGAGTGGACAGGGTAGAATCTCAGGCTGGCCTGACTTGGAGGTCCCTCCCTTGGGGGAAGCTCATGTCCTCCCTGGTTCTCACCTGCACCAAGTTGAGGCAGGAAGTACAGTACGGGCCTACTTGGTCAGGGGGCCTGCCTCCCTAGCTTGGACACGAACACCCCAAAGGCACGGCCACATCTTCCTGCTCTCTGGACCTACTGGTTCATGGCCCGGACCCAATCTGTTTGTGCCAAAGGAGGTGATAAATACTGCAATTTTGCCCTTTTCTTTGTGGAGTCTCCCAGATGGAAAGCAGCACCTTAACAAGGGTAAAACTTATCACAGTTGACAAACCATTTTCTCATCTGTTATTCTGGAGTCCTCATGCCACACAAGACTCTCCACTCCTCCCCACTAGGAACACCCAGATTCAGGTCTCTGTCTTCCTTCCACAACAGCTCTGTACCTGCTCTCCTCACTTCCCACCTTGCCCTGCACTAAGCCCTGTTTTCCACCCAGGAGCCAGAGAGATTACTCAAACAAAACTCTGTTCATGTCTCTCCTTGCTCCCTTTGGACCAAGTCAGCCCTTTCACAGGACACAAGCCCCTCTGCAATCTCATCCTCGTCTCCTCCGACCATTTCTCTTTCTTTCTCCAGGCCCCAGCTCCTCCACCTGCTTGTCCGGCCACAGCGCCAAGAGTGATCCATGATGCCATGTGCCTGAGTCACCTGGGCAGGGGAAACTGGGACCTGGAGGCACTTTTCATCCCTCCCCCACATCATCTCCTTGTCCGCACAAGCTCAGCTGCCTTGCCTGGTGATGTCAGCGGCCTGGGTGCCGGTGCTGCAGCTCATGCTGGGCTCTGAGGCAGGGGGTAGGGTGGAGAGTAATGAACCCCCGCTCAGTCTCACTTCAGAGAGAGAATTATGGCATGAAGGAAGGGGAAGCAAGACTTGGCATGAGGCATGGTGGGGACTGTCCTTGGGTCCCTTGCTTTCTAGCTGCCACAGGGCCCCCAAAACCTCCCGAGTAAAAAAGCAAACATGCAACTTTTGAGGAAAATGCCACTGAGAGCTAACATAGCTTCTGTTAAATAAAGGACTCAGATGGCACTTTCTTCATGCACTGTGGTAAGCACCCTACATGAACTTATCTAATTTACCTGATGAATTATCCTCATGGCAATCCATTTTATAGACAAGAAGACTGAGGCACAGAGACATTTAGAAAGTTTCCCAAAGTAGCATAGCTAGCAAGTAGTAAAGCCAAGATTTGGCTGCTGAGTCTGTGCTCTAAACCTCTGCTATTCCGCCAGCTTACTGTATGTAGCGAGGCCTGCCACCCTGCCGTGGGAGCACCATCCTCTTGCCGTCCCTCAGTCACTGGTGCTTGACAGGTGTCTGCAGAACCTCTAGCCCCAGATGTGCCTTCTTGGCCTCACCTCCCTGCGCTGTCATCTAATATTTCATCACTGTGATACCTCATCCTATTTCTCTGTTGGATTTTATTATCCCCATTCTGTGGCGAGCAAACTGAAACTCAGAAGATTACTACAAGATTGACACATCCACAGCACTGCTGGGATTGGAAATGGAGTCTGTCTGAACACCATGTTGGACAGATCCCTCTAGAGGTCAGGTCCAGCATGAGGGCAGGGGAGGCATTCCGTACATGCCTCGCTGGGCGTGTTGGATCCGAGGCACCAGTGAGGCATGCAGGCAGCAAAGCCAGGTTTGCGGCTCCAGAGAGCACGGGGCTGGACGTGCCATTTTGGAAGTCATCTGTTGTAGGTGGTGGTTGAGTCTATAGAAGAAGAGAGGGGAAGTTAAGGACAGTTGGGAATTGAAAAGAGCAAAAGCCAAATCTTGGGGAAGGTCTGTTCATAGGGGGTGAGATAGGGAAGGGCAAGCAGAGAAAGAAAAGTGACAGTAAGAGCCAAACCATCACAGCCATAACTTCAGTTTGTCCAGCGAGTCTTTGTGTTCCTGTCTCTTATCCCACATTCACAGACATGCACACACCCCTACACATGCATCCAACAGAAACTCCAGAAGCCAGTGCTGGTGCAGGCTAAGAACTATTATTACTGCTGGTTTGCAAATGTGAAAACTCCAAGGGGTGAGGGACATGCCTCAAATGCAACAGCTGACAAACACCAGAACTAGTATGGGAATCTGTGTACCCCGCAGACACAGCCCCAGCATCGTGGGTGGTGTGGAAGGAGAGAACACAGGGAGGGGGTATTGTGTCAAATCCAGCCCTGATTTAAGGAGGAAACACAACTGGCATAGAAGCCTTTTAGGAGCAGGGTCAGTGGGAGCGGAGATCCAAACCAAGCTGCTGAGGGTGAAGGAGTGGCGGGGGGTAGTGAGGAGGTGAAGAGCCAGAACCGACCCTTATTTGAGAAACTGGTGAGTGGGGAAAGGAGAACCTGGAGGCTCTGTCTCTTTCCCGTTTTCCATGGATACTCTTCTGTTGCCGGGGTTCGTCCTCTGTCCTTCTACCTCTCTTCCTTTCCACTCTTTTTCCTCTCTGCTCTTTTTCCTCTTCCCCAAACACACCTATTTACTCTGGATAGCTAAGATATGTTTATTATTAGGTTTATTTATTGAATAAAGTTTTATGCAACTTGGTGTTTTGGGTTGTTTTTTTTTTTGAAGCAACCCAGTACCAGCCATTTTTTATTAGGTGTTGATTCCAATATGAAAGGATTCAGAGGTGCTGTGCAAAGATGATGGTCAGGAATCTGGAGTCCACGCTGGGTCCTCCTCAGTGGTACTTGCGTCGCCGCTCTGTTTGGGTTCCTTATAAGAACGGCAGTAGTTAAAAAGCATATAAGCTGCCAGCACCGTGAAAACTCCAGCAACATTCCCTTTCTTCACATTGACATACTTGTTGTAATACCAATAGCAACCTCCTTGAAATGCTCCAGCAATGCCTGTAGTGGGGAAATCCCACATCAGTATCCAGCTTGGCAGCCCCCCTAGTTTGACATCCACAAGTCTCTTCTCCTTCAGTGGTACGACGGACGCCATCTTAGAGTCTGGGCGCAACTTGTTTTTAATGTAAAAAAAAAAAAACAACAACAGGAGAGCTGAAATGTTTTTTTCTAAAAAAGAAAAATTCTTTCCAAAAGGGAGGTGCTTTTAAAATATCCTCCTTGATGAGTTTTATTAGTGAATTGGTGCCTCTCAAGAGTGAAAGGCAGTCTCCTCATCTCTGTGTGAAGGTGCCAAAGAAAGAAGAGAATTTTCTGGATGAGTCAGGAGAAGGGAGGCTGCTTTTTTCACTTTCCCTCCAAGCGAGACAAGCACTCATGAGATCACCCAGCATGCCCAGCAAGGTGCTTAAAAATAATTGCCTTCAATGAAGACATACAAATAAATCATTCTACCTGTCAGAGAAAATTTGTGTGTCGGCAGAACGGGCAGGCAAGACATCCCTTCAGCTCCTGAGCTCCAAGGACGGCTGTGTTTGACCCACCCATGCAGATGGGCTGAGGAGCCCTGATGCTGCGGAGCCCACGCTCCTGACAGCCCCTGGGCCCCAAGCTCATTCTGGAAGCAGAAAAGGGATCAGTGTACAACTCCCCTCCCCTGCAAGGACACACACAGCAGGGGGGTATCAGACACCACCTGCTCCACGAGGAGTGGTCCAGGTGGAACTGTCGCAGTTCTCAGGGTCCCTCAACCTTTCCTGTATCCTGTGCCCTTGAGGGCTGTGATGCCAGGCAGTCAGTAACAGTGGCTCTCCATGGCTGAGATTTTGCTGCGGCAATGAGCCCCTTCAGGTCACCGACACCCCACTCACCATGCACCTCCGAACCCATGCGGGGTTTCTGCATGAACTCATGCTGAGTGAAAAACAGCCCCACGGCGTTCCCATAGGCTTGGAGGGGTGAACAAGCATCACCTTCTCCCTCCCCCATCACTGCTGCCGTGTGCATTTTTACTGGCCTCTGTCTCAAGTCCTTAAGTCCCATCTGCCAATATTAAATAATGAGGTAATTACTTTCCTGACACAGCTGACACAGAGATAAGAGATTTCCCATCATCTGATAGGGGGAGAAAATGCCTAGGTTTGATTAGATTTCTTTCCTAAGACTAGATTCTTTCATCAGTGAATAATTTTGCTGACTTCTTTCCAAAAGACCTAGACAAAGGTTGGCACTTTGGGGTATGCTCACAGGCAATGGCAGGCTGGCTGCTCCCCAGGGCCACTCACAGGGCAGAAAAGGGAGACGGACTCCACACCCAGGTCAGCACAAAGCTGGGTGCTATGAAGGGAGGAGAATGGGCTGAGTTGTAAGAGAGCCTTGGGTCATACTCTAAAGGTGGGAGGCAGTGGAGAAAGAGGGGAAGGGGTGAAAGAAGAGAAAAGGAAGGAGGAGGAAGAGAAGCAGAGAGAGGACTGCATTTTCTTTGCCCTTTCCGGGCTGTCTGCTTCTAGGTTTGCTCTCTTAAAGATGTCCTATCTATATGTAGCCTTGTAATGACAGACGCAATGCCCACTTGGCATCTGTTGGTCCCTCCAATCGGCCCACAATATTTTTATTTCTGGCTCAGAACCGTTTTTGGTCGGGACTCCCCTAGAAGCATACCCTGAGACAGCATACTGACTGCTAGGGGAACAGAAAAATGTAACAGGGAAAGGAAGACATCCAATGAAAGTGTGGCAGCTCCATCCTCCTAAGCAAGCCTGGGAGCTGGTGCAGAATAGCACTGAGTTATCCTACTGAAGAAGCAGGGAAATGGTTTCTTTAGCTACTATTTCCCATTAGTCACTGACTGAGAGCTTTTTCTGGGGGACAGCAAGGGTGTTAACTCCTAGCACCTGACCCAGTCCAGGTCAGCAGCTGGAGAACAACCCTAGGCACAAGGGCCAGGTGCAGCAGTTGAAGTAGGCTGGCATGCGTGAAGATGGAAAAGGTAGAGGCAATGTTGGTGGGACATCAACAGCTTTTGTCAAAGTGGCTACAGCATATAAGTGGCCTGAGAGTGGGCACAGAGTCCCCATCGCGCCAGGGAAAGCAAGACCACAGAGCATCTTGGAGCCACTGAGGCCATTTTGAGCTTTTAGTCAGCGCTCAAAAACATCTTCAATTTTGAGAGTCTCCAGCATAACTGAGGCACAAGTGAGAAAAAGGAAGAAAGTAGAAAGAGACTAGAAGAAGAGAATGGGGAGGACAAAGAGAAATAAAGCAAAAGTATGTAACCCATGAACTCATTTAATCAGCCAAACTCTCATGAGACTTGAAGTAGGCCACGTAAGGGCTGCCGCTGGCAGACATTTGAGAAAGTGACACAAGAAAGCACCGTGGAGGGACAGATTTCTGAGTAGTTGGGGAAAGGGTTCTGGGAAGTGTTCAGCCCAGGACATTCTCTCTGTTTTTTGACTAAATCCAAGAAGATCTATTAAAGCCTATTATAAAGAGAGAGCTAAACCTCTGACATCTACGGTGGGACAGTTAGCGATTAAGAATAGAAATTGTTAGGATAAGAACCTCATTTCTGTGTGGTTGTGAAGTCTGGGCAGCAGCACTTGAGCTCAGAGCAGCGCGGATGAGGCCCAGGCCAGCAGCGCCTGCCGCACGCAGGCCCCCAGTGTGCAGCTACAGACCCGGCACAACCAGCACATGATCCCGGAGGTCGATCCGGCGGTCACTGCCACCAGCTTTTCCTTGTTTCAGGACCCTAGGGAATTGGATTTGGTAGCATAAAATGCTATTAAATGCAACACTTCCTATTGATCCAAAATTTTGATGAGGAAGCCCTAAAATCAAAGACATAGATGAGATGTACCAATGACTCTAGAGAAAGGTGCTAAATATATCCACAGGGGACTTCTCGGAGGTTAAAAAAATATGTCTAGCAACCATTAACCCACCCAGATTTATACAGAAAGCGACATTTGAAGGGCACTCTTTTAAGAGAGTTGTTGAGGTTAGGAGTTAGCTTAGCAGGGGGTGCTGTGATATTTCTTTTCTCTTCCATCACCTCAAACCAAGAGAATGGACACTGACAGAATTGAGACTAAAAAAAAAAAAAGACTGGTACCTTACAGTCCCAATCAGCTGCAAAACTTGTGGGTCTATTTGAGAGAGTTTTGGGAGAAAGTGACATTGTTCCCTTGGAGTTTGGAGGTGTGTTTGAATACAGAGACTCCCAGCCTTGTCCTCTGCTGAATTTGGAAGGCAAGAGCATGGCTGAAGTCACCCACTAAGGCACGACAAAGAGAGTGAACGGAAAAAGACCAGCTTTAGTGCGAAAAGGAAGCATGGTTTTTTCAGGGGGATAAGCATACACTGGGGAAGATAATTAGGCTTGAAACACAGAGCTGGGACTTTCCAGAGAGGGTCATCTGCCAGTTTAGAGGTGACAGGAAAAGGCTGTAAGGTGTGTTGTTGGGGAAAGTTGCCAAAAGTGTTACAAAATGACTTCATCTCTTTCTGTCCTTCTGTCCTTCCGCTCTGTCTACAACAGCAGTTCTCAGCCTCAGCTACATGTTGGAATCACTAATGTTTAATTGGTATTTCAAAAATATAGCAATGAGAGGTCTTACCTCCAACCTAGCTTCTAGAAGTGGGGTCTGGGCACTAGATTTTTAAAAGAAGCTCCTCTGGTGATTCTTATGTATAGTTAAGATTTAGAAGATTAAGGAGGCTGTTAAGCAGAGGCCAACCGTATCCAATTGTAGAGAGCGGAGGCTAAGTTCTACGGCGAGCATGGCTCCAGGCTGACACTTGGGGGCCCGACTGTGTGAACTGGAGGAATTCATTCATCCCTTCATCAAACATTTATTGACTCTCTCCTATGTGTTCTGTACTGTGGATACAGCTACGAACAAAATGGAGCTAGAACTCCATGACCTTGTGGAACTTCCATTCTAGCAGAGAGGGCGCTCTTGATTGGGAAACACAGGTGAGGCTCAAGGAAACCCCTCGTGGATCTCAGGCAGGTGCTGTTGGGGAGCACACAGGCTGCTTGGTTTCATGAAACGCATTCACAGCTGATTGTACCCTCACCCAGTTGACCCACATCAGGCTGGTGATCATCTTTTGTGCAGGCTGACATGGCCCCGAAGGCTCCAAGTGGTTGCAGAGTCTGTGACATGGCATTCACCCATGGTTTCTTCTCTCCAGCCTCCATCTGTGAAGGTTCCTTGACCCAGTGCAGCACAGAGCAGGTAGGTACAACTGTGTGCGTGGGGATGACCCCACAGCTGTGAAATGCTGTTGCTGATGGTGACAATGATGGTGATGATGGGCATCTCTATTTGTAGTTTGGTTTAGTGTCTCACCTGAGGGGTCTGCGGTGGAACCAGCCCTTGAACTCAAATCTTCCAGTCCTAGCCAGGTAGGGTCCTCACCTGCTTCTCATTTATGGCGATCGTTAAGCTGCCCTTCTCTTGGGACCACGGGAAGGAGGTTCTAGGTGCCTGCTTTGTGTCCTTCTTTGCCCCAGGCTTAATGAGTTTACAGATCACTTCCATTCATCTTCCTCAGGATGAGGGGGAGCACTGTGCTTTGAGAGGCCCAGATCAGAGGCAACTTTGACCCAAAGGCCAAGGCTAATTGCTCTTATCACTACGTCCATCTGTAAAACATGTCTCTGGTGGGAAGTGTAATTAGAGCATTGTGGAGCCTTGAAGGGCTGATGAAGCTGGGCTAATTGCTGAGAAGATAGCATCAATGTGGAACAGCGTTTTCCCAGCCCAGCCCTGCCCATGGGTCCTGAAAGTGTGGAATAGACAGGGCGGAGGAGCAGCCTGGCTTTGGCGTGCTGTCCCGCCCATGTTGGCCTAGCACAGAAGAGCCTTTAGGTTTGTCTCTGCCCTATTTACAGGAGGCCCTTTGTTCATGTTCCCATTCCCGTTTCCTGGGTTCTCCCTCCTCTTCCGTCTCTTTTCCTTCTCCTCTTCCTGGTGTGTGCTCGTGCCTGCAGCTTTTATGCTACAGTTCTGAGCAACAGCTGCCCCTTTGGTGACCAGGAGGTGACTGAACCCCCAAACCATTCTGCCCAGTACCAGAGAGCACAGACTCTGTCCTACCTACCTCAGAGCTCTTCAGCACCCCCACCTTGGGTCCTATGGTTGGGAACAGTATGAGCTGCATGGAGAAGGGAGTGTGATTATAGTTTTCAAGGGAGCAATAAGAAATATGTGAACACAAAACTAAGTGCCAAAAAATGAGTGAATATCCTTATATCCATTGCTTTAAACACTTCTGTGGCTGTGTTTTATTGTTGACTGCTAAGGGCCAGGCATTGTACCACGTGCTCTGCATGTATTACCTTGTTTAATCCTCACAACAGGCCTATGAGATAGGTCTTATTTTCCAACTTTATACTTGAGACAGTTGGGGCAAGAAAGTTTTTCACTTTATCAAGCTCACACCACTAGCAAGTGCCACATTCTCCCTAAGCCCCTGAGACTGAACTGAGTGGCCTCAAGGTTGGAAAAACTGTCCTGATACAGAGACTCAGGAATCTAAACCCAAGTGGTTTGGTCAACCCAAGGGTAACAGAAGGAACATAGCAGCAAACAGACAATTTTTGAATTCAGCCTGGGCAGCGAGCAGGGGCAGATCTAACCAGATAAGCCAAGGGTATACAAATGGAGCAGCAGACAGGGGAATGGGAAAGAGACCTCAGCCTTGAGGAGGAGGATTCAGAATCTAGGCAGTAATTGGGTCCACCACTCACTGTCTGAGATGCAGAGTAGGGCCGCTGGCCCAGGAAGGAGGTATGGCCCTACATGGAAATTAAGAAGAGGAAACATAGGCAGAGGCCTATTCTTTGTAGTTGGCCAGCACAGGAGGAGGAGTGGGTCGCTGTGATGTGATAGGGTATGAAGGATACACGGACATCCAGAATGATCTCCAGTCCAGTGGTTGCTGGGTCTGTTGGCACAAAAGGGAACCTGGAGCAGAGGGCACGGGAAACACCACTACCTGACGCTGGACCCCAAACCCAAAGCTGAGTTAGCAACTACATCCCAAGCCCTGCAAAGTAGGGCAGTGAAGGCCACTGATAACTGTCCTGCTTTGTTCTGGATAAGCTCATGGACTGGGGTATATGGGGATGCCCAGCTTGAGAAGTTGGGGAGGGCAGGATCTGGGGCAATAAGCAGGCTTATGCCTGCAGAGATCTCCAAAGAAAGATCCTCCTAAATCCCACCCCATCGCTACCTAGATGCTGACGCCCCTCAGTTCCTGGCAGAACAGGAAGCAAGATGGTAAACAACCTCAACCCAGTCCAGACTATCCCATTTAACACAGGGAAGTCAAAGATTTTTTATTATTATTGCTTTACTGCCTGAGAATTATAGGCTTCCTTATTTTATGGTAGGATCAGCAAAAAACAAGATAATAGCTCACAGATACTGAGCAGTTACTATATGCCCAGCATAACAAAAACCCATGGGTTGGATACCACTATCATTTGTCCTTTTTACTCATGAGAAAGCTGAGGTTCAGAAAGTTGACAATTAGATCAAAGTTATACATCTGTACATCTGATGAGTATGAATCCCAGGAATTGAACCCAGGCATAAGTCTGCACTCATAATCACTGTGTAATACTATAATTCTACAGAAGCTACAAGCCCCAGGCCAGGATCTCATACATAGCAGGTCACTGGAATTATGTACTGAATGAATGAATCAATGGAAAGATAGGTGGATGTATGCCTAAAAGTACATTTTTCAGACCCCGAACCCCAGGCAAGTTCAGAGGAGATGGACTTAACGTGAAAACTGTATAGGGCTCTCTAAGTCACATCAGAATTCACTAGGGAATGTCCCAAGATGAGACCGAAGGACAAACGTCTACCAACTGCCAATGAAATGAGGAACCTCAGTCACTCTATGTCCTTTCTGTTTCTTCAGTGTGATTCTGAGTGAATATGGGCCCTGTTGTTCTCAGAAATGGCAATGTTATCTTCTTGATGTTTCAAGTCTCATTTTCAGCGTTCTGTGTTGTTAAATATGAGTGCTGAAACTGGGAGCCCCTGATGAGTTTTAGAAGCCAGTTTCTGTCCAGAATGGGCAGATCAGTAGAGCAACTTCCTAGATAAACTTGGGTCTGAGGGGGCCTTGCTTTCTCTGGAGGTGAGATTCTGTGATAGCATTTCAGGAGTGGTTGGTACCCAGGACTTGGGAGATAAAGAGCAGTGAGATCCAGGTAGTGACTGAACCCCAAGGAGGCAGAAAATTAGGACCCAGCCCTGAGAAGGGGCAGGGTGAGCATGTGCAGGGTTTGGGATTGAGAGGGGTGGAGTACCAGCCAGTGTGAGTGCTCTAGGACTTCAGGTGGAAGAAGACCAAGCTCAGTCTTGTGGATTGCTACAACATGGCAGCCCAAAAGGGAAAGAAGTGCTTTGAGACAGGTATGCATGCAGTCAAGAGAGAAAAGTGGTACTCAGGGTGGGGTCCAAGTGTTACCAAGTTACAGGATCATGGACGAGGAGGCCAAGGCCAATGTCCCATGTCTTGTCTAGGTTAAGAGTACTGGGACCTGCAGGAGAGAGATGAGGGGGCCCAGCTACCCACTGCTGGGTAATCCTGAAGTTTCATAGGAAGAAGAGGGAGCCATCCTTTCTTACATGCCCCTCATTGCTCTTTGACTCAGTTCAGAGCATGTGCCAGGCCAATTCATGCTTCAGAAACTTAGTTCCACTGGAAGAACATTCTTGCTGTTGCTTGTAATGCCCAGGACAGCGTTGTGGTACTGCCTCTTGCTAGCTCTCTCCTCGCTTTGGGTCTCTGTTCTGTCTGTGGACTGTGTTGGGGGACACACAATGGCAATGGGAAAGGGACCCACTCCTCTTTAATTGGATAGAGTCAGTTCCTTTTTGGAGCTGGAGCTGAAGACAACTTCCCCTTTATACAGAATATAGTCCCAAATACCACCTCTGAGAGCTCTCTCTAGACAGTCCCTCCACATCCCAGGCTGGCAGCCCAGCTTCTCCCTCTTTAACAAGCTTCCATCGGAACTGCATGGGGTATACCTGCATTGCCAGCTGTCTTGCTCTGGGATGCCTCAAAAGGCAGGTTACCTTTCTTGGTTGTCCTCTCTACCTGACATTGCTTTCCAGCCTGGCCTTACTCTCTTTTCTTTCCCTCCCCTCCCTATTGTCAAGGAGCCAGAATGCTCCAGGTTCAGTGTAGGATGATAAGAACTAGAGAATATCACAAGACCTTCCAAGTGTCCCAGAGCCAGATCTTTTGGAATCCTCTTTCCTTTCCTTGATTTACTTTGTTATCCTGATTGGAGACTCTTGGTTTCCCATCCCATGATTCCTCACAACTTACGTAACATCCAGATTATTTGCTTGGAAAAAATAACACCTGGTCACGCCTTTCCCTTCCACCCTCTGTTCCACCTCCCTTCCCTCTTCCTCCTCCTGGTGTCCTGATCACCCACACGAGTCCCTTCACCATTCAGAGGGCAAGTCATAATGCCCAGACCAGGCAACTGTGGGAGTGAAATCTACAACAGGGAGCTAAAGAATCTGCAAGCCTAGGATTTTTGTTTTGTTTTGTTTTATAACTAATCACCCTAGGACTTGATTAGCTGATTTGATAATGCCAATATAATCAGCACAGTAATTATAGACTATGCTATTCAGGTCAGAACACATGCAGGGAAGCAAGGTGTTGGGGCAAGATGCTCTACCTGGGACCTGCTCCTGATTCCAAGTAATCCAAGAGTTATTCAGTAGGCTTCCTTTTGGGCTGCAGATTCCCTGCCTGCTCTAGGGTCAGGTGGGGGGAGGTCCCCTCCCCTTTCTGAGATTCAGTTTGCAGTAGAGGCAGCTAGTGGCACTGACAGTATCCAAAGTACCTAGTGGAAGGCCTAATACATTCTATGGCTCCGGACTTGTTGGCTCCATAACTCAGCAAGCCCAAATCTGAGCAAAAATGCTCTGTAGTGAGATAGTGGGGACCTTGTAAATCCCTCCTATTTTTGGCGTGGCCTTTTGTAGGGAGGGATGTGGTTAAAGAGCATACAGGTTGGGCAATAACACCTGACCAGACCTGACATTGATGCCCTCACATGGCTTGATTTACCTCAGCATTGAAGGGTCTTGGGCTGCCTCCTAGTCAGCCTGGTTCTTGCTTGATCCACTTTTAAATACTCTCTGGCTACCTAGCCCTGCCCCCCTCTCTCTTATACACACACTAATACTCATATACACATATACACAGAGATACACAAATACACACACTCACATACATACATACACATATACACAGAGAGACAAATACAACGCAGACACACTCACACATACATACATACACATGCACACAGAGAAATACATACTCACATAGACACATACACATAGACACACTCATACTCATCTAACACACACCTACACACTCACACACGCTCACATACACCCTAGATGACCTCCTCGCATCACCTGCACCACACTCCTCACAGACAGTTTTTCTTCACAGTCTAGAAAAGATCAATGACTTTGTAAATTATATAACATGTAACCACTATGCTGTGCACCTGAACTAATATAAAGTAATGTTGAATGTCAGCTGTAATTGAAAATAAATAAGTAAACAGACATTTAGCTAAATATCCAAAATAAATAAAGACTGAGAAAAAAATTCTATTTTTCTCTTCTCAGGGTTCCTCCCCCACACACTTTTCCCCCTCTTCCTCTCTGCCCACCTAGTTCTGAAGCAGTAGCAGGCAGATGCAGTGGCACCATGTGCCCAGAGCAGAGCTAGAATGCTTGTGGAACCTGTTCCCTTGAGAAGCCTCCCCGACCAGAGCTCTGCAAGCTCTCCGAGCCTTGCCCCTTCCAGTGGTCACCTCCCCTCCCATCCCGCCCTAGGCTGAGGGGCCCTGCTTGCTGCTACCATAGCCCTTTGCCCAGGTACCTATGGAAAAATGGGTCGCTTTAGGTTACAAGTACCCGAAAGTGTTGTGAGAGCTCTTCAGAAGAAGGTAACTGAATTTGTAGGTCAGAGATCTGCTCGGGTGGCAGATAGAGTGGGAGCGGGCTGGGAGGGAATTAGGGCAGGGAGGGACGGTTGCTGAAGTGGAGTGACTGGTCAGCTGAGGTGAGGGAGTGTGCTTCTGGCCTGCAGCCTGCGAGGCATTGACACCCTTCCTACTGGGGAAGAATGGGCACAGAGAGTGTTCACTGCCTCGTGGATTCCCAGGGCCTGACGGATTTGCCCACTGAGTCCTGAGCCCCAGGAGCACATGTGCTTGATCCGCACTTTCTTACGTGTCCCTGCCAACCCCAGGCCTCCCTGCCCTAGGGGCCATCTCCTCAGCCACCAGCTCTCTGCCTGGGCTGCCCTCCCCTTATCAGGGCTGACTGCTCAGGACCAAGGGGTTTTTTCCTTGTCTAGGAGGTGCTAAGCACAAAGCCAAGGTTAAGGGCTTGCCCCTTTAGGAGCATATTTGCCTTGTGATAAAGCCTCCATGGAGACACAGTGCCCTAACTCAAAGGCTTAGCTCAGTGGGGGAAATTCCAGATTTGGAATCCACAAGCATTTATAGAGAACCCACTCTGATATGAGCCCTGGACCAAGAACATCATTATTTCATTTCAGCAAACCTATCAAGCAAGTCTAATTGTCCCCATTTTGAGATGAAGAAGCCCAAACTCAAAAACAAATTAAATGAATTATCTAAGGATACAGAGCTGGCAAGTGGGAGAGACAGGATTAAAGCTCCTGCCTATCTGACTCCAAGTTAGAAGTTTCAATTGCTTCCCCTTCCACCTGCAGCAGCAGTAGCTCTCTCCCCAGCCTGGCCAGGCCCCAGCGTCCTGCCACCATCTGTGTAAGTCCAGGGTACTCTCAAGCGATGGAGGCTAAGGCTTTGATTCAACTTCAGCAAAAGCAGGTGCAGCACCCACTACACGGTGGTCTCCTTTCTCTCTCATGCTGTGGCTTCCTGTGATGCTTATGACATCACTTGATGGATCCATTCTATCTGGGCTTTTCCAACTGGGCGTGCAGCGGTGGACAGAGGAGACACAGTGCCACAGGGGAACAGCCTACGTCTTCCTAGTCAGTTAATTTCATTTAAATATTGTTTTATACAAATTAAATACAGATGCACATTTTGATATATATATGCATATTTTATATATATACTTATATTTGCGTAAATGATATATGTTTAATACATAACTGTGTGATGATATAATGAAATTATTTTATATAAAATATAATATATTGTTATAATATAATATATTGTGATATAATTATATTATATATTGTTTACATATAAATATTGATACATGTAAGCAATATAAAATATATTTTAAATATTAAATATAAATATATAAGCTATATATTATAAATATGTATGTTTATAATAACATTTATATAAATATACATATTTATTTAAAAACCTAAATAAACAATGAAATACACAGAAAAATGAACTTGACCATGGTAGGCAGAATTCTGAGATGTCCCCCAAACTCCCCAGAACTGAATACTCCCCAGAACTCTGAATACGACACATTTCACTCTTGGGTTTAGATTATGTTATATGGCACAGTTGACCTTAAGATAGGGAGAGGATCTAGGTGGGCCTGACATAATCACCTGAGCCCTTTAAAAGCAAAGCATTTTCTCTGACCAGTAGCAGAAGGAGATGTTGGAGAGATTCCAAGCAGGAGAAGGATTGTGTGTGCAGGGCTGGGGGTGTTCTCCTTTGCCGAGGTGCAGGGGACCACATGGCAAGGAGCTGAGAGTGGCCTCCAGTCTAAGAGCAGTAGCTGGTCTGCAGCTAGCAAGCCAGAAGGGACTTTAGCCCTACAACCACAGGGAACTGAATTCTGTTAACACCCAGAGGAGGCTTTCCCCAGGCAAGCCTCTGAATGAGGACACAAGCAGCTGACACTGTCATTTCATTATGAGACTGAGCAGAGGACTTAGCTATTTGTAAGGCACTACATTTCTGGTAATTTGTTATATGGCAATAAAAAAATGATACATTGATTTTTTAGAATAAGAAATAGTTCATGTTAACTTTTGGCTTGCTGTGAGCTCTCCAGGTCCATCTTCCAGGACCCTGTGGGGTTTCATGTTTACGCCCCCTACAGGGAGAAACTTCAGGAGGAACACAAGAAGGGCTGGATTACAGATATGCGTCTTAAACAAATGTTTATTGAATCTCTGCTCTCTGGCAGGTATTAGGCTGAGGCCATAGCGATAAATAAGACAGGTGGAATTCTCTGCTCTCATGTAAGTCACAGTCTAGAGAGGAGCCTGGTCATAAATGAGGGAACAAATGAGTGAACAAGGAATTTTCAGGAGTGTTAAGTAAGTGCCGTGCAGACAGTACAGGAGGGTGAGGGGAAGTCACGGCTGGGTGGGGTGGGGGCCGCTGTTGTGGCGATAGCTGGGCGGTAAGGGAAGGCCTCAGAGGAGGTGTTGTTTCAGCTGAGAGCTGAGTAGCAAGCAGGAGGAAAATGGGCCAGCCGTGCAGGGTTAGAAATACTCACTCCAGGAGTTAGTTGTGAGCCTTCCTAAAGTGGTACTTTCAATCAGGAAGTTTAACATTAAGACAATATAATGATATAGTCCATATTCAGTTTTTCCCATTGTCCCAATAGTGACCTTTGAACATTTTTTAAAATGTGGCATTTGGTTGTCAAATCCCTTTAATCTAGTGTTGTTTCTCAGCCTTTCTTTGTCTTTTATGACATTGATTTATTTGGAGAGTACAGGCTAGACTTTCCCTCAGTTTGCGTTTGTCTGATGTTTCCTCCTGATTAGATCCAGGCTATATATTCCAGGCAGGAATACTTCCTGAGTGATGCTGTGTGCCTTTGGGTATATCTCATCAGGAGGTGCATGATGTCAGTTCGCCCCATTACAAGTTCACATGCTGATTTGTGCGTAATATTAAGCCATAAAAACATCCTGTCACATAATATTGTTTGAAAACATACTTCCCCACCTTGTGATTTTTTTAAATCAAGAGTACATTGTCCAATAGATATATACTGCAAGTCACATATTAATTTTAAATTTTCTAATAGCTAAATTTAAAAAGTAAGAAAAATCAGGTCAAATTAGTTTTTAAAATATATTTTATTTAACCCAGCCTATCCAAAATATTATCATTTCAACATGCAATCAATATAAAAAATTGCCAAGGGGATAATTTAAGCTCTTCTTTTATTCCAAGTCTTCTAAATGTTAGTGTGTATGTTGTGCTTATAACACATCTTAATTCCGACTAGCCACATGTCAGCTGTTCAGTAGCCACATGTCACTAGCAGCTACCATATTGGACAGCACAGATCTAGAACATGCTTTTCGATGTACAGTAGATGTACCATAATTTATCTAACCAACACCCCCACTGCTGAAAGTTGCAGTCTTTTTTAAAAATTTGTCATTAGAAATAATGATACAAATAAAATCTGTGCATTTAAGTACTTTCTCAGGACACACTCCTTGGGCTGGAACTGATTTATCAAGGTTACCAAAGTTATGACAGTTTTGAAGCTCTGTGTGTTACTAAATTGCTTTCCAAAAAGATTGTATGAATTTTCATTTGCACCAGCAATATATAATATTCCCATACTTTTATCAATACAGGGCTTTGTAAAAAGTACAACTGTCAATTTCATAGGTGAAAATTGGTGTATTCTTGTTGTTTCAATTTGTAGCTTTTAATTATTGATAATTATATGCTTACTGGCCTTGGTGGTCCTGCCTTACTAGTGTTCCATTAAATTTTACCCATTAGTGTTACTAAAAGGATATCCAATGTCCTTGAACAGCACCCTAGTGGGATCTGTGGTAAGAAGTGCCGAAGTTGCAGTTGGCCCCCTAATTTCAATATGGGATGAGGAGCTCAGGGTGGCAGAAGCCATGTAGCAGCACTAAATTACCAGAGGCAAAGTTGGCATGGTTGCCACAATAGGCATCAAAGCTGGAATTTTAGTCAGAAGAATCTTAACCAAGGAAAATCCTAAAGCATGTAAGATGATTAGGCAGACAAGAGGAAGTGCCCTACGGATGTCCTTCTACCTCTCCCCCAGTGACCCCCTGGTTTTTCAACAGGTTTATAAACATAGTCACCATTGCTGCAAAGATGGAGGCTATGAGGGAGTCAGCAAAATAGATTTACTGTCACCAAGGCTGACTGGCCACTGCTAAGTAGTCAACCAGCCAGGAACTATGACCAACCTTGAACTGCTAATATGACACTATACCCTGGCGGCAGTTGGTTGCCCTGGATGCCTTCTGCCATGGCGGAAGTAGTGATTTGTCCTAGGAGCAATAGATACATTTTCTAGATTTGGATTTGCTTCCCTCCTCACTACAACAGAGGTGGACACTCTGAAGTTAGAGCAAATAAAGCTACCTTAAACTATCACCCATTCTAAAAGGTCAAGAAAACTAATTTTGCATTAAAATGAGCACTCCAAAATAACTGAAGTCAAATATGATACAAGTTATTATAAGAAAAAAGAGTAGGAACCAAGCTATTATTTCAACAGATAATGAAAGAATGCTAGAATGATGTGCCCACAGAAAAGATTGAAACCATAACTTTCTATTGCAAAATTAGCTAAATGACATGAAAAAACAACATAAATTGTAATTCCAAAACCTCAAAAATAAGGGGACGACACTCAAAGAAATAAAATAAATAGAAGAAAAATACTATTAGAAATAAAGGATGATGTAGAAGGAACAAAAAAAAAAAGGCTATCCAAAGCAGGTAATTTTTAAAATCATATTGGAATTAAGAGAGATTAAAAAGAATTAGAGCCTTGGCTGGTGTGGCTCGGTGGATTGGGTGCTAGCCTGTGAAACGAAAGGTCACCAGTTCGATTCCCAGTCAAGATACATGCCTGGGTCACAGGCCAGGTTTCTGGTTGAGGGGGTGCAAGAGGCAGCAGTTGATATGTCTCTCGCACATCAATGTTTCTCTCCCTCTCTTTTTCCCTCTCTTCCCTTCTCTCTAAAAATAAATAAAATTTTAAAAAGAAAGAGGCAAATATTTGAAGATAGATTTAGAGGATTTAACATACAGATAGTAGGAGTCCCTGAGTAAGAAAATAAGAGTGTACAACAAATATTGACCCTGGCTGGTGTGGCTCAGTGGACTGAGTGCTGGCCACGGAACCAAAGGATCACAAGTTCGATTCCCAGTCCAGAGCACATGCCTGGGTTGTGGGCCAAGTCCCCATTCAGGACACATGCCTGGGGTGTACAAGAGGCAACCATACATTGATATTTCTCTCCCTCTCTTTCTCCCTCACTTACCCTCTGTCTAAAAATAACTAAAATCTTTTAAAAAACAAATATTGAAAACTACAACACAATTAAACTTTACTTTAAAAAGATATAAAACACATGGAAAAGCACACCCCATATGAAAGAACATTGACCTAGAACAAGCATCACCAAGATATATTCTAATAATAAGTAGCCTTTAAAGAAAAAGAAAATTCTTTGGGCATTTGATAAAAACTAACATTATCACCAGACTTTTCAAGAGCAATGCTCTGTACCAGGAGAAAATGAAGTCATCTATGTAAGACAGCCAAGCAAAGAAAATGTGAGCCATATGTCCTGGAAGATCTAGAACAGTTAGGGGGAAATTGCACACACCGCCCCCATGGTAACATCCTCCACTTTTGTAATTTTGGAGTTCCCTGCCTTGAAATAAATATCATTCAAAAGTCCCACCCATGTACCCCAGGACTCCCAGTCTTCTAGTGTTCGGACTTTCCATGCGAACAGCTAACCAAGGACCACCACTGTGATAGTTACCTCTGCCTCTCCCTCCAGATCCATTCTCTACCCTTCCCCTCTCTGCTGTGTAATCAGGAGGTGGTCATGTGTGAGCTGCATCAGGGAGCTTCCTTGCTCTCCAGGTTCACGTCAATGGCAAGTGCTGGTGGGAGATGGGAAGAAGGGAAAACAATGACATCAGGCTATTTATTTCCCTGGACCCCTCCCTTCTGAGTTGTTGTGGGTTGGCTGTATCCCTCTAAGAGACCACAGCTCCAGCATGCAGCTCTCCCAAAATAGCTACCTTCTGTGGCTTCCTGTAATGACTCCAACTTCATACCCTTTCTGGCCTAGGGGAGGTAATAGTTTCCAGCAGTTGCTACCCCAAGTTACTCCTCATTGGTTTCCTTCAGTCTTTCTTACACCTTCATAAATAATCTCCTTATTAAACTTCCCTTGAGTACTTGGTGTGAGTTTGTCAGCCATTTCCTACAAGGATGCTGAATAATACAGCCAGGCAGTAAAGACCTTGACATGAAAAAGAAAGGCCAATATTTACCGAAAAATTTACTTCAAAGAAAACACATACTTTGGAAAACAGAAGGAAACATATTTTGACAAAACTTCAACTAGTATTGTTGGAAAAATTTAAGACAATATTACATCCAGAAAATAGTTATTTTAATAAAAGATGCAATAAAGAAAAAAATAGAGAGAAAGTGATTTTGGAATTGAAAAAAAAAAGTTGGTTACCAAAACAAAATTTTAAAAAATGTAGATGATAAAGTCTAGAAAAATCTCTCAAATGTAAGAAATGTAAAAGTATAGAAAGTATGAAGGAAATCAAAAAAGCCATAGACTCAATCCAGATGCTCCAATGTCCAACTAGTAGGAGTATTAGAAAGAAAGACCAGAAAAAAACAAGGAGGAGAGAATATTATTTCATTAAAATGGAACATGACCATTTTACCAGTAAAAGAAAGTCATGAGACTTAGAATTGAAAGGCTCTATGAACTCTGAACGAGATGGAAGCCAAAAACCCACACCTAAGACATTCAAAACTTCTGAAGAAATGAAGCAGCCATAGACAAAGGAACGAATGCTAGAAGACAATGGTATTGGCCCTTGGTAAAAAGCTACTTATCATTTTGCAGAGGACGGTAGAATTCCCATCCCCTTCCAACAGCATGAGAAAGTTGATGGCAAAAATATACCGGAAACTTAACTTGCCATCTTTCCCGACACACTTGCTCCTTTCCCGGAGGACCCATCTTGATGAAAGGCACCCCTTTCCTTCCATCTAGGCACCCAAGCTGGAGTCATTCAGCGCGCCTCCCTCAACTCTTCTATCCAAAGCGATACCAATTCCTATAACTTCTGCCTCCTAAAATTCTCTCCAATCAGAGGCTCTTCACCACTCCAGCTCAGCCTTTCTCTTCTGGAATATTGCAGTTAAAGCGGTTCTTGCCTCCAGCTTCCCCCTCAGTAAGCCATCCTCAACTCTGTAACCAGAGTGAACTTTCTTAAATTCAAATATCACCAGGCTGCTCCCCTGCTCACAAACTTTCAATGGTTCTCTTCAGCTTTAAGATAAGGTTTGGAATCTCTGGTTTAGTTCACAAGACTCTTTATGATCCGGTCAGACCAGCCTCTGCAACCTCTTTCTGCTGCTTCAACCTTTCCATCTCCTTGATGAAGCTCCTAGCAGTTTTCTGGACACACCTTGTTGTTCCATGCCTTGGTGCATTTGCAAATTTGCTTTCTCTTCCCAGGAGGCTCATTCTCCTTTGTTGTTTAGGGAAGTCCTTCAAAACTCAACTGGAGCAGCACCTAGTCAGTGAGGCTTTCTTTGCTTTGCCCTGCTCTGATCCCTGCCCCTAGGCAAAGTCCACAGTCTCCATCTGTCTGTGAAGGGAATTTGGCCAAAAAGCAAAACCTTATTAAGTGCCTACTATGTGCCAAGAATTGTGGTGGGGACACAGAGTTTACATGGGTTCTCTTAAAAACTTACAGGAACCAGAAAGGCAAAACATCATTCATCAACACGGAGTTGTTGAGATAAAGATTTGTCTGTTGGAATGCAGAGGTGGAAGCCTAGAAAAGTCAGAAAAAATGTGAGGGTTGAGCTGACCTTTAAAAAATGTTTTGGTAAATTTGTAACAGGAGGAGGCTGGAGAAGTTGGCAGGATCTGTAAGATAGGGAAGTTAAGACTATGCTATTGTCAATCATTATAAATGCCTGGTATTTGTGACACTACTTCTTCCTTCCACACTCATGCGGACCTCCCAAATCAGTGAGAGCAGCCCCAACACAGACTCGCGACTCACATGCATACAAGAGCCCCAGACAGCGACCTTTGACCACAGTTTCTTCACCAAATGAGGCTCACCAAATCCCTTATCAGATTTGCATTTAAGAATGGATCCCTTTGACAGCCATGATGAAGGTGAAGTCCTTATAACATGGGCCTTTGGTTGGCCTTAGTCTTAAAACACTACCTTAGACATCTGGAATTAAATTGTAAAGAGCTGTCATGACAATGAAACTGAAAAGACACTTCTCCAAAGAGGACATACAGATGGCCAAAAGACATGTGACAAGATGCTCAACGCCACTAATCATCAGGAAAATACAAATTAAAACCACAATGAGATATCACCGCACACCTATCAGAATGTCTATCATCAATAAATCAACAGACAACAAGTATTGGGGAGGATGTGAAGAAAAGGGAACCTTCTGGCACTGTTGGTGGGAATGCACATTGGTGCAGCCACTGTGGAAAACAGAATGGAGTTTCCTCAAAAAATGAAAAATGGAACTGCCTTATGACCCAGTGATGCAACTTGTGGGTGTGTATCTAAAGAAACCCAAAGCACTCATTCAAAAGAATATGTACAGCTCACCTATGTTCGTTGCAGTGTTACTTACAGTAGCCTAGATTTGGAAGCAGCCCAGGTGACCCTCATTAGATAAGTGGATAAAGAAGCTGTGGTAAATTTATACAATGGAATACTACTTGGCTATAAAAAAAGAAAGAAAAATAGAAAGAGAGAAAGAAATCTTACTTTGCAAAAGCATGGATGGACCTGGAGAACATTATGCTAAGTGAAATAAGCCAGTCAGAGAAAGACAAATACCATTTGATTTCCCTTATATGTGGAATCTAAAGAACAAAACAAACAAACAAAATAGAAACAGACTCATGGGCACAGAGAACGGTTGTCAGAAAGGAGGGCAGTTGGGGGCTGAAAGAAAAAGGGGAAGGGATTACGCAAACAAATAGACTCATAGTCTCAGACAACAGTATGGTGATTACCAGAAGGAAAGTGGGGAGGGGTTAGGTAGAAGAGGGTAAGGTGGTAAACACACAATACTATATACAGACAATGTAGTATAGAATTGTACACTTGAACCTATACAATTTTATTACCGAATGTCACCCCCAAGAAATTCCATAAAAATTTTAAAAAGGAAAAGAAAAAAAGAGCTGCCGTGACCCTCACTGCAGACGATGGTCACGGCAGAGGGAGTGTGAGCCACAGGCATGCAAGTGGTTGCCCCATTCTCCTATTGTGCCTCATCCCTGAGTCAGCTCAGCCAGGGACTGTCACGAGAACGTTGTGTCATCTATGTCTCGGGATGGATTTATTTTTCTTATTTAGGATCAAGGAGGATGAGCATTATTCATTTTGCGAGGTTAGGAGGGCTTGTCTTCCATAGTCAAGCAAGTCAAAGGGACAAAATGATCTGTCTGTACAGTGAGACGGTTAAAAGGGAACCTAAGCTAAGATACCAGTGGCCAGTGAGACTTGTACAAAAGCTCAGAGGGCACATTCTTGCTGATCCCGTGATCTCCTTTTCAGCTACCACCACACACTCTTTCAGATCCAATGAGAACTATTTCTCTTGGTGTGACTTGAATGCAGTATAAGGTTCGTTTCCCTTTCTTGCAGGGTGAAGGCGAAGAACAGAGATTACTTCTCACAGCCTTCTCACCTTACTTCTTTCCTCCTAAAGAACCCAAGAAGGGACTTGTGAAACCTGAGGAGATTGTTCTTCTGTCCTAATGAGAAGAAAATGATGAGAACATAATAGGGATAGAGGATTAAGCCATTGCCCTTCAGACGTCAGAGCTGGTGCCTGGCAGGACCTAGACATTGTATAGAAACATATTTATTCCAATAAGTCCCTTTCTAACTTAGGTTTTTATTTTTAAACATTTGTCTTTTTATTCATGGGATGTGTACATCAAGGCAACTTACACTCCTAGTATGAGCGAGAGTCATCCCTTAATGGTTACACTGGCAGCCAATGTAATGTTGGATTTCTTTTCATACTTACTAGTTGCCTCCCAGTATCTGTCCTTTTCCCTTCTTCCTTACATTAGGGGCTCACAGACTTTTTCTATACAGGGCCAGATAGTAAGTATTTTTGGTTTTATGGCCATATGGTCTGTGGTACCTACTTAATTCTGTGTTGTAGCAAAAGCAACCACAGAGATTATGTAAATGAATGGGTGTGGCTGTGTTCTAACAAGACTTTATTTACAAAAATAGGCATCAGACATGAACAACAGTGTAGTGATTGCATGAGGGTGTGTGTATAAGAGGGTTAAATGATAATGGAAAAAAAACTAAAAAAACTAAAAAAAAAAAAAGGCATCAGGCCAGATTTGGCCAGTGGGCACTTCCTTGCCATCCCCCTGCCTTACAATGTTCTGTGCAGCAGACACTCTTGCACCTGTAAGTAGTGATGGCCAATGGGACATCAGTAGGCTACTGTGATGGATTTCCGGAAAAGCTTCTGTTTTCCTAACGAAGGTGTCACCACTTCCTCTTTCTTTTTCCATTTTCTCCCTTCCTCTAATGTGAATGTGAAGCCTGGGGGAGCAGCAGCCATGTTGTAACAATGAGGTAACAAGCATGAGGACGAAGGCCCGCATCAGAGAAAACTTGTTCCTGACAGTGTTATGGCCCTGACTCAGCCCTGGGCTCTCTGTCCAATGACTTCCCTATTCCTTTAAGCCACTGTTAGTCAGGCTTTCTATTCTTGTCACTGAGGATTCTTGTAACACTCCTAATAGATAGGCAAACAGAAGCAATATGTGTACACTGTAGAAAATTTAGAAAATACAGAAAAGCTGAAAGGAGGAGGGAAATTATGCACAATCTCAAACCCCCCTCAACCCCCACACTCCAAACAATGTCACAGAATGAGAAGGACATTCTCCCTTACTCTCAAAGTCACCTTGCTTGGACTATTGCAAGGCAACTGTGGTTACACTTTTGGGTACAAAAAGGAATTTGACTAGCTCACTTCATCTCCTGGCAAAAACTCTGGATGCTACAAACCAAGGTTTTTATAGCATTAGAGCAATAGTTCTTGGCACATGTGACCCTATCGTAAATCTTGAAGAGGGGGCAGCTTTTGATAGCTAAGTTAACCTTTCAGATCTGAAACCCTACCTCAGGATCAAACTCCCACACTTCCCTGTCAAATGTACACAGACACCTACCTGCACACTGGATGGTGTGTACATGCACCGTCCTTCCTGTTATAAGGCCAGCTGCCTCTGGATACAGGAGGAGACCAAAACACTGCAGGAGCCGAGTAGAGAGCCTGGAAACTAAAACACAAGTGAAAGGAATCTGGAGGAGAGAGAGCAAATAAGTGCAGAAAGGACAGAGTAGTCAGTAAATGGGGTGGGACAATTGGATGTCTAAATGTAAAAAAAAAAATTCTATTTCTACTTCACCCTCTATGTAAAGTAATTTCTGGAATTAAGGACCCAATGTAAAATATAAGCCTTTATACCTATTAAAAGAAAATATGATGATATCTTTATGTCCTTGGGATGAGAAGAATTTCTTGACAAGAAAAGAGTTATAAATATGGATATATTCAAGTGAAAAACTTTGGTTTATCAGAAGATATCATTTTTAAAATATGAAAAGATAAGAGACACTACGGAAGAAATATTCACACATATATAACTGACAAGGTAGCTGTGTCCAAATATATAAAGGAGGTCTACAACTTAAAAGGAAAAGACAGTATCCCAACAGAGAAATGGGAAAAGATACACACAAGTAATGTACAGAAAGAGAAAAACTGAGTGGAACAGAAACATATGAAAGATGCTCACCGTCACTATCAGTCAGGGCAATACAAATAAAAAGTCACAAGTTTTCACTTATTGGTGTAGCAAAGAATTTAGAAATACAAGAGATGGCAATGTTCTGGGAAAGCAGGGAGTCTGTTGGTGGGAAGATATATTGGTAGAGCTATTTTTGGAGAGTCAGTCATAATGAAACCTTTATTGAATAACTGGACTCCACAGGGTACAGGCAAAGATCAACTTTTATTTTTCTCCATGCTTCCTCATGAATCTGCTCTGCCAAACAGTTCTTTCTCTGCTCACAGTAGCTTCAAACACATGAAATACCATAATAAGCCTAAAGTTATAGACTGACTGTATCACCACCCCGGGTCTATATGCGGAAGTCCTAACCCCCAGTGTGACTGTCTCTGCAAATAGGGTCTTCAGGAGGTCAAGTTAAATAAGTTGTAGGGCTGGGGCCCTAAACCGATAGGACTCTGGCCTTATAGAAAGAGAAAGACCTCGCTCTTTCTACATTTAACACATTTTCTTATTGTGAGAACATATAGGAGAATACTTTAAATAATTTAGAATTTAAAAGCACTTTTTAATCAGAACATAGACATTAAAATCTGTGAAGGAAAAAGGCTGACATAATTGACTTTGTACACTCAGTACTCCGCATGACTGACCTCATCCAATGAAGACAGAAGCAGCACAAGGGAAGACAATATTTGTAAGGTACAAAAAAGATCAATGGACTATGATCCATAGCCCCAAGGAGATCCACAAATCAATAAGAAAGAAAAAGAAAAACCTCCACTGGAAAAATGACCAAAGGATATAGACAGGCAATTCACAGAAGAAAAATTGTGATGAATGATCAACATGATAAGGTGATCAACTACTCTGGTAATCAAGACAGTAAATGTGAAAGCAATTCACCAAATTGGCAAAAATGTAAATAATGACAACAATATTCTTTCTGATGAGAAAGCAGGTATTGTCTACAGCCATGTCACCCTGAATGTGCCCAATTTCATCTGATCTTGGAAGCTAAGCAGTGTCAGGCCTGGTTAGTACTTGGATGGGAGAAAGCAGGTATTGATGGGAATGTAAATTCGTACGGTCTTGTAGGAAGACAATTTGCTAGCATCTACCCATGTTTTAAAGGTGCTTATTCTTGAAAGGGCATGTGTACACCAAGTTATCTATTCCAAAACTGTGCACACAGTGTTCCGCAGGAGTGTATGAAGGTCGTCACTGTAGCATTGCTTGCCATTGCAAAAGATAGAAATAACCTAAATATTAATGTTAACATTCAGAGGAAAGAATCAATAAATGATGGTACGTGCAAAATTATGAGATGCTGCCCTGGCTGGCATGGCTCAATTGGTTAGGCATCTTCCCAGAAGCAAAAGGTCATCAGTTCAATTCCCAGTGGTCAGGGCACAGGCCTGGGTTGCGGACCTGGTCCCTGGGTGGGGAACGTGAGAGAGGCAACTGCTGTTTCTCTCTTGTATCCCTGCTTCTCTCCCTCTCCGTCTCCCTCCTTTACCCTCTGAAAAAACAAACAAACAAACAAACAAATAATAGGCTTAGCTATTTTTTTACTATTTGAAATTGAAGTGCATCTTGTAATTTCTAGCATGTCATAATTTAATTGGTAGCTTAGATGTACAGAAAATAATAGTATTTTTAAAATTAGATGCATCTTAGAGTCAATACAGCATAGGTAGGTAAACAGATAAATGGATAAATAGATAGGAGACTAAAAAGATAAGCACCAAAGTATCAGCAGCATTCACCTTTGCTTCTATTTAATTTTGTATTGTTTGAACTTTCTACAATGAGGTGTTCATGAACTAGTTGTGTAAACATCTTTTCAATGAAATTACCCTGTTTAATCTTTATTACCTTAAGTTCCTATCTTGTTTTCTTCTTATTTGCCTTTGCCTGACATACCCCTACCTCATCCATTCATTTTCAACCTTGCAATATCACTTTATGTCTTCTTCAGTAAGCAGCCATTGGATTGATTGCTTTGTTGTTTTTGCTCCAGCCTGAGTCTTTGCCTGTGTCTAAAGGGGTTTAAAAGTGTTGACATTTGTTGACATAACTGTTTTGCCTGGTATTGTTTCTGTAAGGCTTGCTTAATGCCTTACATTTTCTTTGTGTACTTTCTATTTTGTCTTTTGCTATATGGATAGTATTTTGTTTGCTTTTGTTTTCTGCAATGATTTGGAAAGTAGACTTTCTGCTTCAAATTCTATGAGTGGTGACTAAATGATGAAGTAATTCTTAAAGTCAAATGTATCAGCCAGGGATTCAGTCATGCAAACATTTATCTAGGATTCCAGGAATTAAGGGTTTAATGCAGGAACTAGGGCTGGCACTACTCTGGGAGAGCAGGGCTTTGAAGGTCAGCAAATTCACCACCATGATCTGAGCCAGAAGGTCTGAAGCATGTGATTCTCAGGACTCACTGGGAGCCACTGTGAAGTCCTGGATTACCTATTTTTGTGATCACAAGTGTCTCAGGACAACAATGACTTCTCCTTCAGAACCATGTGGGGAAGGTGATTCTAGGGAAGGTAGTTCCTGGCTTCTCTGCAGCCATGCATTATGATAGCAAGCTAATAATAGACAACCAGAAGAGCATATTTATTGTTGTATTAAAAAAAATAAACATTAGGCTTTCACTTCTCTTTATACGAAGTGAGGTATCAAGTATTCTTCCCCATCTACTTTTCCAGCGATTTTAACTGAACCATTTAAAATAAAATTATCCATTTTTTGAAGGCAGACTCATAGATGGAGAGCAGGATGACAACTAGTTGCAGGGGAGGTGAGGGGGTAGAGAGGTGGCACAAAAGGAAAAAGGACTGTGAACATACACAACAGTGTGTTGATGGCTGGGGGGAGGGGAGTGTAAGGGGACTAATGGTAATGGAAAAAAAACAATAAAGATAAAAAATAAATAAAATATAATTATCTATTTTAGTACTTTTCAGTGTTCAGGTCCCTATAAGCACATATATAATTGTGTGTGTGTGCGTATATGCACATGCGTGGGTACGCAGCTGGTTTGGAGGCTTATTTCCAGTTCTTCCCTCCTACTTGTCCTGAGACCTTACTTGGGACCCATTTCATAAAGTTACGGCGAACACACTCAGGGAACTTTCAGGAGAGTGGATGAGATGCACTTTTCTTAGTTCTTGCGTTTCTGAGAATGTATTCTGTTGTTCTGTCACATAGGTAACAATTTTCCTGGATTTATAGGTAGTAACCTCACCTCTACGTATCTCTGCAGACATTTTTCCATCAGCCTTTTCACTTGTTTTTGTGAAGGGAAGGCCTAAGGGAGGCCAATCTCTTGTTCCTTTTTTGTCAATAGCCTCTTTCTTTTGTATAAGATTAAATCATTCTTTCTGTTAAAATTGTTTTAGTTGACAATATCTTTGTAACTGTTGATTATTCTGGATCAAACACATTGAATGCACGCTCAGTTGAGTTAATTTTGGTTTGTAAAGTCAAGAATGTTTTCTTTTATTTCTGCTTCAGTTTTCCTTCCTCAATAGTATTAATTAATAAGATAGATATTGGGGTCTGTTTGTCATCCTAGCTTTTTTTTATACTTCATTTACATATCTTTTTATTTTCTTCTATTTTTAGTATAATTTCTTCAGTTTGTCTCTTTCTTAATATACTTTTCCAAAGTGCCATACTTATTATTTTTATATCTAAAATAGATGACAATATACTGCATTTTAAATTCCATGAAGTCACTTCTAACTTGGCCAATTGTATTTTCAATAAGCCTTGTTCCTATCTCATAGGAGAATTTCAGTAATAGTTACTGCAAACACAAGGCAAATATTATCTAAACGTATTTTGATTTAACGCAAAAACATCTATATCAGAGGGAGGAAAAATTGTATTTTACTCTAGAATATTGGGCGATTATTTTCCTTCTCTTATGTTAAAGTTGATTTTCATATGCCTGTCTATTTCTCTCTCCCCTCAGTCATTCTGTTGAGATATATTCAGCATGAGACTAGAAACTTAAATATACTTCACTCAGCTCCAGGCTGGAAAGAAAGTGGTAGTAGGTTTACTGTTCAGTGAAACAGTAGGCACCATATAGGAACCATATTTGTACATTTGACCTACTTTGAAAACTTCTCAGACACGGTTAAAGACAAATGCTCAGGGGAAAGACTCTCTAGGAAGCACATAATTCATTCAGTGTCCACAAATCCAATGGTGGTTTCTGTCGTAGAGATTAAAATATCTAGAGTGACTAGAGCTGGAAATCGGTGACACAACACAGAGAGGCATTGCAAAAGAGTGTTCGGTGTCAACTGCTGAGCCTGGCCGAATGCTAATTTCGACCCATTGTTAGGGAGATTACTTCACGTCTCCAGAATCTGAATAGTGCGCCTCTCTTGCTCACACATACTGCAAGGAGAGGCTGGCATAGATTGTGTCTAAATTCATGGGTCAAATATGGAAAAGATGTGATTACCCTGAAGAAATGGATGGTCATTTATCTGTGCTCCTAAAAACAGAGGAAAAAAAAGACAAATAAGATTAAAGACAAAAGTGGAATCACTTCCAGGCAAAGACTGAGCCAAGAAAGGGGCCCAGGTCCTCCCCCTTACCCAGAGCACCCTTCAGCCTTGGCATCCTGTCCCTTGAATCGGAGTCATTGTCTGGCTCTACTGCAAACACTGGCTCCATTGTGATTCTGCAGAGAGGCAGCCCGCTTGCACTGCCTGGGGTTTCTTAGGGCTTAGCCCATTGAGCTGTGACTCCGGCAGACAGCCAGGAGGCCCTCTATCCAGGGTGGTGCCTTGAGATTTGTGCTGATTTATTGCACAAGAGATGCCAGGTAAATCCCTTTGCTGTCCCAAGGGAAATGTCAAGTCAGGGGCAAAGTTTGGGTGCTCCCTGACTGAATCCAGGGGTTTGGGTCAGAGTAGATGGTGCCCAGGGCCTGTATGCTTACTTAAATCTGCTTCTGAGAATCCTTGGATGGACCTACAACTCCCTGTATATTTCTAGAAAAATTTTAGGTTTTCCAAATCAAGTGTCCTAAGGGGTTTTCATGAAATCTAGGGAATGGAGCAGCACTGTTTGAGGTAGATGAGGGTCACAGGATGGATTAGTTCAATGCTTCTTAAACTCACTGTGCATTGCAGTTACCAATGGAGCTTATAAACATGCAGATTCCTAAACCACATTCCCTCATCCATAGATTTTCAGTCAGGACTAGGAATCCAGTTTTTGATGAGCATTCCCAACCAATTCTAATGCAAGAGGGTCGCATGACAAATTGCACTTATAAAAACACTGACTTACGGAGATGTTGGCAAAATAAGTACTTGCATCAATCTGTTGTGATAAGTGTCTGGATCTTTCCTCAAGAATTACAGAAGGAAAACTATGTGCATGCCCCTCCCGCTGGGAGGTTGAGCATGGCCTGACACCTAACCAGACTTTCTCAGCAGGTAGGGTTCTGGCTGTTAGGTGAAGCTATCCCAAAAGTCAAGGAGAGTAACAGGTAAATGGTCACAATGATGAGCTCAACTGGTAAATCTCAGTGACAGAAAGAAACAGGGTATTTGGATAACAGTCAGTGACTGTGTGAATACCTGCACTGAGGGAAACTGCCCCACCCAGACCCCCTCATTTCCAGGTGGCCAGATTGGGTACCATAAGAAGGTGCATCCCTAGCCACATATGATTAGACCAAGGATGGGTACTTGAACTCAAGGCAGCCAATTCTCAGGTGAAATAGGACATGAACTGGCATGAAAGGATGAACCAGGTCAACCAGATTACCTGTCCTGGGAATTTGAACTGGAAAACATGGATAACCCAAACCAGTTATCAGCCGGTCATAGTTCATCCAAAGGCCATGTCATAGCAAGAAAGGCTGGAGGAGCTGTAATGAACCATGAACAGGAAAAGAATGATGAAGAAAGCAAAGCAGATATGCAGAGAGAAAAAGAATTTCAAGAAAATTTGAGAAATGAGAAGAATGAGAAACCTGGTTGAGAGCCCCAGGTAAAGCAGATCCTAAATGGTCTCCAGCTGGAGGAACACAAAGCCTTCCCTGAGCAAGCCTGAGAGGATCTGCATTCCTGAAACACCCCTAAACAACGAAATGGGACCAACAGGTGAGGGGGACTGGACGACTGGCCCCCTCACCCCAATTCATATGTTGAAACCTACCCCTCAGTGTGGTATTAGCGGGTAGGGCCTTTGGGAGGTGACTAGGCTATGGGCAGGGCAGCTTCGTGAATGAGATTAGTGCCCATGTAAAAGAGACCCTGAAGAACAACTTTACCGCCTTCTACTGTGTGAGGACACGGCGAAAAATGGCTGTCTGTGAACCAGGAAGTGGCTTTACCAGACACTGAAATCTGCTGTCACCTAGATTTCAGACTTCCTGCCTCTGAACTTGCTTCTAAACAGAGAAATAGATTTCTGTTTTTTATAAGCTACCCAATCTATGGTACTTGGTTATATAACAGCCTGGATGGACTAAGACAAACATTTAATGAGCTCTTATTACGTGCAAGGTACTTGCTAAATGTTTAGTGTATTCTTTCTCATTTACAGTCTCAATAGCACTAAATATCCACATTATAGTATTTGTTTATTCTACCCTACCATCCTTACTTTAGGGATGAGGAAAATGACTAGATTTTCTAGCTCCGCACTCTCCAGTGTGGTAGCCACTACTCACTTGAGGCTCTGCAGCACTTATAGTGTGGCTAGTCCAAATGGAGATGCCTTGGAGGTATAAAATCCACACCAAATTTTGAAATTTAGTACAAAAATTTAAATAAGAATGTAAAATATCCCATTATTTTTTATTGAAAGCATATCAAAATGACATATATGTGATGTGTCTATATGTAATATATCCACTTTTACTTTTGCTCTTGGAAGTCACCACCATACTATAAAGAAGTGGTAGCTAGACTATTAAAGGGACACACAGAGAGAGTGAGAGAGAGAGAGAGAGAGAGAGAGAGCGAGCATGTGGAAGATCACCAAAGGACCAGACGTGTGAGTGAGACCTTCTAGGACCTTCCAGCAGAGCCAAAGTGACCAGCTGAATGCAGCACAGCTAGTGCCTTATGGTACAACTTATCCAGCTAAACACAACCCAAATGGCAGAACCAAGAGAAATAATACAGCACTATTGTTCCAAGCTGCTAAGTTTTGGAGTAGTTTGTTGTAATGTAGCAATAAATAGTTAAAGCACGGCATTTGTAGGCAACACCCTACAACATAACCAGGGATGTTTCCCGCCCTCCATGAGCCGAGTCCAAAGGGGGATATTGCACACATGTATATAAAAACAGGTCTCTATGGGACACTGGACTTCGGGGGCTGGTTTTTTAAGATTAACGTTGCGGAGTTTGTTGAGGAACCTCACCGGGGACTTCACGCTGCTTTGAACTAGGGCCTGCTCAGCCCCAGGCCTGCTAGTTAAGCTCTCTGTGCCGGTTTAGTTTACAGCAGATCCCAGGGATTCAGACTTGGCCTTTGAGGGGCTGCCTCCACCTGTCAGATACCTTAAGGACCCATTCCTGCCCACCGGAGCCTGATGAGGAGGGAGGCAGCCACTCCCGCCACCTCTCCTGGCAGCCTTAAGCACAGGTTCGCAGGTCTCACTGCAGTTCCCAGCAGCAGCACAGCCAGAGGGCAAACAAGTTGCAAATATGGGAAAAGAACACAGATACTGGACTCTTATAAAGTTTTTTATTCTCCACTGGGCCAGACTTCCTGATAAACCCCAAAATGTAGTAGATAAGAGCGTGTGTAAGCTTTTAACCTCTACCTTCATTTTTAAGAATGATGCTCACCTTCCTCCTCCCCTTCTATGAAGGGTCCTGGGGCCATTGTTTTCCCATCCTGGTTTCACAGCTGAAGGTGACATGCAGGCATGATAATAGGTACCCTTTTGTCTCAAATTGGTCATTTGCATCTCTGTGGCCTTTATGCTTGGATGACACTTGCTTGATTAGGCATTTGTCCCTCATTTACAGTTCCCCACAGCAGTGAATGACTTACAGGATTTTGAGATACAGTTGCTAAACATCCAGTAACTGAGCCAGAATGCCAGCCCTTTAAGGTTTGGACTTGGAGCACTCGTGCTAGCACTAACCTTGTAGGCATCAGTAAGCATGCGCACTGTGGAGCACCATCGAAAGTACAGGCATTGTGAGACAACTAAGAGCAACTCCGCCTTGCCTAGGGCCGACGTTTTGCTGTTCACTTCCCACACAGGGCTTCATCAGTAACCTAGGGACAAAGGAGTTAGTAGTTAAAACCAAACCCACAAAGCAGAGTCACTGTTTAGATTCTACACAGAAATCAGTGCACAGGACAAAAATCACACATGGTCACATTTATCCTTCAACATCCTTCAGTGCCTGTGAATAGAGCAGACATTGTTGTGTGTTTAAAATTGGGCAGTAACTCTTATAACCATTGGAACTTCAAGCCCACTGAGTTACAAACAAAAGTGAGGAACAAAAGTGAAGTCTATGCATAAGCGTCTGTGTTCAAATCACTTTACTTTTAAGGTAACTGTGAAATCCCAAGCCACCATTATTATTATTCTTCACACATCTCTAGCAGGGAGTGGGAGGCAGAGAATAACAATAAGTCAATGCTCGTGAGAGGGAGACGACTCCTCTGACTGTCTGACGTGTATTAGCTCATGCAACTTTCACTATGATAGGGGTCATCGTCCTTATTTCACAGAAGAGGAAACTAAGATATCCAGAGGTTGCGGAAATTATCTAAAGTTTCTTATTAGAGTGTGACACGGCTCTCAGGAGGATGTGCTACATGAAAGAAATGTAGGATTTAAATAAGTGGAACAGAGAGATGGATGGGGAGGGATGGGAGGTACGTGTTACGTAAGCAAAGGAAAGAAGGATGGCAAATACAGGGCTGGTGTGGAGAACGTTCTTTTGTGGAGCAAAGGGTGAGTGAAATCTGGCACAGAATGTAAGGCCGGATAACCAGGTATAACGGTCAATTTTATGGGTCCACTTGGCTGGGCCATAGGTACCCAGGTATCTGATCAAATATTATTCTGGGTGTTTCTGTGAGAGTGTTCTTTGGATGAGATTAATATTTTAAATCAGTGAACCTTGAGTAAAGCGATTGCCCTTCCTAATGTGGCTGGGCCTCATTTGATCAGTTGAGGTTCTAAATAGAACAAAAAGGTCAGCCTCTCCCAGGCAAGAAATTCTGCCTTCCGACTTCATCCGCAGCATCGTCTCTTCCCTGTTCCACAGGGGCAGCCTGCAGACTGAAACTGCAGCATCAGCTCCCTGATCACCAGCCTGCCAACCCACCCTGTGGCCACGGGACCTGCCTACCTCCACGGTCACCAATTCCTTACAACAAATCTGTTTCTCTTTCTATATATTCTACTGGTTCTCTTTTTAGAGCCAAAGCATGGGAAACTCATAGAACTTGAGATCTGGAAGGAACCCTTAACCCACCTTCCTCATTAGAACAATAGAAGAGAAAGAAGACCACACCTGGGAGAGTTTGGGTGGCTTGTGAAGAACGTGCAGCCGGTACCCGGCAGCTGTGTGGACTGGCTCCCAGTGTCTTTTCACTGCTGCATGTTGTCTCCTTTGAGTCACACACAGGATGCAGGTGGGGCTGGGGAGGGGACAGAGCTCTCCTGTGTGTTGCCCAACCACATTCTTTGCTTTCCTTCTCCAAACACAGTGTATTATTGGTGTTGGCTCCAAACAGCCAGTGGTGGCCACCATGACACATGCCCATTTGCCACTGTCCTGTACTGTCAAGCATCTTACAGGTAGGCTGTTCCCAAGAACAGGCCAGGAGCCAAGTGCAGCAAGCAGGCCCCATTCTTCTCAGCCTGACCAGCACCGACTGCTTCCTCTCCTGGCGTGATTTTAGGATTTCCCATTCCCCTCCCTATCGCATTTCCTGCTGAAAGAAATTTTTTTCCTAGTTCAATTCATCTGCTCTCTGGTTCAGACAAAACTACAAAGGGAGAAAAATGAAAACTGGTCAGTTATTGTCACCTATTGTTTCCACTGCAGACACACCAAGTAATTACCTAATCCTGCACCTCACTCTCTCTGCCCCCATCTCACGACCCTGAGTGTTTGGGGGTTTTGCTTGCATTATTTAAAGGTTTCCTTAATCAAGTTCAAATTGATACCTCTCTGATGGAAAAGACAGGTGTAGGCAGGACTATGGCTCTTGTATATTTACCACTCTGGACAAAAGTATGAGACATCTCTTCATTGTCCACTGCTTGCCCCCACCTACACTTCCAGCCTACTTGTCTTTCTGGATGCAAATTCTTTGCTTCAGTCAAACAGGTCTCTTGATTGTTCCCTGAACTTGCCTTGTGCTTTTCCACTTTAGAACCTCTGAACCTTTGCCCTCGCCACCTGCCCGGGTGGAATGTCTCCCCACTTCTTTCAGCCTAGCCAAATCAGATTCATTTCACCTTTATTCAACACCAACTACAGGTCGGCACTGGGCCAGCACTTTCACATGTGTTATCTCATCCTGCAAGGCCCAGCATAAATTTCTTCTTATCTGTGAAGCTTCTGGAGCTATCTCAATTGGAAATGGCCACTTCCTCCTTTCTCTTACATTTATTGTCTGTCCTACTCATTTGGCACCCAACACATCCTAGTCCTTTATAATCAATCATTCACTCACTCATTCATTTATTTAAGCAAGCATTTACTGAGTGACTATTATTTTTCAGATACCGTGGTGGGTGCTGGAGATATAGAGATGAAGCAGAAACCTTGGTTGTTCCCACAAAATTCAATCTAGTGGTGAAAACCAACACGTAAGGAGATGGCTGTCATACAGTATGCAAAGTGCAGGTCTGAGAAGGGTTCCTGTGTGATCTCTGCCCTTGGGTCTTGATGAATGAGTAGAAGCCGTCCAGGTAAAGATGGGGAGAGAGCATGTTTTCAAGGACAGAGGTCCAGAGCTGAGGAGCAGCCAAAGTGTGTGGAAGGAGATTACAAGCAGTTCCTTCATTATTTTTGTCCAAGACTTTATTTATTTATTTTTAGAGAGAGGGGAAGGGAGGGAAAAAACAAGTGAGAGAAGCACTGATGTGACATCAACTGGCTGCCTCTTGAACAGGGACCAAACCCACAACCCAGGCATGTGTCCTGACCAGGAATTGAACTCATAATTTTTTGGTTCATGGAACACACCAGTCACACCAGTCAGGGCCAAGCATCCCCTTCTTGCTGGAGCAGAGAACATTGCTAAAGTGTGGAATGTGCAAAACAGAATAGGAGGGCCTAGAACATCAGGCTTAGAATTTTGGACTCATCTGGAGAGTTGTGGTGTGCCATTGAGGGTTTTAAGCAAGGGATAGACCTGAGATTTGTTGTTCAAGACCACTCTGGCTACAATATAAAGAATGGATCCAACCAGGGAGAGATTTGAAGTAGGGAGCTGTAAAGAGGCTGTGGCAGGAACCCAAGGCAAGAGATAAGAGGGCAGTGGCATCTGCCCCAGGAATGAGGGGACTGAGTATTTCTCAAATCTAAGAACACAGAGTGACAGCCAGGCAAGCCTGGGTTCCCATCTTTGCTCTGCCATCAGCCAGTTGTGTGATCTTGGGGCAAGATGCAAATTCTCTTAGTCTTATCTCCTTTATCTATAAAATGAGGATAATATTACCCACCCCACTGGGTCAATTTCAGTATTATGAGAAATAGTGAGTGAAAATCTGTAGGCATATACCTAGGACCTAGGGAGCACTCACTGTGTTTGACGTGGGTGTCACAGATGTTGGTGTCTTTCCGCATCTGTTCCCCTCACTAATCTGGGAGATCCCTGAAAGCAGAGACTGTCTTTTGCATATTTTACCCTCCTTTTCTACTGCAGTGCCCCGCACACAGTAGATGCTCAGTCAATGTTTGCTGAACGAATTTACATTTACAATTCAGAGCCCAGCAAATTCTTTAATTTCAGATTCACTGCCTAACCCAGGATACAAATTTGACTCAGATCAGAGGAACAGAGATCATTTTTATACAAAGTAGAATACAGGATCCTCTGAACCTTGATTCTGTATGTTCTTCCCATCTTTTCTCAACTCTCCTCCGCTCCCTTTCCACTCTCCTCTTTGTGTGTCATTTCATCCCTTTCTACGCCCTGATCCAAGGCAACCTCATTCACTCACACGACTTAAAGCCACACACTGATTGCTTTCTGAATGTATGTCTTTGGCCCTGACCTCTCTTCTTAGCTCAAGATCAATAGGTCTAACTGCCTACTTGACATCTCTGCTTCCAATATTATGTCTAAAGTTACACCTCAGACAATTTCCATTTTAACCTGTGAATCTTCCAACATGGTTCTTCTCATTGGGTGGCATCACCGTCCACTCAGACATCCAAGCCATTAGTCTGGGAGTAATCTTTAAACACCCCCTCTCTCTCAGTCTGCACATCCAGTAAAATGTTAGGCCTCCAGACAGATCTAGGATCCCTCTTCTCTCACTGTCCCTGCTGCCGCCACCACCATCTCTTACCTGGGGATGGAGCGATCTTCTCTTGGTAGCCACATTTTGTAGTCTTGCTTCTGTTTTTAGACAGCAGCCAGAGGAATATTTAAAATTATATATCAGAGCACACTGCTTACTGCTTAGAAGTCACTTGTACTTGGTTTCTCTTGTACTTGGGAAAATTTTCAAAAATGCTTACCATTACTTCACAGTCCTTCTTGATTGGACTTCCTACTACTTTCACTTCCTTTGATTCCACTCTTTGCATCCTCACCGGTCTCCTTTCAGCTCTTCAAATACCCCATCATTCTCTGGCCTTGTGGGCTTCATATCTACTGTTTTTTCATGAAAGGCTCTTGCTCCCTCTCTTCACTTATGTAACAGACAACTTCAACTCATCCATCAAATCTCGGTTTAAATGTTTATTCTTCAGAAAGGCCTTTCCTAGTCTCTCCTTTTAAATTAGAGCTGCCTTTAAAGCAGGCATCATAATTCTTTAATCCCTTAGAGCACTTAACATAATTTGCAGATGTATACTTATTTGTGGGAATATTTGACACCCATCTCTGGCACCCCTACCCCAACACCCACACATGCACACACGCACACACTGTTATCCACCCCCCCCAAATCTCTGGGGACCAGCATAGAGCTTGGTGATGCAACACGTAGATTTTTTTTTTGTTGAATGAATGTGGTAAAGGCTATGAGAAAGAGATGAACCAGGAGCTGGGAAAGTTTAAAGGAGGGGGATGACCTCTGAAAGGTGATGCAGAAAAGGCTTCAAGGAAGATAAGGCATTTGGTGGAAGCTTTGAAAAATGGGTGGGATGGAACCTGCCAAGGGGAATGAGCCTGGAGGAGTGGGTGGAGCAAGGGGCTTTCCAGCTGGATGGACAACCTCTTTGGAAAAACCCAGGTGGTAGCTGAGAAATGAGTAATTGGGATATCTAGAATATAGGGCTTGGTAAGTGGAGTAGGACTAGAAAGAGAATGACCAAAACTGGCTTCTGGATCTATTAAATCTCCAGGAGGAGGTGATTGGTGGCCAAAGGCTTTTGCTGGACAAGGTGGCCCTTCTCCTCCCAGAGTGCAGGTACCTGGGATACTTCACAAGCATATTTCCTTTAATTAGCTCTCACTCGGGAGGTGGGGGCAATAGGGCCCAATACCTTCTAGCCCCTGCTGCTTCCTGCCCTACCACAGCCCCAGGCACCTGGCTGGTAGGCTTCAGCCAATTCCTGTTTTGCAGTGGAAATGGAGCATTGTTTATTCTGTGATGTTAATTGCATAATCTAATTCCACATTAGGAATCGTGGGACTTTGGGCAATTTATAGGGAAAACATTAGGACAGAATTCAAACAATTCTTCCACAGGCACTTGACTCATATTAGTATTATGTCCAGGTGTGGACCCTCATCCTGAGGCCTCTAAAACCTTCTTTCAGCTACACAGGTGACCTGCCTAACTTCTCAAAAACACACACCTGGTTCTTCTATTCAATAGATCAGTTTTAAAAGGACATTTAGTAACTGCTTTACCATTCATCCTGTTAGGTGCTTTCCATAAGTTACCTCATTTAGTCTTCACACTCCCCCACCCTCCCGGAAGCACTGAGATTTATTTTATAGATAAGGAAATCAGGATCAGAGGGATTAAGTAACTTGCCCAAAGTCACACAGCTTGTAGGCGTGAAGCCTGCATTTGAACTGAGGTCTGTCTGGCCTGAATCCTGTGCTCTCGGCTATTCACACTGCGTGGCTTTCCTAAGACAAGACCTATTGACTGAGTTTGGGGAAACCATCATGATTACTTTCTAAATAAATAATGTTTTTACTTTAGAAGAACAACAGATTCACAGAAAAGTTGCAAAAATTGCACCCTTGCCTAACGGTAGTACAGTATCAAAATCAGGAAATTGACATTCGTTCAATTCAGAGTTTATTTGGATTTTACTAGTTTTACCACCAGGGTTACTTTTTAAGTTAAATGAATTTTCCTGGGGGAAAAAATAAACTAAAAAAACTTCCTGAAAGGTCTTTTGGAGCCTCTTCTTCCATAGACACTTGATTACTCACTGAAGTTGGGGGCTTCTTGAAACAATGATCTGAAGGAGGATTGAATCAACATGCACAGAGATCCACTCCTACTGTGTGGGCCCCAAGGAAATGCTGTATTGCAGAGGGACCTCCCTCAATCCTTGCCGCTTTCCAGTGGAAAGGACTCCTAGCAGGGAAGCCACCAGGGACCTGCTGAGACTGTCCGAGTCTGGTTGTTTGGAGGCCCCTAAACCCCTTGGGGCTACCTAAGACCTGGCTCAGCCAAAATGCCTCTTTGCCCCTATTGTCTGTCTCCTGGCAGCTGATGATAAGTGATAAGCAGGAGAGATAAAACAGGTTCGGGGCTGTGAACCTGCTTGAATCATTGGCAGCCAACCAGGCCATTTTTATCTGGAAAAACTCCCCCCGGGCAGCTCATGCAAGGGTTTGGGAACCTGACCGAGGGAACAATGGCGGGAAATGGAGGCCCAAGCTTGGGCTTTAGGGCTCTGCCATCCACACTCCTTCGCACTGTTATTCCTGGCGAAAACAGAGATTTGCTTTCATTCAGACAGACTCTGTGGGAAAAGGTGCAAATGAGGATTGGAAATTAAAAGGAAGTAGTATGATGACAAGGGAAGTGTTCGGAGATTGTTTTTCAAGCGTTAGAGATTTCAGCATGAATGATTCTGAAAATTTTCCCTCTGGACACACACTGGCTGTCAACCTAGTAACTCTGGTAGCTCCTTGCCCACCAGGCCAAATGTTGAAGCCACCTGGGGGGTTATTGTACTTTCCTTGTCAAACTGTTTCACTTCTGAATTTTAGAGAGCCTGGAACAAATGAGAAGTCAGGCCTTACATTATGCGGGCAAACATTCATCCTCCTTTGGTGTGGCCATACTTACAGGCAGTCAGGCTCTGGCCCCTGCCCGTCTCTCCAGGTAAATCCAGTGGCTTGTCTTTCACATTGTGAGAGTAGAAAATCTAGTTAGACTGATATGGTATGCTCTCGGTGGGCTCACACTGGTTCCTGGAGATGACTGATTTATTTTACTAAATGCTCAAAAGCTCTCTATTTTTGCCCAGGCAAGTGTGACTCCGTTGGTTGGAGCATAGTCTCATAACCGAAATGTTGCAGGTGTGTTCTCCAGTCTGGCCATTTACGAGAGGAAACCAATCAATTCTTCTCTCTCATAAACACTTCTCTCTCTCCCTTCATCTCTCCCTCTCTCTAAGAAATAATGAAAAAAAAATGTCCTCAGGTAAGGATTTAAAAAAAAAACACCTTTCTCTTATGATTGTGTTCCCCTCAAATTAAAAAACCTAACCCTCAGTGCCTTAGAATGTGACCTTATTTAGAGATAGTGTCATTGCAGATATAATTGGTTAAGATGAGGTCGTATTGGAGTAGGAAGGGTGCCTAATCCAATATGACAGGGATCCTTATAAAAAGAAGACATTTGGACACAGACATGCACATAGAGAGAACATCATGTGAAGATAAAGGCCGATGCAGGGATGATACATCTCAAAGAATGTCAAAGATTGCCAGCAAACCCCCAGAAGCTAGGGGAGAGGCCTGGAACAGATTCTCCTCCACAGCCCTGAGAAGGAGCCCCCTTTGCTAACACCTCGATCTCAGGCTTCCAGCCTCTGGAATTGTGAGTCAATAAATTCCTGTTGTTTAAGCTGCCCAGTTTGGCGTGTTTGTTACAGTGGCCCTAGCAAGCTAATAATCTCTCTTAAAAATTTTGTTTCAGAATCTTTCTCAGAGTGATTTCAAGGTCACTGATCCTTGCTATATGAAATTGACCTCTTTTCTACTTTTAATTTTGGAATTGATCTTAACATAATTATTATCCCAACACTTCTTCCACTCTCAGTAATGCCTATAAGCAAAATACAAAACCATGAAGTGGTTGGAAGTGACTGTGCTTAAATCGGAACTGGTCCCCTCTTTCTGGGGGGCAAAAAAAAAAAAAAAAAAAACAGAGAACAAAAATCTAACTGTGCCCAATTCAGGAGATATTTTCTACTGGTTCTTAGCCCAAAAACGATGTGGAAACGGTTGGTGGCAAAGCACTCCTGTGTTCTCGGCAGGCCCATTACCCCTGCATTGGGTATAAATGGCTCCTTTTCCTTGGATCTCAGATGCAGAGAGAAGAGTCACACTAGAAGCCCCGAGGAACAACTGTTGTTGGCAGAAAGACAACCTAAGAAAATGAAAGAGGCAGCATAAATATGATCCACAGCCCTGCTAGAGACAGGAGTTCTTTCACTGCATCCAACCCAACAGTGCCAAGACATCTGGGCTCCCGTGGGTCTCAGCAGAATCTCTATGACCCAAGGGTCACTGGGACCCTGTAGACGTGTCTCCCTGAACTTGGGATCCTGGCCCTTCTGCCCCAGCCCCAAACCCTACTTGCTTTGGAGTACTGGCTACTATAGACATAGGTCTGTTGATCTTGAATTTGCAGCTTGAAACCCACAGTACTTTCTCTCCTGTTTTGAGATCCTCCTCTTTGGGCCCCTCTCTTGGAATGTACGTCAGGCTTAGGCAGTTGGTTGCAAGGGTCAGGAGAAGGGAGGGAAGACCATTCTCCTTCCTCCTGTTTCCCAGTGTTCCCTCATGCCTGACACACAGCCTGACTTGATCTTTGAAAGATTCTCTGCTTTCACCGCCTAAAAGTTAGTGGTTTTGTTATAAGTGGGAAAAGGGAAAAGACATGAGGGCATAGGGAAGGGAATGGGGGCGGATTTTCCAGGAAGCTGGGCCTGTACATTCCTCCAAGCAGTGATGGGTTTGAAAGATTAGAGCTGGGACCTTTGAGGAGCCTGACAGAACTCTGCTTCCCTTAACTGGGCAACCTCTAATTCTCACTGCAGCTGCCCTGATACAGCTTGTCATTGCCTGACCCTCAGCTGGCCCACTTGCTAAAGGGTGCTGGAGGCAGAAGACGGGGAGGACACAGGAAGTGGGGAGGGGTCAGGGACCTGTCTAACGCTGAGTGCTCATCCAAGTGGAGACCTGACCTCCGTAAATGGCAGCACCCCTTTGGGCTGGATTCATTTGTAGACCCAACAGGGTCCACCTTGGAAGCATCCAGAATCCCTCCTGTGGTTTCCCCTTCCTTTTCCTCCCCCATAGTCCTCTGGTCTTTCAGTCTGTCTTCTCCTGCCTGGCCCCAGCTCCACTCCAAAAAGCTGTAATCACTCCCACAGATTCCTGAGCACCCCATGAAGAGGTTTGAGGTCTTTTAGATTCTCCAGACTAGAATATTGACAAAACAAACCTTTTCTCTTGCTAATATTGACTGCCTTTCCTAGCTCAGCTCAGATGACTTGTTATGCCAACAAAGTCTGTTTGTTTTAAACTGTCTCCCAAGAAAACCCAGAAAGATGTGAGAAGATTTAAAAAAAAAAAAAACCCAAAAATCAACCAACCCTGTCCTGCCACAGAAGCATAGCAGAAAAGAAAATGCCCAGGCCGACTGCACACTCCGAAGCAGAGAAGGGTGGGGCTACAGATCTGGGAGGACACACTCACGGCATTCTAGGGCTGCAGCTGGGCCTTCTTGGCCAGGAACATCAAGAGTTAAGGAATTGCATTTGGACAAGCACTGCAGCCTGAAACCCAAGCTCCTGAGGTCTCTTTCAGAGTCCAGGGCCAACGAAGTGTCTATTGTCAACAAATGCCACCACCGGACCAATAGCAAGCCAGAATATGGTTCTGAGATAAGGGCCTCTGGATGTCACCAGGCAACAGACACAAAGAAGGCTGGATCAACCCTCCAGCAGCCGATTACACTGCCCCCCAGCTCCCCCCCCCACCCCCCACCCACCCTGAGCCCGCACTCCAGTGCAGCCAGGTGGGAGAGCCACTTGGCCCCAAATTCCCTCAAGATCAAATTACTATCAGTTTCTGGATTTGGGGGGAAAGGAGGTGGTGTAGAAAAGGCTTTACTTGGAAACTGCAGCATAATTTAGTTTATTGAAAAGCTGGGCTGATGGCAAAGGTGAAGATTTTCAAGTAAAAAGGAAATGTTGCTGTAAACTACAGTAAGACTCATCAGCCTCTCCTCCATTCATGGTCTTACATGTCAAAAACTGGGCACAACCCTAGGACCCCCTTGCCCCTGAACTTGTGGCTTTTGCTGGGCGGTGGGGGTGCCTTTGACAAATTTACTATTAGTCTCTAGACCAGTGATTTTTCTTTTTCATCTCATGGCACACATAAACTAATTATGCAGCACACCAAAAATATACATTTTTTGCTACTCAGACAAAAAATTAGGTATAATTTTGGTTTATGCATACTAGATGGCTAGTGCATTGGCTCTTGTCATTTTTAACTTGACCATACAAGGGAAAAGAGGTCAGTGCCCCTGACTTAATAATAGTCAGGTATTGCATGTTTTAGAAATTCTTGCAGCACGCCAGTTGATGAAAATTGCTTCTCTAGGTGAATGTAAGGTGAAACCTAAAGATGCGTGTTTCTCATTCCTACAAAGTATACTCCCTTCATGTCACAGAGCCGGTGGGGGGTTGGAGGACATCATCCATGAAAAGCTTTCTTTCTAACTAATGGAGAGTTGAAGAAACACTTGTATTTTATCAGGCACTTACTCATCCAACATTTAGAACTATGGCAGAGGCCGAGTTAGGCTCTAGGGTTACAAAGATGAACTGGTCATTTTTCCCAAATGGTCTGACTTGGCCCAAAGGCTCACCATCTTACCCACCCTGTATGCTGGAGACTCAAATCTATACTCCCAGCCCAGCCCAGCCCATACCTTCCTTCTCCTAAACATCAGCCCAATATAGCAAATGGTTTTCTAAACACCTTCTCTTCACAAGGCCAACAAGCACAACATGCCCCAAGTTCAAACTTGCTTCACTACAAGAGCTCTTTGTCTTAGTGAATGATACTCCCTCCCCCAATATGGGTTGAACTAGGTCCCCTCAAAATTTATATATTGACATCCTCACTCCCAGTACCTCATAATGTCACCTTATTTGGAAATAGGGTTGTTACAGAAGTCATTAAGATGAGGTCGTACGGGAACAGAGTAGGTCTATACAAAGGAGATATTTGGACACAGACACAGTAAGAATGCCATGTGAGGAGACACACGGGGCAGACAGCCATCTACAAGCCAAGGAACTCCTGAGGCTACCAGAAGCTAGGGAGATGCCTGGAACAGATCCTTTCTAACGCCTTTGGATGGTGCATGGCACTGCCAACACTTTGATTTCAGACTTCTGACCTCAAAACTACTAGACAATAAGTTCTGTTGCTCTGAGCCACACAGTTTGTGATACTTGTTACAGAGGCTCTGGGAAACTAACACACTTTCACTAAACACTGTCCAAGAAAGGAGCTGAGAAGCTTCCATTGAGTCCTTTCCTCCATTACCACTTCTACCCTCCACCTGTAGCCATTTGGTTTATTGCCTCTGCTAACAATCCATTAGTCTTCTTGCTGCTACCTCATTGGAGCAGGCTACCATGATTTCACCAGAATCCTTCCTAACTGCTATGCTATCCCTGCCTCTAATTTTCTGCCTATCTGTTCCTCAAATGCAGCCAGAATCATCTTTCAACATGCAAATCTGAGATAGCACTTCCCTGCTTAAAACCCTCCAGATGCTCCTCCTTGCTTTTAGGATGAAGTTTAGTTTTCCTTGAGGGCTCAAAAGGCACAGGATAACACAGCTCCTGGTCCTCTCTCTATCCCCATGTCTTTCCAGCTTCCTGCCAGTATTCTCCAGCAATAATGAGCTTCTTTCTCTTCCTCAAATGTACCACATTCTGCCTGGCTGCCAACATTTACATACATTGTTCCCTCTGCCTGAAACACATTTCTGCATCCTCTTCATCTACAGGAATTCAACTGATCAAATTGTATTGTAAATACCTCTTTATTTATAGTATCCCACCCAGATGGGAAGTAATCTCATCCATCTTGTTCATGCGTGTGTCTGCAGTGCTTGGCATGGTGCCTGTGACATAGAAGGTGCCTAACAAATCATTTGCTTATCGACTGAGCAACTGAAAAACTGACTGAAATATGACTTCTATCCACACTGAGCTCAGTCCTGAGAGGAGACAACAGTGCGGTCAGAGAAGTTCGGCAACACAGAAATAGGACTCAGTCTGACTCAGTTGGAGGCAGTGGGGAACTTTCCACAGAGGCAATGACATTTAAGCTGGGCTTAAAAGATGAGTAGGAATTGGTCACAGTAGAGATGGGGAAAGGTAGGGAAACTCATTTTAAGCAAAGAAGATGTTGTGGTGAAGGAGCAGCGTATGTTTGAGAAATGGTGGGAACATTTGGTGTGCCCAGAACATGGTGTGCAGAAAGTTGGCTGATGTGGGCTTGGGTCAGACTGTGAATCCTCCAAAGGACTTATTTTTGCATATAAGTCTCAGTGACTTTTCCTGGACATCAAAGAGCAAAAAGAGAGTTGCCTTTTTACAGTCAGGGAAGGGGAGACGCAGGGTCCAAAAGGGCTGCTCTGCTGCCCAGGATGGTCCCTGAAAATTCATTCTCTTCTGAGGTTGAGACTTGTTACCTCTTCAGGGTCACCAGCTAAGCAGTTACATTTCTGCTGAGGCTGAACATCTGGATAAAAACAGCTGGGATCACACCTGCAAACCCCCCTTCCCTAAACCCTGACAGTTCTCAAGAGAACACTGGTTGAGTGAGTGGTTGTCTAATTCCCTTCCAATGTCCTCCCAGGGGAAGGCTTTCTCCGGTTATACTTTATTATTCTGCAATCTCTCTGGCCCTAACTTAATTTCATTCCTTCTTGTTAGTCTTTTCAGACATAAGGAATAATTTTTCTATATATCCTGCATAAAATCATTGCCTGTGCTCATAATTTAACCACCCATTTGCCTTCTCCAAAGAAAACAAATTTGATTCCTTAACTGTTTTCATAAAAAATTCATTCTTTGTCTCACAACCTTAACTTCATAAGGTCATTTTAATCTCCGTCTCTTTCCCTGAGCCCTCTTGTCCAAATGCATGAACTAAAACTAAAGAGGAAGCGTAAAACCAAAATAGCCTTTCTTAAGACAGGTGAGGACTGGATCAGTTGCTGCCAAATCCAGATCCAATATCATGTGCCACTGAAGCCCACATGCCATGCTTTTTGGTTCTAAGCCCAGTATGGTATTTCTCAAGGATCAGCTGATTGTGAATCTTCTTTTTTTTTTTAAAAAAAAAAAAGCCCCCAGAATAAGATCATAGTCATTGGGGTTAGTGCTGTTGGCATGATCTGTGCCGTCAGCATCTTAATGAAGAACTTGGCAGATAAACTTGCTCTTGTTGATGTCATGGAAAGCAAACTGAAAAAAGTGATGACGGGTCTCCTACATGGTGGCCTTTTCCTTAGAACACCAAAAATTGTCTCTGGCAAAGACTATCATGTGACTCCAAACTCCAAACTGGCTATTACCATAGCTGGGACACACCAACAAGAGGGAGAAACCATCTTAATTTGGTTCAGCATAACATGAACATCTTTACATTCATCATTCCTAATGTTGTAAAATACAGTCCTAACTGCAAGCTGCTTATTGTTTCCAAACCAGTGGATATCTTGACCTATGTGTCTTGGAAGACATGCAGCTTTCCCCAGAGCTATGTTATTTGAAGTAGTTGCAGTCTGGATTCAGCCCAATCCATTACCTCATGGGGGAAAGGCTGAGAGTTCACCCATTAAGCTGTCATGGGGGGGGGGGTCATTGAGGAGCATGGAGATCCTAGAGTGCCTGTATGCAGTAGAGTAAATGTTGCTGTCATTTCCCTAAAGACTCTGCACCCTGATTTAGGCACTAATGTAGATAAGGAACAGTGGAGAGAAGTTCACAAACAGGCGGCTGACAGTGCTTATGAGGAGGTCAAACTGAAAGGCTACGCCTCCTACACCATTGGACTATCTGTGACCAATTTCAAAATAGGTATAATGGAGAATCTTAGGCAGGTGCATCTAATTTCTATCATGATTAAGGGTCTCTATGGAATAAAAGAAGTCATCTGCCTGGGTTCCTTGTATCTTGGGACAGAACGGAATCTCAGACGTTGTGAAGGTGACTCTGACACCTGAGGGAGAGGCCCGTTTGAAGAAGAGCGCAGATACGCTGTGGGGGATCCAGAAAGAGCTGCAGTTGTGAAGTCTTCTGATGTCGCACCACCTTACTGTCCAGGCTACAGCAGGATTTTAGTTGGAGATTGTGCGTATTGTCCCTTTTATCTAACCTGTTACTAAAAACAAGAATTTCCTAAAGATAGAAATAGCGACAGATCATAAAGACCTGCATCTCTTCCTGATGCTGGATGGTACTTACCTTGTGCAGTCCTAACCTGGTTAGTGTGAAGCAGTTCCACCTCCTCACAGGCACCACTGCCAATGCTGCACACACCGCAGTTGCCCTTCAAACTAGATGAGTGTTCACTGTGTGTTACGTAACTTGTGGTTCCTTTACCCAGCATGCCTAGTTCAACTTTTTCTCTCCAGTCAATCACATGCTGGGATCCAATGTATAAATCCAGTGGTGCATGTCTTGTGCATAACTGTCCTTAAGGATTTTATTTTGTGTACTATATGTATCAGATTAGTGTACCTTGCCATATAATGTAAAATGAAGAGTCTACATATAAATAATACAGCCAACTATCCAAATGTCATATGAACTAAAACACCAAAGAAACCTTGAACAGCGGGGGGTAAAGATAGGTGAGAGGTTCACTGCAGAGCAAGAACAAACAGTCCCTTCAGTACAGGACTGTCTGCATGTCCCAGCAGTCCAAGACTAACCCAGGGAAACAGATGTCATCACACTGGCTGGAGGAAGGAGAGGACATCATCAATCGGTGGACTGACTGATCTCGAAGAGTGACAGTTGTTCTCAAAAGCCCCCCAGAGGAGACAGACGCAGCTGCCCGGAAGACTGCAGAGGAGGCGTGCGCAGAGTAAAGGAAGCCTGCACCACCTCAGCCCTCCTGGGTCTACAGTGTGGAGCCAGCACTGTGGTCAGAACACAGACGCGTGAGTCTAAGCACAGGCACGCATGCAGCTCAAGCCCAAGGGCCAGGGGTGGGCATTGGTAGCCCAGAGCCATGAAGGAGTCGTCTGTGGTACAGGAGTGAAAGTACAAAATTCAGCACGTCATTACTGTTCAGGCAGCTTAATCTCGTGTGGAAGAAATACCGTGCAACCCAGCAGAAGCAATGGAAAGCCAGGCTGCTATCCTGGGAAGGGGACAGGGGACATCTTGTTGACCCCATGCATGGGTAGAGGGTCAGACACCTCCCAAGGAGAGAAACAAGGACAGAGCCCATGCAGATCCTGTCTGAGATTAGGCGACTTTACAGTGCCAGAGAAGCACTTGGAAAATTTCAAGGAGGTCACTTTCGAGTGTGTGTGCGCGCGTGCACATGTGCAGGATAGGAGAGTGGGGCCTGGGCAGGGAGGGGCCCCTTTTACCTGGGTCTAAGAAAAGTACTGGCTTGAATTCAAGTTGGCCTGACTTCAAACCACTGATCGTGACCACTATAAAATATTGGGAATCACATCAAACTTCTTTTTTATGACAAAGCTAAAACTTTAAGCTTTAGATAACAGTGACACAGACGTGGGCAGGCCTACTGTGTTGCCCCTTTCCTCCTTGTCCCGTCAAATGTTCTAGCCCTGCCCCGCATCTACTCTTGACAACCTTGCCTTCTCAGCAGGTCCTACCTCCTTCATTCTTCTGACCTCCCTCTTTGTTTTTCACTTCTCTGTGTATGAGATGGTCCCGTAACTTGGAAGGGAGGCAGGAAACACTATCGCTTCCTGGTAGCATAGGGCTGGAAAGAGAAGTATACTGGGGCAAGTTTGTGGGGCAAGTTTGTGGAGCAATTCAGAGCCAGGCAGACTGACTCTGGGGCAGGGCAGGACCTGAAGAACAAATTGAAGATTAGGGTGATTTATGTGTCCATTTCTAGCTGTAGGTAGGGAGCTTCTTTGTGGGAAAAATCATGCCTTCTATATTCTCTTATCCCTTTATTCCTTGAACAATGCCTGTCATTGAGAGTGTGTGTACGTGCTGAATAAATGAAAGGATGATGAGATGAATGACTGAAAGTCCCTGCCTTTGCCTGTTGGGATTGGCTCAGAATTTGGAACAGGCTTGACCTTGAAGTTAGAACCATCAGCAGATCCAGCCGCAGGAGTAGAGAAAGAGGGAGAGAGCATGGGTCTGAGATGAACTGTCCCCTTCTCCCACATCCCAGAAGAATTTTATTGCAGGTTCTGTTCCTTCAATAGCTGTGACTCAATGCTGCCCTCATGCCACCACCCTAGCCCCTCAGTAACAACAGTGCTGCCCAGAAGCAACGCTGCTTCCCATCAGGGACACAAAAATCCCTGCAGTTCCCTTTGAGTCTCATCGCTGCTGTCACATGAGCTGCTGATGAACTGTGAAACATCCAATGGGTCACTCTTACTTTTTGAAATAGTTCCCCAGAGAGTTCCTCACCAACTGCAGATTCATGTGCAACGGTGAACCATTCCTGGGGTCCACCAATTGCTGTTTGCAGTCACCCAGGAACCTTAGTTTCAGATAATTAGCAGCTCCCTGGGAATGCTTGCCTTTGCGAAATACTGCATGCTCATTTGAGCGTGAAGAGACTCCTGATAGGAATATCAAAATCACCTTTGAATACTGGATAATTGATAGGTATGTTCATACCCTTCACTAAGCTCTAGGTGACAGCTTGGCATGCAATTAACAAAACAAAACAGAAACCTAGCCTCTGATCTGTTACAAAGCATATTGAATAGGCCTATCTCACAGAGGGTGGGTGACTCTTGGTGCCGTTCAGCTGAGAGTGGTCTAGTGGGAGAGAGTATCAGTGGAGAGAAAGCCCAGGAAATAAGAAGGCAGCTGCTGCCAGCTGTGTCAGGCAAACAAGATTTAAAGCCCAAGGCTGGAATTAGGCTAGAGGGGATCAGACCCTACAGCTGGGTGTGGGGTGGAGACTAACGCCTCCCTCTATGAAGGCAGTGTCTCCTGATTACAGAATTCCTGCTGGTGCTGTGCCCCTCTCCCACCCGCACGCACCCCTGCTCAGTGGTGCCAGCAGGCATATCTCAGAACAAAACTGGCCTTAGTATATTGCCCTAAAGCAGAACTTTGTCCAATGATCAACATCACTTTTGTGTCAAAATCCCAAACAGAAGTCTAACCCTCCTAATCCCTGCCATGTCCCTCCAGGCTTCCTTTTGCATGTAGAAACTTCTGTATGTCATCTCTCTCACCCCAAGATAGTAAGACTCCATTGAAATAATATTAATAATAGCAGCTAGTATTAATTGTTCCCTTAATAAGCATCAGAAGTTATAGTGACCTTTCTAAAACATAAAGCTGGTCATACCATCTTCCCACTCCTAGTCCTTCATCGATGCTTCACCACCCGTGGGCTAATGCTCCTCACTCACATATGTGTGTTTCATGGTCTGCCACAGCCTACTATTCTGGCTTTACTTCCTGCCAATCTCCCCACCCCATACAGCCTCTGGTCTAGCCACACCGACCAACCACTGTTTCAAGAACAAGCCTCCTCCTATTGGGCCCCCTTCCTCTTCCGGTGCCAGGAAGGCTTTGTCTCTTTTGGCAAGTTTCTACTCAGCCTTCACCATACAACTCCAAAGTCACCTTCTCTACAGCAACCTCCCTAACTCTTCCAGGAGTTTCCTTTTCCATGTTCACCGAGCAGTTTGTTTTCATCTTCATACAGTCCCAAGCAAAGGAGTGTTCCAGATCTGATTCCTCCTGTGGACCTTGAACTCCTGAAGATAGAAAGTAGAGGATCCATCTTTACGTAACCAGCGTGCTGGCTCTCTCGGTGCCATGCAGCTCTGAAATCCGCATGTGCTGTCTGTGTTCCCCCTGCGCCCACCTGAGTGCCCAAGGCAGTGGCTCTTGAGGAACGCCAATCCATCTGGGAGCAAAGCAGACTGTGTGGGAGTGATTGTGGGTGACTCACAGGGCACACCCGACCGCAAACAACTGAAAACTGCTCATCAGTTGCCTTCCCATGAAATTTCCTCCTTGGTCATGCTACAACCAGGGGCTTTTTTCTCTTCCTTCCCCTAAGGGGTACCCCATTGTGTTGGCTCTTCCCTCCTCTATTTTTATGTATGCGTCTATGAATGTTGCTATTTATAAGAATTAATAAAAATGCAAACAGAACATAAGAGTGAAAAATAAAATTGAAGTACTGTATCTATTTTACAGCCAGTGTCACTTTCCAGAAATGACTGCATTCTTTACAGTTTCTCTTCCGAGTTCTTTTGGTGGTTACCACCCTAACCTTAACTTCTACACTTAGATCTTTATTATTTATCTACGTAGACTGTCTCTACCAACTCCACAATAGGAAATATAGTGAAATCAGCATACTTGGTCCACCTCCCACTTTCTTTCTCCATTCCCTCTCTCCTTTCTTAATCTTTGTGATAGCCTTAATCTGAGTTCTTCTGATGATTATCATTAAATAATATACTGAAGCTTCTATATCTTGATCTATCAAATTTACATATATTTATACACTTGCTTTCTATTAATGCATTTACACTGTCATTTTCTTCTCTCCTTATATCATCCTATTTTTGTCAACTCACCATATTTTAACACGACAAGGTATTCATAACATTTGAATATTGTAGTACAATCATAATTGGATTTTCTTGGTCAATAGGTTCATTTCTAAAGCAGAAAACCAATAAATAGAATTCAAATAATACAACTAAGTAATAATTATTCACAGTAGAACCAAGCACAGTGGCTGGATTATAAGAGAGGGAGAGAGAGAAAAAAATGTTTTGTTAGCAAGCTGTGAACCCGTCTGGTTCTGGGCTCGTTTTGAATTGCACATTTTTAATCGATTTCTAAAGTAATAGTAATTGGCCTGGTCAAGTTTCTCCCTTCTTCTTCAGTCAGTGTTAGTAATACCTCTTATGCCAGGAAGTCATCTTTTCTCTCTAAATTCTTGAATTTATTGCCACAGGGTTGAATCTCCCAGTTTTGTTTTCTCTCTGTTACTTATCTAGGGTTCTTAAGGATTTAGTGATTCTAAGGAACTAGCTTTTAGGTTTATTTAAGCATTAAATAAATGTTATAGTTACACTTTAATAAATCAATAAATTAAATTTTAATTAACTTATATTTAATTGAGTTTAGCTTTAATTTTAAGAAATGTCCTCTTTCCAGTTTCCTTTGGTTTATTGTTGCTTAGCTAGTTCCTTCAGACAAGTCCTTGGTTTCCTTACTTTTTAATCTTTCTTCTCTTACTATAAGAGTGTTATAGGCCATGAATTTCCTCTGCAGATAACTTTTGCTGGGTCATTGATTTTTAGTTTTGTGTTTCTCTTTCTTTTATCAATAAAAATTTCCCTTCTGATGTCCTCATTGAGCCAAAGACTAGGTGCATATTTCTTAATACTTAAATATAGATTTTCCCTCATCTTTTAATAATTTATTTTTACAGGCATTAGAGTATGATAAAAAATTTTGCTCCTCAAATCGCTACTTTAAAATGGTATGTTGAAAGTTTCCTTTTTTGGCTTGACAAGTGACTTCTAATGTGTTTGCTCCAAGTAAGTATAATCTTCAATAAATAAGATGAAAAAATAGCAAGCAACATAGATGGAGCTCATTTTCTTCTCAGGGAACGTGATGTCAACTGACAGCAACTCCATCCATGTTAGTTCTCTGCCAAGGACCTTGGAGTTATCCTGAGCTCCTCTTTTTCTCTTACTCTCCAATTAGGAAATACTGTGTTTTTAAAATATACCCAGAATCCAACCACATGTCATCACTTCCACTGCCACCACCTAGGTATAAACTGTATCATTTCTCACCTGCAATCAGTAAGTTCTTAACAGACCTCCCTGTGGCCCCTTTCACCCCCCTACAGTTTGTTTTGAACACAGCAGCAATTGTATCTTGTTAAATGTAAGGAGACCATTTGCTCTTCACAGAACCCTCCAATAGTTCCTGACCAACAACTTCCTTTTTCATGCAGAAGCCTTTTGGTGGGGTCCTGGGCACCCTGACAGGCTGGAAGAGCAGGGAAGCTCCGGCTGAGTGGACAACCTACCAGGAAAGGAGGAGGAGGGTACTGGGACATAGGGAACTCTGAAATAACCAAAGGACACTTATTTTTTTCTAGTATATTTTATTGATTATGCTATTACAGTTGTCCAATTTTTGTCCTCCTCTTTCTCCCTCTCTACCTGGTACCCCCATTCCTGCCAGCATTGCCCCCCTCTTAGTTCATGTCCATGGGTTGTACACATAAGTTGTTTGGCTTTTCCATTACCTACATTATGTTTAACATGGCACCCCCCCCCCACCATCTATTTTGTACCTACCAATTATGCTTCTTATTCCCTGTACTTTTCCCACATTCTCCCCCTCCCACTCCCCCTCCCCACTGGTAACCCCCATGTGATCATTTCTGTGATTCTGTACCTGTTCTAATTGTTTGCTGAGTTTATTTTTGTTTTTGCTTTTTAGTTTCCATTGTTGATTAGTTGTGAGTTTGTTGTCATTTTACTGTTCATAGTTTTGACCTTCTTTTTCTTAGATAGGTCCCTTTAACATTTCATATAATAAGGGCTTGGCGATGATGCACTCCTATAACCTGACCTTGTCTAGGCAACACTTTATCTGCCCTTCCATTCTAAATGACAGCTTTGCTGGATAGAGTAATCCTGGATGTAGGTCCTTGTCTTTCATGACTTTGAATGATACTTTCCAGCCCCTTTTTGCCTGCAAAGTTTCTTTTGAGAAATCAGCTGATAGTCTTATGGGAACTCCTTTGTAGGTAACTGTCTCCTTTTCTCTTGCTGCTTTTAAGATTCTCTCCTTATCTTTAAACTTGGGTAATGTAATTATAATGTGTACCTCCTTGGGTCTAACTTCTTTGGGACTCTCTGAGCTTCCTGGATTTCCTGGAATTCTGTTTCCTTTGCCAGATTGGGGGAGTTCTCCTTCATTATTTTTTCAAATAAGTTCTCAATTTCTTGCTCTTCCTCTTCTCAATCTGACACCACTATGATTTAGATGTTGGGGTGTTTAAAGTTGTCCCAGAAGTTCCTAAGCCTCTCCTCATTTTTTTGAATTCTTGTTTCTTCATTCTGTTCTGGTTGAATGTTTGTCTCTTCCTTCTGCTCCAAACCATTGATTTGAGTCTGTTTCCTTCCCTTCACTGTTGGTTCCCTGTACATTTTCCTTTATTTTACTTTTCATAGTCTTCACTTTTTCCTCTATTTTGTGACCATACTCCGCCATTTCTGTGAGCATCTTGATTACCAGTGTTTTGAACTCTGCATTTGATAGATTGGCTATCTCTTCATCACTTAGTTGTGTGTTTTGGGGAGCTTTGATCTATTCTTTCATTTGGGCCATATTTGTTTGTCTTGGCATGCCTGTTGTGGGGGAGGGGTCCAAGAGGAAACAATGCCACTTGCTTGGTTCTTGGCCAGTTTTCAGTCACTTCCTCCTCTACCCACAAGCAAATTAGGCCCTTCTGGTGCTGATTTTGGGGTGGGGGTGGTTTTGTGCATGTTTTAGGACCCTGTGGATCTCTCCAAGGAATTCTCCTACGAGGCTAGGAGTTTCTCCTGCTGCCTCAACCCCCACAGGTTTTTTCAGTCAGAGGTTTTGAGGCTTTATTTCCACTCACTGGAACTCTGGATTGTGTGGTCTGTCTTGCTCCCCATTTGTTCCTCTTGGTTTATCCACATGAAACTGTGGGACCACCCACTCTGCCAGCCACCATCTTGCCCAGTCTGCCAGTCACCACCTTGCCACAGTCCTCTCTGCTCCAGCTGCCTATGTCCACCCCTCCTACTGGTCTGGATGAATGTTTTTTCTTTAACTCCTTGGTTGTTGGACTTCCGTACAGTTCAATTTTTCTGGCAATTCTGATTTTTTTTGTTGTTTTTAAATTTGTTGTTGTTGTTTTGGCTGTGGGAGGAGGCAAAGTGTATCTACCTATGCCTTCATCTTGGCCAAAAGTCCTCAAACAAGTTTTCAATTTCTTGCTCTTCCTCTTCTCCTCTGGCACCCCTATGATTCAGATATTCGAACACATAAAATTGTCCCAGAGGTTCCCTCTCCTCATTTTTTTTTTTTAATTCTTCTTTCTTCATTCTGTTCTGGTTAAATGTTTATTTCTTCCCTCTGTTCCAAATCATTGATTTGAGGCCCAGTTTGCTTCCTTCACTGTTGGTTCCCTGTATATTTTCCTTTACAGTGATCCCTCACCTATTGCGGGAGTTACATTCCAGAGACCCCCATGATAGGTGAAAATCCGCAAAGTAGTAGTGTTATATTTATTTTATTATATATATAGATAAAGGCTTTATAAACCCTTCCCACACTCCTATAAACCTATCCCACACTCTTATAAACACTTCATATGCTCTTAAACACTTTCTACACTTTTAAACCTATGTAATTTTAACAACATATAAAATTCTATATGGGTACTCACCAGCAAAGTATACACTCATCCCTCGCTATATCACTGTTTTTTTTAAAACCCACAATACAGTGAAGCCGCAATAAGTGAACTGCAATATAGTGAGGGACAACTGTATCTCACTTTGCGTAGCCTTCACTTCTTCCTTGATTTTGCAGCTGTTTTCAGTCATTTCTGTGAGCATCCAGATTACCAGTGTTTTGAACTCTGCATCTGACAGATTGTCTATCTCCTCATCACTTTATTCTTTTTCTGGAGTTCTGTTATTTGATCTGTTCTTTTATTTGGGCCATATTTCTTTGTCTTGGCACACCTGTTACATTATAAGGGGCAAAGCCTTAGGTACTCACCAGGGCGAGGCAACATACTTTGCTGTGTTGTGGCACTGTCTGTGGGGGAGGCATCCAAGAGAGAACAATGCTGCTTCCTTGGCTCTCACCCCAGTTTCAGTCACTTCCTCAGCTACCTTAAAGTGAATTGGGCCCTTCTGGTACTGATTCCTGGGTGGGTGGGTTTGTGTATGTTCTAAGACCCCATGGGTCCCTCCAATGGACTCTTCTGTAAAACTTGTAGTTTCTCCCACTGCCACAACCCCCACAGGTTTTTACAGCTAGAAGTCCCAAGGAACACGTTGAGGAAAGCTATTTATTGACAATCCAGTTCCAAGGGTTAATGCCATCATTATCTAGAAAAGGCAAATGTGACCTTCTTGACAGCAGGCTTTTAAGGCAGGAATCATTTATGTTACAGTAAGTTTGGCAAAATGTTCTTGCCCAGATTCATCTTCAGGAATGAGTGATTTACTTTCAGTCCTTCAACATGAACTTTCCTGCATTGGTTGTTTCTTCCACAGGGAAAAACAGTGAAATTACATTTTCCTTTCAACCAGAAGCATCTCTGATTGTACTTACAATAACACCATCTGATTAGTGCAAATGTGTGGGTCTCTCTCTGCTGTGCACTTTGTAAACTAACCAACGATGAAGGCTTTGTTGCAGCTGTCCACATGAAATGAGGGGAGGCCTTCTGAGTTGGAGGATGGCCACTCTTTATTTTATTGGAAGAGCATGTTACCTGATATTTCACCTACTGGGATGAACACAAGAGGCCTTTATCTGGGTTACCTGATCAGTCCTATGAAACTTTCATTACTGGATTGGCTGCAAGAGACAGGAAGGGACTTCTAAGGAAGCCTCAGATATAATAACACTTTCCAGAGTTGACAGCCTTCCTAACCAGAACACTTGTCCTCCCTATATTGAGCCAGGACCAATGTCATTTTTATGTAAGGAATCTCACAACGGTGTGTGTCGGTGTGGGGGGTGCGGGTAGAGAGATTGAAAGACAGAGAAAGAGCAAAGAGATGCTTCTGGGATCTATATTATTTTGTACCTCAAAAATATTTTGGAAAGGAACTTTTCTACAATGTGTCTTGGGCTGCTTCCTGTCCTCACTTCCCTGCACAAACACAGGGTAGCTTCTGTGAACAAAACAAAAATCATCTCAAAAAGCAGAGCTGAATAGGCTCAGGAGCTTCAGCCAAATAGCCTGCCTCACGTCAGGAGGAAGGGAGACCACATATCTATTGAGCATTTTCAGTGAACCACTTTGCCTATTTACTCATCCTACGATTTGTCTTATTATCTCCTTTATAGGATTACACACTGGGATTCAGAGAGGTCATGGGAAGTCTTATAGCCCCCTCCTTTGTCCAAACTTTCACCCATTTCTGACCTGGTTTCTTGTAATGTATTTCTAAGGGATTTCTCCACTTAGAAATCTTTTTACCCTGAAGCTAAAATGAAGTTTTCAAAGTGCACATCTGATCAAGTGACTCGTGTATTACCCATCCCCTCGCTCCACCCTAATGTTACAAATCCTCCATTGTCATCCCATGCTCTTGGCACAAGCCCTAGGGTAACCAATGCAGACTGCATCATCTGTCCCCTCCTCTCTCTTTAGCCTCATCTTGTCCTCCTTTCCTTTCACCCTCTGGGCTCTAAATCAACTCTGTGTGCCATGCTTCTCTGGCCCAAGACCTTCCCACGTGATATTACCTCCACCTTGGGAGCCAGGCCCATCCCCCAGCCCCACCCAGGCCTCAGTTCACTCCTACTCATCCATCAGCTCACAATTCACCCATCTCTTCCCCCCAGGTAAGCCTGGACTTGCTCCCCAGCATTGTCACACATACTTAGAAGCCTGTGTATGCTTCTCTCAGAGCACTTACCACCACGTAAAATGGGCATTTTTATCTTATGACCATTTGATTGTCTTCTGACTTCCTTACTAGACTGGTATGGATGGGGTCTCTTGTTGCACTCACCATTCCATTTTGAATGACTCACACAGTGCCTGGTCTAAGGTAGGCACTCCATATTCATTGTTTCAATACGACTGGATGGGAATGAATAAAACAACACCTGGCTTACCATTGACTCAATCGTAGGCCAGGATTTAAGCATCATAGTTTATGCTCATTTCATTGCTTGTGCCCCCTCTTCTAACCACTGGCCTCCTGAATTTAAAGTCTTTAGTTAAATGTCCTCCATTGTCTTCCTTTTCTCAGAACTGATAAACCTAAAATTGCTCATGTCTTTTCCAGCTGCTTGAAAAATTGCTGCTGATACCAAAACTTTCCCCTCCGATGTTTCCCTTTTTAGAAAGTTCTCATGTGAGCTTTGAATAAGGGGTGCTTTTTCCTTGCTCCCACTGTTGACCCCACATGTCACTTCTGTTCTGTGCCAGTTCTTGGGCTGAAAATATTCTTCTTTGCTCCCCTGACCCAAGACTCAGTGCTAAGGCACATGTCACAACAGCTCTCCCCAGGGAGGATGGGGAGCTGGAAGGGTGAGTACAGGTGAGTGAGTACCTGTGAGCTGGAAAATTAAGGTGCATATCAACAAGAAAGCCACTGTTGGGACACAAACTTCACCCTATGTTGAAGAAATTATGTGATAGATTTGGGGGGGGGCAGTGGTAGGCAGAAATGAATGGTAGATCCTGTCTTCAAATTCTAGCAATTTCCTTGAAAGCATTTAAAGCTTTAAGCCATTATATTTGCAGCTACTGCACAACTTCTTTGCAGCCAACCTCATCAACACTTACTGAGAACCTGCCATGGGGTCACAGGGCTGAACAGTGCACGGGCCTCCCAATGCAGAGGGGGAGACCACACCAAGACAAAGGTGAATAGCACATGGTACTAGAGAAAGGATGACATGGAGGAGGGAACAAATAATGCTGTAGAAGGGTGCAGGTGGTGAGACAAACCGGAAGACAGAGAGACAGTAACATTTTAGTTGGTTTTTAATGATAAAGAGAATTTCATCAGACGAGTAAGGCAGGAAAGGGTAGCCTAAACCAAGGGGCAAAGCATGAGCAAAGTGGTGAGCTGGAAGCAAAGTGTGTTTTGGAAGAACCATGGCATTTGTGTAGCTGAAGCATTGGGTGGGTATTACTTAGAATGTGACTATAATTTATAGATGGAAACACTTTTGAAAGTAAAGCAGCACACTATTAACAGTGATGGCAGAATGACAGCATAAACCAGGACTATTTCAGGCGAACTGTGGCTACCTAGCTAGAGGGGAGGATGGCCATGACTGGGCACTGGACTGGAATGTGAGTGGGATAGGGGATGAAGGGCTTAACCCTCCTCAGGAGCCAGAATTGAAGTTGTGATTTTTTTCTTAAAATATTTTATTTATTTATTTTAGAGAGAGAGGAAAGGAGGAAGAGAGAGAAGGAGAGAAACATCATGTGCAAGAGATACATCAATTAGTTGCCTCTTGCATGCTCTCTGACTGGCATTCAATCCCCTGAGCCACACCAGCCAGGGCTGAAGGCTTTTAAGCAGGGTAGTGTGAGATTGTCCCGTGTTGCAGGAAGATCATCAGGGTAGCCATATTGAGGAGAGATTTCAAGGTGTACAGAAAAGGAACTAGACTGTAAGCTTTACAAGGACAAAAATCACATCCTTTTATTCAGAATTTATGCCCAACGAAGTGGATAGCACAATGGCTGGCATGGAGGAGCTTAATAAAGATTTCAAATGCAAGGCCTTCTCTGACCTGTGTCTTTAACTCTACAGCCCCTCCCCACCCGTTATTGCCAGTACTCCTTTTTTCCCTTCTCTCCAGGGCTTATTGCTCTCTGGACATGCTATACGTATGGGTCTGTGTACTTCTTCTGGAATGCAAACCCACCAGGTCAGAGATTTTGATCTGTTTTCTTCACTGCTGGCTCCCTAGTGCCTGGTGCAAGGAAGACACTCAATACACATTTGTTGGGGGAAAGGAGGAAGGAGAGGAGATTTGTTTGGCATCTCCGACAACTGCGCGGGCGTGAGAGATGAGGATCTGGAATGGGCAGTGTGGTCGAGATAACGAGAGAGAACTTGAAACCAGACTTGTTTGCCCAGACCTTCCTCCTGGGATCATCTTGCACGGAGCCTTTTCATCTTTGCAATTCCTTCTGTAGCCCCCAGTGCTGTGATCTGTAGTGAGTCGGTGTGGAAGGAATCCCCAGGCCTCCTGCTTGTAAATCATTAACATCTCCTCTGCCCTCTGACTGCTCAGCCAAGGTCACCGTCATTTCCTGCACTGCCTGGCTCCCAAGTGCTCATAGCTTATCTGTGAATGTTTGATGAAAGGATGACATTTGCCACCTTAGCAAGGGGAAAGGAACCTAAGTTCACAAAGTTCATTTTCAAGCACTTTCTTTTCAGTCCATGAGATTTAGGCACTTTTTCTCTACAACTAAACAGCCCTTTCTAATGGCTCTCTTTCCTCTTAGACCTGCTTTGAGGACCCTCTTCCTGAACTGGTAGGCCTCTCTTCTGGCAAAGCCCTCTTTCTCTCGGGCTCTTTCGTATCTTTTATATGACTTGTTCTTTCTGTGCTTCACCTAGACCCCAAAGAAATTGGACAAGTGGGCCTTGGTATCTTCCCTTAGGATAAATTGAGCCTGTGGCCAACCAACTTCCTGAACCCCAAATAGCTAAGGGTGCAAGGCCTTCCAATCTGCTCAGGTCCCATCTGGGCCAAGTGTCAGTCCCAAGGCTTCATCACAGTTTCTTCTGGGAAACCTATGGGCCATCCTTCATGTCAACAAAACCCCTGGCAACCTGCCCAGGCCTGCCTGGACGTGCCGGAGATGGTGTGGTGGTAACAGATTGTGCTTCTCTGTCACAACCACATTCCACACCGTGCTGGCACTGGGTGGGGACAGAGATGTGGGCCAGGGGGTATTGTAATTAGAATCTAACACCTTGGGTCCTGCCATCTGGAGAGGGCAGCTGATGGGGACTACCCAGAGACCAGGGACCTCTAAGGGCAGCAGTCAGCACACCTAATGAGGCAGATGCAAGGGTCAGGGTGGAATGCTAAGACAGGTCAGTAGCCAACAGTGAGAGAGAAGTTAAGAGACGAATATAGATCCTGTGGTGGAATCCAAGACTCTGGACACCGAAACTGCAAAGGAATTAAAAATGAAGAAGACAGATGTAAATATAACATATGCACATTTCTAAGAGTAAGGCCTGTTGGGAGGTGGGATTCACAACCAAAGGCCAAGACTGTGCAGGTGAAGATGCACAGAAGAGTGTGAGGAAGAAGTGGTTACTTCAGCCTAGGCCCAGAGGCTGGTGACTCCTCTTACCCCATTTTCAGGAAAGCATTCAGTTCAGTTTCCGTTTAGGACCTGTGCTTCCTTAGAGGTACCCAGATATTTTCCAGGTTCTACCTTCCATTGGGATTGGTTCTGATAGCTGGAGGTCATGGTCCATTCATTTATTCATGAGCTCTCATTGAGTCCATTGGCAGGACCTGAGTTGGTTGAGATACTTCTGTGAACCAAACAATCCCAATCTTCAGAAAGCTCCCAGTCCAGTGGCAAGGGCTGGCTAGAGGACAAGGAATTATAACTCATTGTGATCAGTACTATAATAGGGTCATGTCCAGGGGGCCACAGGAGCACATCATAAGTTTGGCCCCTGATAGATTGTTGCATAAGCAATTTTTCAAGTAGTGCTCCCAGGAAAAACCAGACAGTAGGAAAGCAGGGTAGGGGAAGAAGCCTCTCAACAACAAAGGTGAGATTGGAGGCATAAGTCCCATTGAAAGTGGTTTGCAGCTAAAGAGGGACTCTGGAGTTTAAGCCAGGTCTCGGAATTTTTCTACAGGAAGGAAGAACCTGGGATTTCAGACTCCCGCCCTCCTGGTCACTATCCAGGGGCTGCTGTGAGGACAGGCACATACATCCCCAGACACTATACATGCTGCTGCCAGGGGGCCAAGGGCATCTCCGCTGGAGAAGAATCGTAGGTGTGGGCTGCAAGAAGCAAAAACATTCCAAAAGGGAAACAGAAGGAAGGTAGGGAGGGGTACAGAGAAATAGTAAAGGGACCCCAGAGGATCTAATGGAGCATCAATGTCTGATACAGGCACCCAACCCCATTCTGTGGGCCAAGAGAGACTTCCTGAGGTCACACCACACCCAGGATGAGAGATGGGAGTAATGCAGCCAGGGATATGTGAGAGGCTTGAGGTGGGGAGTTGGTAGAGAAGAATGGGCAGGGCAAGGAGCAAATGCTGTGTGATAACTGCATTCAGATGGATTCCTCCCATCCCTTGGGCGGCTACTTTTTTCAGGTGTTAAGTAATTTGTAATTACCAAGATAACAACATCAGGATAACCATCTCTTCTTAAAAAACAAAACAAACAAACAACAACAAAAAAAAACACCTATTACCTAGCCTAGTTTCCTTTGGGGGAAAAATGTCTTGTTGAGAATGATAGCTGCTCCAAAATTTTTGTGAGTTAAAGCACAGAGAGAAGAGAGAGAGAAAGAGATGAAATCAGAGAGATCAGTTACTCTTTAGCGTGCAGATATGAGTCCTGCTTCCCCTCTGGAATATGTGGGCACTTTGGGGGGATCCCTTCTGTGTTAGTCAGGATTCTCTAGAGAACCAATACGATATATATATTGTATGCATATTGTACATGCACATCGTAAGGAATTGGCTCACACCGTTAGGGAAGCTGAGAAGCGCCAAGGTCTGCAGGGTGAATCATCAGGCAGGAGACCTGGGAGAGTCAGTGGTGCGGTTCCAGTATGAAGGCTGGCAGCTCCAAGCCCAGTGATAACATATGTTTTAGTTTGAAGGCAGAAAAAAAAGGGAATGTCCCAGCTTGAAGGAGGTCAGGCAAGAGAATTCTCTTTCCCAGCAGAGGGTCAGACTTTTTGTTCTATTTAGGCTTTTAACTGATTGGATGAGGCCCACCTACATTACCAATTCAAATGTTATTCTCATTCAAAAACACAGAAACACCCAGAATCATGTTTGATCAAATGTCTGGGCACCCCACGGCCCAGTCAAGACACATCAAATTAGCCATCACACCTTCCTAAAGAAATTCAAAGCCACTTGTGAGCCAGGGGAGGGGAATTTCTTTGGATGTGTGGGTCTTTCTTGAGACTGCCAAAATTACACTACATGGAAATTAGTAAGAAAAGTCCTTCTACTTACTCCAGTGATCGGACAGCCCATTCTCTGAGACATTTTGCTAATTGAGGCTTAGCAGCATGATTATTCTCATTTTCCTTATTTTACTGTGTTTGAACTTTTAAAGAATAGTCAATTGCTCTATAAGATGAATTAGAGACACAAGTTTTATCTGATATTAATCCAAGAATGAGCCTTCCTTGAGTTTTTCAAATAGGCATTTATAATTCCTTTAATCAAGAAAACCGCACAAAATGATTAATATTTCTCTATGATTCCAAATTACCTCCTCCCAAAAGAAAAGAAAAATGCTCAGCTGTGAGGACGTGAAACCACGCTGTGATTATGCTGAGGAAAATTATCATCTAAGAATCATTTCAAGGCTATAAATAAAAGACACATACCTTCACTTGACCCTGATATAAAGAAAAAGAGAGTTCTACAATATCATATATATCAATCTGAGGGAAGCTCTAGACCATTATCTCATGGTTACATCAGTTCAGCAGGGTGCGGGCGGGGGGGTCATGATTATGCTGGTCCTTTGTCCATATGACTCTGTCTGAATCAGATTCAGCAGTGACCATGATGCTCCAGGCAGATGACAGTTGGAAGTGAGCAGGTATTGAACTCTCTGGTACTGAATGAGGGGCCAGCAGCCTAGATGAGGATCCTTAGATTCTGTCCCCACTACCAAAGGGAAGAAGAAAATGAAAAGCTTATAGAGAAAGAGAAGTGAAATCAACCCATCTTGCTCTCTTGAATCTTAAATGTGACGCCCCTAGGTCTGTGCGGACATCCTCCAAAGGTGAGAGTTCACTTACAGAAGGAACCAATGGCAGAAGTGAAGAATCTGACTCCAAGTTGAGCTTCTAGGAATGATGCCCAAAACCACTCTGTGGATCTGGGTCTCAAAGGGGCTGCAGCTCCCACCACGATCAGGAAGTCACTTCCACTAAAGTGGGAAAGTGCACCTGCTGGCTCCAGAACAATCATACTGTGGCCATGACCTGCCCCAGCACCACAGGGTGCACTCTTCTCACCCTGTGGAATTAATTCAGTTCTCCAGTCAGTATAATACAGCATCAGGTGTGTGTGTGGGGGGGGGGGGGCCTGAGTCACACCCACAACCCGACCTATCAAAGAGTATGGGCTGTATGGTGTTTCGCTTTCAGCCTCTGTAGTATGAAATGGCACTCAGAAGAATTAAGCCCCCAAACAGTGCAAACTCCAGCTGGTGTGGTGGGCAGCTTGGGTCAGGTTCAAGGGCATACACTTCACTTCTTTGATTCTCAATTCCCTAACCTATAAAAATGAAGGTAAGACTTACTTTGAAGAGTTAAATTTATGGGACTTCTGTAAAAAGTCCCATAAATGTTAGGTTCCCATTAAATGTAAAAGACTAGAAATCCAGGTTGTGAGTAATGCCTATCAGTCAACTTTATTTCTTTTAGGTATATTGGCTTAATAGGTATTTCAAGGCATAAATATTCAATGCAGCCAATACTGGCTGAGTTCACACACTATGCAAGGTGCCACACAAAATTCTCCTGTGCTACACAGATGGGCGAGGTGCACTTTGCCTGTGTCTCCCAGGGGTTCCCACTTACAGGAGGATGGTGATGACTATCCCTCAGCAACAAGGAGACATTTTGGGGTCATGCAACCATGGGGCGACCTGGGATCTGAAATCAGAGACCCGGGACGTGGAAGCCATCAGCATTCCATCACCCAGGTGCTCTCACTCTCTTTCTGATCGCTGCCTCTCTCCACATGTAAGCCTCATCCTCCAAAACTGGCTTCCTCTCCTAAGATTGACCTACGCTCCCAAAAGATGCAGGTTCCTATCTTCCCCTCATGACCATCTGAGAAAAACTCATCTCAGTTCCAGTTCAAAAAATCCCAGGGAACTGTTCTGATTGATCTGCTTTGGGTCAGGGGCCCATTCCCTGGACCAACTTCTATGGCCAAAGCGGAGAATGTCAGTCTCCGCTAAAGCCATGTTGGAGTGAGAGTGTCAGAGTTCTCCAAACAGAAAAGGTCTATTTCTTTCTTTTTCAAGAAGGATTTTGTGTATTTATTTTTAGAGAGAGGGGAGGGGAAGGAGAAAAAGAGGGAAAGAAACACGGACCAGTTGCCTCTCAAAGGCACCCTGATTGGGGACAAACCTGCGACCCAGGCATGTGCCATGACAGGGAATCAAACCAGCAAATTTTCACTTTGTGGGATGACCTCCCACCAACTGAGCCACACTGGTCAGGGCTGGAGAAGTTCTACTTCTAGAAGAATAAAGGAGTGCTGGTTGGTCAGGATAATACACATTCATAATAGGGGACTTTGAAAATATTTGTATTTCATAAGTATGCACCATCCATCTGGATAACCTCAATTTGAAGGCAGACTCTGCAGCCCAAGTTTTCATGATTGGTTGCCTATACTGACTGACCAAGGACCCAAATTATTACCAAGGCTGTGTGGCCTGAGTAGGCAATGTGCAGCAAGAACACTCACTCACATATCGAGGGGAAAAAAATACTTCAATTAGCAAAGAAGCAGTTATAAAGGCCAAGCAACAAACCAGCCACATATCGATGAATTCCATGATAATTTCAAGAATATGACAGAGAGGGAAGCATGGGTAAAGAATAATCCATATACACTCAGGATCAGAAAAAAAGTGGATTACTTTATAGGTTGTAAGATTTGGGGAAAGTTCAAGTTTTCTGAGGTTCAGTACTCCCATCTCTTAAATAAAAAGATTGTATACATTCCTCACTGCTATTGAGAAAGTTAAACAAGGTTACCTAGATAAAAGGACTAAATCAATTTGTTCCATTCGCCCCTGCCCCAGGCCAGTGAGGAGTTTCTATGAATAGGAGAGAAAAGTTTCTGGACCATAGAGACTAGAAAAGTGCTTTGAGAGAAGTAATATTCTAGTTCCCAATACTTGTCATTAAGAGGCAACACATGAGGATGATTGATTGTTTTCATTTATTACAAAGTTGGTTTGGCACCTCTGTCCGTTCTGTTTACACCCCTGTGGCAATGATCACTTGCACCACCCCCCTGGCCCAGACGCAGAGGGCATTGTTCTATTAGCTATTGTTCAGTGTGTGTGAATTCCACCCTCACCAGTGACTTAGGGCACTTAATTTAACCTCTCTGAGCCTCATTCTCCTCATTTGAAAAATGAGGTTAATAACACTTTCTTTATAGACTTGTTGTAAAGATTAAAGATAATGTATAAAGAGTACCTACTAGTGCACCTGGCACATATTAGTCCTGACATATTTCCCTGCCTGTTCTCTTTTTCCTAACCTGTCTCCAGCCCTAACCAGAGCACAGCATCTACTTATTAGAAATTGCTGCTCCCCTAACATGAGAAGTTTGAATTTTCCCTAGTCCTGGCTTTTATGGCTAGCCAATATGAATAGGTTTTTGACTTGGATAATGGCAAAATTTGCCTTGGATCCCAGCCACTAGCTGGGATCCTGAGCTAACCTCAAGGAACCTTGATGCTGTTCCCAGTGGACTCTGACTATTTCCCTTGGAGATGGATGCTGGAGTCTGAGTCACGTAATTTGGATCCTGTGATTGGATTGTTGCATACCTTCGCGTGGAGGGCACTCCCTACAATTACCATTTTCTTAGCCCATTCTTTCTCCACAAGCTGATCCCCCATCTGAGTTCCCAGCATTGCCTAGTAACTCAGCTCCTCCAGGTTTTAACTGTGAACTCTGACTTTAGATAGTCAGAACCGTGTATCATCTAGGTTTTTGAACGGCAGATACAGTGAGTTTTCTAAATCATTCTATTTTCATACAAATTGGGCTGAATTATCATCCGTCAGACATGATCAGATCAATTCATTCTTTACCAAATGTCTTCAGTCAGGTTCTTTAGAAACAGACCCTACCATAAGGACTTATATCCAAGTGATATATTAAGGGAATCACTCCCAAAAGAAATTAATAAGAGGATAGGAGGAGCAGGGAAGGGAAGAGAAAGGACAACCCAGAGTGAGACTGGAGACCAAGGCACAGCCTCCACCTGACACCACAGATGAGCCCTGGAAGACAAATTACACCTCTGAGTTTCTCCAAATGCAAAGCAAGGGAGCTGGGCTCCCAGTGACTGTGGTGCTGACCATTAAAGGCAAAAGAACACAGAAGCCAAGAGGGAGGCACAAGAAATGGCAAAGGGTGTCCAAGGAGATCTGGGCAGAGCCTGCACGGTGTCCACTACGCTAACATGCCTGTTGGAGGATCCTATTTTCTGTTTTCACACTTTTAGGAAAAAAAGAACTTACTGTTGTACAATTCATCCCTTTCCAGTGTTCATTGGGATTAATATTGACAAAATTCTTCCTTACAGGGGCTAAAATGTGCACCTCTGTAACTTCTACTCATTGGTTCCGTGCAATTGACCAACAGCTCATCACACTCATCAGACAGGCGTTTGTTGAGCACGTTTCATGTGCCAGAAAAGACTCTAAGTGCTGGTTTCTGCCTGTGGAGCAACACGGAATTGATCTAATTCTTCAGCAAATTAGGGGTTTATGTCAAAAATTACTTTAAGTAAACTATAAATATTTATAAGAAGACAAGCTACTAGAACTTTAAAAAGGGCACATGAAAATAGGCCAATACCATAAACAACCCAAATGTCAATCAATGGTAGACTGAATAAATTGTAGTATACAGGGTGGGGCAAAATATAGTTGTGAGTATGCAAAACACAGAGTTTATTCTTGTATTATTTATTAATCATTATTATATTATTTTCCTACTTTGGCTCCCCTCTGTATTACACAACAGAATACTATGCAGCAATGAAAAATCATGGACTACCACTTCCCCCAACAATATGGTTGATGCTCTCAAAATAATATGGATGACAAAAGCCTAGATAAAAAGAGTATGTCCTATGTAATGCCACTGCAGATAAAACTAACCAAGCGTCATAGAGGTAGGGATAGTGGTTACTTCTGGGACACAAGAGAACCTATTCTAAAACTTGATCTGAGTGGGGGCTACACAGGTAGATACCTATGTAAAACTCCATCAAACTGTACATATAACATATATTTCTGGTATATTATATCTCTGTAGTAGTTTTTAATTAAAAAGAGAATACACACAAAAAAAGGCAAAGGAGAAAGAATAAAGTAGATTCGGGAGTGAAGGCAACAATGCAGACCATAATGACCTTCACCTTCATGTATGTGGTCCGCAGTGGCTCTAACCCTTCCAGCAGCTATTTCAGCCTAACTGCCAAGCCCTCCCTCCAGCTCGTCCTTCCTCAAACCAAATAGTCTCAGGTCCTACAAAAGTTTCCTGCATCTGTGTCTCTAATACTTGTAATTTCCATCTTCTGTACATCAAGATATGTCAATATCCCTCTGGAAGTGCAGCGGCCAAAACCTCCAGCCATTGTACAGCTGTGTTGAAAATTTACAACTACATTTCCCCTTTTCATCCATCAGCATAGCCCAAGGGGAGCCAGGAGTGAGATGTATTGTCTCAAGCTCTCTAACTACCTTCTTAACCAACTTAAATGAACTTGAAAAACACTGACTGTGGTTATGATTAACCAAAGTGCCCAAGTTACTATCGTATGAGCTACAGACAAGCCAGTCCTCCATTCTGTCTTTATGATTTTGCTTTTATTGAATCCATGTAATGGCCTCTATTAATATTTGTTATGTCCACTTTAAACATTTATTCTGTCATACAACATGTTCTCTACCCCTCCCAGATTTACAACACCTCTAGATGTGATAAGCAAGTCATCAACTTTTGACAAAAGTACTAATGAGAGTGTTATATAGAACAGGATCAACAAGGAAACCTTATAACATGTCACTGTATCGGTATTTTCAACCAGCTGTTTGAAGCTCTCTGTGTCCAGTTCCCTTTTCTCCATCTGACTCAAAGTATTTTGTGGAAATCAAGCTGCACTACATTTATGGCATTTTTCTAATTTACTCATCTAAGAATCCAGCCCCAAATCACTTTGGTTCTTAGTTAACCCATGCTGCCTCCTAGTGACCATTGCACATTCTGGACGTGCTAAAGTGCTACCAAGTGGTCAGCACTGGGAAATTCTGCTCCAATACTGTCCATAATAAAGGAAAAAGCCAGCAACAACAGGCTTAATAGAAATCTGACCTTCTACCAGAAGAAGTCTTTCTATCACACTCACGCTGAGAAGAAAGGATCTATAAGTCCTTCTTGTGGCTGCTTTCCAAATATCTGATTCCAACAAGACCACCAACCCGGTGGGAATGTGTCCTGATCATTACCAATAGAAGCATCAGTGAGATATTGAAAGTTTCCATTCACTGAACCTTTTCTGTGAGCCAGACCATGTGCTGAGTAGTTTTAAGAGAGTAAAATTCTGGCTCTCCTACTGACAGCAATGACCTAATGTCTCTTTTCCTCATTTTCTATATCTAAAACAGAGATATTGCTATCACCCTCACAGACTTGTTACAAGGAGTCAAATAAGTTAAGCATCCAGCACAGGGCCATGAATACATAAGAGTTGGTTTTCTCCCTATATATTTTTTTTAATTCTTACACTGTACCAGATTTTGCCTAGAAAAGTACCTGTTATATAAGAAAAATCAAATCATTATTTCAATGTCTAAAGGGCTTTCAATAAAGTCCAACATCCTGTTTTTAAGATAAGAGATAAGAACCAAAGAGCAGCAATAAGTAGATACTGGATTGATAATTACGGTTAATAGCAATAAGATCTTCTATGTGCAAGGCACTTGGCAGGTTGCAAGACTTTACATATGTTACTTCATTTGGTCTTCACAATAACTCTATGAGGTGGGCAAGGAAGCAAGTATTATTCCTTTTGTTGTACAAATAATCAACCAAAAGGACAGAGCCTTTAAGAGACTTGGCCAAGGTTGTGGTGGAACTGTGACTTCAGCAAGCAAGTTCAACACTTGAATGGATTGAGGTTATGTCCTCTGGGTAACTGGTGTGATTGTCAGAGTCTTCTGGGGAATCCCTGTTAAAACCAGTTTTTGGTGTTTTTTTAATACATGTGCTACCAGACTTAGAAAGCACCATGAATGTTGACTCTCTAAGTCCTCAAATGAAACTAAGGTTAATTTTTAGCCTATAGGCTGCAAGTCCAGTGGGTACAATTTACAGGGTGATTCCCAACTCTTGTGTGATGGAGCCATAATACTTCAGTTAATGCATTTTTAAGAAAAATAATTCCACGTATGATAGAATAATAGACTTGGGGGCTACTTGGTTATAAAAAGCGTTTTAACTTTCATTTGAGAGTCAGGAGATCTGGGTTCCAGTCCTGTCCTGGTCAAGAATTATGAAGGTAAATTTGAGCAGTTTACTTAATTGCTCTTAGATTTACTTTTCTCATGCACGAAATGGTAAGTAATACACAAAATCTGGTGTATTAAAGAAAATGTACACAAAGCCTCCTGCCTAGTGCCTGACACATAATAGGTATTCAATAATTAATTGTTGGTATACCTCCCTGCTTCATGTTTTTCTCCATTCTTGTGAGACTTGATTTCATCATTTATAAAATCAGAATAAGAGATAGACCACTGGTTTTCAATGTGTGTGTCCCAGATAAGTAGCATCAGCATTACCTGGGAACTTGTTAGAAAAGCCTGGGGCCCCATTCCAAACATATTGAATCAGAAGCCCAAGGGCTAGAGCCCAGAAATTCGTGTTTCAACAAGCTCTGACATCAAAACCCCTAGATAGTCCCCAGTGATCCCCACTTCCTGGAATTCAAACCCTTGTAGTCGTGTCCCACCTTGAACTAGAACTGGTCTGTCTGATGACTAAAATACATCAAAAGTGAAGATATGCCTCTTCCAAGATTATATTACAAAATGCACTGTGGCTTTTGTCTTGGTTATTCTCTTGTTCTTTCTTGGGTCGCTGGCTTTGGAAAAGCCAGCCGCCAGGTTTTTAGGACATTCAAGCAACTTTATGGAGAGGCCCACATGGAATGAGCCCTTTTAGCAGCTCATGATGCAGCCCCAGTCAAGCCATCAGATAACTGTGGTCCTAACAAATGCCTTGATTGCAACCTCATCAGAGACCTTGAGCCAGAAGCACTCTGCTAAGCCACTCCTGAGTTCCTGACCCTCCGAAACTGTGTGAGAGAATGCATTTTTCTTATTTTAAGTTGTTAAATTTCAGATGACTAATAGAGTAACAGCACATGCCCTCCCGGTGATTCTGATGCACACCTAAGTTTGAGTACCACTGGAATAGGTGATTCTTAACCTTCTTTCCAGATCAAATTTTTGGGAATTTGTGATCAATGTTGGGAATTAAAAAGCAAGCAAGGAATAGCTCCTTATCCTTGCACCAAAGCAAAGAACATTGGACTCTCGGGCACTGGTTGCAGGCCTGGCCGTTGAAACTCAAGGAAAACTTGGCAACTCTGGAGAACTCCAAAGAAGGGCATCTGAGAGAAGTGACAGCCTAGAGCCCCTCACTTCTCATGGATTCTAAGACAAACAGGACTTTATTGTTGGGAAAACTCAGAGATGCCGAAGTCTACACAATCACAAGGCACATGGTCAAGACTGTGGACTTATTACCCCAAGTTCAGGGAAAGCAGAGGTAATGGTAGCAAATGTAGTAGAAATGACCCAAACTCCCAAGTGAGATAGACTGGATACTGCTCCACAGAAGCCACTCACTTGGGGAAAATTCAGTCATCTCCCTTCTTCATCTGGAGAAAAGGGGGAAAGACTGTTTTCTTGGTAGCCCAAAGATGAGAAGTCACATTGATCTGCTAAAAGACTCTGTCCCAAAGCAGATTTTCAAAGAGCAATAACTCTCATTAGAAATGAATGCAGGAAAATGTATCCTTTTCATGAGTACATGTCATCTGTGCTTTTGTATGGCTGTTGGTGGCCTAAGCTGAACCTCCAACTAGAGTCAGTGTGGTTCTGAATGAGTTGGTGGGCTGGTTTATAACAGGCTAAAAGGCAAATGGCAGACGTTTGAGTAACACCATATGTTTCAGAGGCTGACATGGCAGAGACTGAACATCCCAGCCTCAGGCACACTGTCTCTTGGTGCCCTCCCACCACCCATCACCATCCTGGAGCAGAATCCTGAAGGATGAACCACTAGAGCACCCAAAGGAGCAGCAGAGTTTCCGATGACCCCTGGGCGGGTGTAGGGGGTGGGGAGGATGGGGTGGTGGCACCTCAAATGCAAAGGATGAATTTGCTCTTTCAAGCCTACAGGTTTCCAACAGAGTTTCAGAAGGTGGCTTTTCTCTCTCATCAAGCTTGACTTGTAACTGAGGAATAATTCCTCTCACAATCTAGGCCCCCATTTTTGGTAGCCATCATCCCTGAGTGCAAACTCCCTCTTGAACATTATAAATGCCCATAGTTGCCAACAACCCCCTTTCCTTCAGAAACTTTTAAAGCTTTAAATAAGTAATCACCCCAGAGAGCAGGTCATTCATCCCACCTTCCATTTGTTATCTGCCTTACAGCTGTCCCCCTGACGTGCTTTAGCTGTTTTCTGCCACAACGCTGTTGTTTGGGAAAATATTCTCATCTGGTTACACGACTGTTGAAACTTGCCTGTAAAATGATGAGCCATTTGCAGCAGGGCCTTAGCTGAGGGAATTAGCTGCTGTTAAAATCGTGTTCAAACCAGGGCGTTGCCAAGGCGCTGACATCGGGGAAGCTGCCAGAGGGCTTTGGCTCCCTAACAAAGACTGGAAGATGGCAGGCTCTCAGTGGGGTTTCTAACTTTCGGGCAGACAGGCAGGTTGAGGTGAGAAGTCGCCTGGAGACCACTCCAGGCCCCTCAGTGAGTTTTAAAATCTTATTCACAAGAGCCAGGCGCGGCCTGAAGTGTGCAGGTAAAGCAAGGAACCTCCAAGATGCGGACCAAGATGAGATGGAAGATGTAGAACAGTGTGCCAATGGCCCATTTTTCACTTCCTCCACAATATGGAACTGTTCATAAACCCTCAACACTTACCAAAACAGCAATTAATAAACAAACTAACATGTTCCCGCTTGTCACTGGAATTGTAAACAGTTGTAAAATCAGCCAGTTGTAAATGGTGGAGTGACGTGTGTGATACATCCCAGCAAGACATGCCCACACTTTTAATTTTTGTCAAGTCTGGATCAGCCTGACAGAGGGGACCATTGGCAGGAATAACGCAAACAGCCAATGACCTGAAATCTTTCCTTTTGTTTTAGTTTGGCATGTATTTGAACGCTGGTCCTCAGCAGCAGGCTGAGGCTTCCAGTGGCATTTTTCTCCAGCCGGTGTTGAAGTTAATTTGCATCAAACAAACAAAAAACCCAAACCCAAACGCCTGCATGAACATTCTTGCCAGCAGAACTAGAAGCAGCAGAATAGGGCTTCCTACACAACATCGTTTACTTCCACATGTTGAACTGAATATGGATATATCTGATTGACAGAGCCTAAACATCATGCAGAACCCTTGCTGTATTGGGTCTAGCAAATATTCTTTTCCTGTCCAGCCTCTTCATTGTGTCAGAAAGCACCTAGAAGAAGATTGGGATGAATAGTGAGTGATCTGAGCTGCAGTATCCACACGATGACCGGAAAAGTCTATAAATTGTTGGCTAGGCCTTGAAAGACAGAAACTTAGACAAAGCTCCTCAAACTCAACAAGAGGCAATTTGTCATTTTCACTCCTGTTTCCCTAACACCTAAGCACATACCAACCTTTCTTCTTCTCCTGGGTTTCCTATCTCAGTGAAGTTACTGGCATTTATGCAAGAAATTGGAGTATTCATATTTGTTGTTTCCCCCTCCCCTCCCCCCAGTCCACCAATTCTCCCTCCTTGATATCTTTCAGATCTGTTTCCTTCCCTCCTTCCTCACAGTCGGTGTCTTGTTTAAGACCTCCATCTTCTCTTACCCGGACAAGTGCACTTGATCTCTAGTGTGCCTCTCTGCAACCAGTCTCTGGTCTCTATATTAATGCCAAAGTAATGTTGTAAGCACATAAACTGATCACGTTATTCAAGGACTTTCCATCTCCTTGAGCAATGGCTCTCAACCCTGGCTGCACTGTAGAGTCACCTGGGGGAGATTTTAAGGTCCCAATGGCCACCCCATTCTCCAGGCCTATTAAATTGGAATGCCTGCCTGGGACCCAGACATCAATATTTTAAAACTCCCCCACCAATGCTTGGCCGAGGTTAAGAACTGCTGTTACATGCGGGAGGCCACTCTCCATCTAGCTCCAGAACCATAGGCTATTACTCCCCACACCTAAGCTTCAGCCACACAAAATATTTCTTGGTCCTCCAAACTGGCCCCACCTCTCACCTCTGACTTTGCATATGTCATGCTCCTTCCATGGCCTGTGATTCCCCGTCCCTTGGCCTGGGAAGTCCTACAGGTTCATGAGTATACTATCCCATTAAGGCTATGCTCTCTGCACTTTGTACCTTCCATCGTGACAATACTTCTCACACTGTGTAATGATGGGTTAATGTGCATGGTCGCCTTCCCCATAGACCCTGTGCTCATTGAAAACAGAAAACTGACTCATCGCTGTGTCTCCAGTGCCTAGCACATTTCAGTCAATTCTCAGCACACATGTGTTGAATGAGTAAGTGAATTAATGAATCAATGAGGCAATGAAGGAGTTGACTCCATGTGTTTCACATACTCCTCCAATTCACTATGCTGTACTAAGTATGTTAATTATGGAGAAGGCCCACACCCAGTTTTTCCTTTATCAGATATTCCCATTTGTATCTCTGGAGCCACAGGGGAACATTAACACAAGTAACGAAAACCATACAACCCTGATGTGATCTTAAATCCAAATCGTCTTCTTCAGAGTAAGAGAAATGCCTTCATTTTGGTCATATTTGGATGCTCAAATACTCAACTCTTTTTAAAATTATCATTATTCTTTGGTAATGCTAATCTGGGTCCATTACATCAGAATGCATGCCTCTAGATACTAAGGCTTTTGCTAATAATTACAGAGAATCCTTAGTCTCTCCACCTGAAATTATTTAAACTTCATCTTCTTGTAATTCAATAACTCTGGTTATTCTGTTGCAAATTCCCTACTGACATCTCTGTGCAATGCTAGGAGTTAAATATGTTTATCTCTAAAATCTACTGACTTCAGGCTCTTTCTCTCTTTCTTGTGCCTTCTTCCTCTTACTCTTGCTCCTCACCCCACCCCACCCCAACTTTTCTGAGCGCTCCATCTGCTCCCTCCATCTTCCTTCCCAGCAGAGGTCAGATGTCAGGTGGGGGTGAGCATCACTTGTAAAATCTCTCCAACTTGCAGAAATCACTTACTCTGATTACTGCCTTTATAGTAATCTCTTATCCACAGCAGATACGTTCCGAGACTCCAACCCCTCCGCCCAAGTGGATGCCTCTCCCTGGAGGAGAGCTTCCAGATAGACCCAGGGCTTCAAACTATTAGTCCTGATCAGCCTCTTTATCACTCAACTTCACTTTCCTCTGTGTTCATTATCAAGCATGTTCTCTCCACATGGAGGTCCCTGCCAGCTAACATACTGCTAGCATAGCAGGCCCCACGGTAAAAGAGTGCCCATTGTCCAATAGTTCCAAGGCAGGAAACAAGTACAGAGCTCTACTACCCTGTCTACACTAGTGGGAGCAGGCTGAAGGTAATGTCGTCCGGGCAGAACCAGGATCAAGCTAGGGTAGAATATAGGAGCTGGGAGCCACAGGGCCAGAGATGGAAAGTGTGAGACACACATGCTGCCAACACGCCCCTCACCCACAGCAGACACAGCTAACCAGTCCTGGCCCTCTAAACTGTGGGGCCCTGGCATCCTTTCACCGCAAGCTCTACTAGTGAGTAGTTGAAACCTACTTGCCATCTCTGCATTAAACTCTATGTTCAGCCAGTAGAGTTATTTTTTAGCATATATAGTAAGTGCTTAATAAGTATTGATTTAACAAAACCAAACCAAAACTATTTGACCGAAGGAATGAAGTTAGTAACAATGGTGTACCCATCATTAGGAACCAGAGGTGAAAGCCCTTTCATGGAATCAGAGGCAGGCGCAGTGCCAAGAGCCAGGAAATCACAGAGGGTCATGTATGCGGTCACGTGGACTGCTGCAACAGCCAGCTGGTCTCCCTGCTTCTGAGCTTGACCCTTTCCACTCTGACGATGCCTTCTCCATGCCATAGCCATTAATCGCTGCCTTGTTTAAAACTTCCTTTTATCTCCCAATGCTTTTAGGATAAAGATGAGATGTTTCCTATGGCTTCTAAGGCTGCTAGGCTTAGTCCCTGACTGTCTCACTAGCCTCCCTCCACTTGTGACATCATTGAGCTTCGGTACTTTTACATCTGCTATCTCAGCTACTTACTCTTCACGATGAACTGTGAACCAGCCTTGTTAGTACAATTTTAAAGGTGAAAACTTCTCACCTGATCTTCAAGCTGTTTACATGTGGATTAGCCAAAGTCATGGAGCCACCAAGTTTCTCAAGCAGAATTGTAATCCACTCCTGTCTGGTTCTGAAATCCGTATTCAAGAATAGATAAGGTTGCCCTGGCTGGTGTGGCTCAATAGACTGAGTGCCGGCCTGCCAACCAAAGGGTCACTGGTTCGATTCCCAGTCAGGGCACATGCCTGGGTTGAGGGCCAGGTTCCCAGTGGGGGGCGTTCAAGAGGCAACCACACATTGATGTTTCTCTCCCTTTCTTTCTTCCTCCCATCCCCTCTCTAAAAATAAATAAATAAAATCTTTTAAAAAAGGATAAGGCATTTATCATTAATTCAGCTTTGTGTTTTAAGGACTTTTTTTTAAACCAAAGCACCAAAATGAAACTAGCTATTTGCCCTTTCTTCATAGAGAGAGAGAGCAAGAGATCTGGTTTGGGGTTCACTTTCAGCCCATTGTGTGGGCACAATGTAGACAGAGCTTTCTAGTGAGTGTAACCAGAGCTAACTTCCCAAAGAAGAGAATATCCAAAAGTACTGGATTTCTTTTTAAAAAGTTATTTATTGCTCTTTCTTTTTTCATTCATAGTTATTCGCATCATATGAGTGAGAAGAGGGAATTCCAAGAAAGGGTCCCGTTGATGAGTCGGCCATTTCTGGGTGGGGAGAGAATACATACGACTGTGGGTTTCACACCCATCTCCACCCCAACCTCCAAGACAGTTGGGTAGGAGTGAGATTTTGCTCCAACTGCAAAGGCAGGCCCTCTCCTATCAGACAGGTGCCGCACTTGGAATGCGAAGGTCCAGGACTGAAAGCGCCTTTCACAATGCTCTGAGCTGGAATCTCCTCAGCCCTGACAAGAGCGTCCACACACCAGAAGGCAGGGCCCTCTCCCTGGCAGGGCCATTTGGCTTAGCTTCAAAGGCTAAAGAACCAAGCCTCAAAGGATGTACAGTGTTCCCCTGTGGAACGGAGCCCATACTGACCACATGAAAAGTACCATTTCTTTCTGTCCAGCAGCCCACTCTGGCTCTGCAGGCTGGAACCTGATGCTACAGCTAGAGCAGCGTGTTGGACGGGAGCGATGCAAAAAGGGTGTGGAGCACTCCCTGAGCATTCACCACCATGCTGGCGGGATCCAAAGATAAACAGCGCACCCATTCCCAGAAGGGGTTCGGGTTTGTTGCAACATCTCGCAGCCGTTAATCTCAGGGAAAATGCACAGCAGGTCTTCCCATCCCCTTGTCCCAGAACAGGCATGCTTGTTTTCAGAAACCCCAAGTGAGTAACACATAAACTCGACACATCTGCACGGGTCCATTGCTGTAGTGACTTTTCCCATGCTCCTTGAGGGAGCTGAGTTTTCATCTGCGCTAAGAAGGGTCTGATTGAAAGGGAAGAGCTTCAGCTACAGCAGCAGAAGGCGGTCTGCCTTTGAGAGTCTTTCTTAAGGGTCAGTCAAAGCAGAAAGTGAGCAGGGCTGAGAACGTGGGCCCAGACACCGGGGCTCTAGAGCTCAGTGCCAAGAAGTTATACCAGGTTTCCGAGTCAGCCCTGGCTTGCCATGTCCTGTGGTTGGCAAAACACCAGCTGTGGGCATCTGGAGTGTTGCCAGAGCGGGATTGCTAAAGGAGGCCAGTCGCTGTCGTGAACTTGAGTTTTGAGAAGCTTCTGCAAAGAAAGAATGGGCGGCCCGAACACTCTCTGTCATTCTCTCAAGCAAAGGCACATCCTGGCCAGACCTGGAAGGCCGAGTCTTCCTGGATTCCTCTGAGCACGAGGAATCCAAATTTCATCTGAGCCCACCTTGCCCACCACAATATTCTTAAGTTTAAATAGTTTATGCAAAGTTTAGTTAACAATGAGGAAAGCCATGTTTAAAACTATGTTTTAAAAGTACATAGGGATTCCCATTTATACAAACCTCTGTATATATTACATTTTAATGCTCACAGGGGAAAGAACACCTGTAAGCAGGCTTCATACAAATCCAAGAGCACCATTCAAGTCATACATGTAAAAGGCACCATCCTCATAGAAACAGTGACTGGTGTCCCGAGGCTGTGCAAGCAGGAAAAATATTCTTGATTTACAAAAGTAGAAACTGAGGCTCCTAGAACGATTTGAACATGGGCACAGAGTAAAGTAAGAACTAGAACTCTCTTCAGCCTGACGGCCTGCCCACAGATCTTTCCACCTGACCTCACTTTCCCCCGGAGGCCTGATGTTACACGCAGGAAGCACTCTATGAATATCTAACGGAATTCAGGACTTTCCTGGGCTTCTGTGGTTATCCAAATATCTAAGGCCTTCTGAAGGCTGTGACTCAGCCCCTGGGACTAAGAAAGTACAAAGATTTGAGCTTTAGAAATGAAGCCCACACCAGCAGGTGAGAGACTCCAAGCTGCCAAGTTGCCCAATTCTCTGATCCTGGCTAGGAATGCTGCCAGGCTGTCAGCTGCCCACTCTGAGCTGAGAACACATTCCCACAGAGCTAAGCAGAGTCTGAGCAGAAAAAATCATCGGTTATTTGTTAAGAAGTTCATGCCAAGCAAAAGCCCCTAGAAAAGTTCTTGAAAATTTATGGCAATCACAGCAGAGACAATGTCAACAGAAAAACCCAGCATATTCACATAGCACTTTTTGCCCTTCAACGTTCTCTTAACATATATTATTCCATACCAACTTCACATCTTCATTTCACAGATTGGGAAAGAAAGCATTAAGTCACTCTGCCCAACGTCACACAACTGATTATTGCATTTTCATTGAAAGACTTTTGTGATACGCTTAGAAAAAGAGAGAGAAAAAAAATAACAAAGAGAATAATGCCATTTGCCTCAGTTTGCCAAGTTTTAGTACTAGGGAAACCAAGAAGCATAAAATACTATCCTGCCCCAAGGTGGTCTTTGGGGAGAAACAGAAGGATGGCCAGGAATTCTTGCAGGGCCAGAAATGTCCTCACTTCTTCCTATCTACCACTTCCCTGGCAATGTTAAGTCAAAGAAGAAGATGGAGGAGTGTTACCACTTCTTGTAGTTCCAGGGACACATCCTGTGGTGTCTTGTCCTGAGAGGATGAGCCTTCAGACCATCAGCCAGTACTGACTGGGTCTCTTGCCAGGTTCTGTTGGGGAGAACAGAGAAGTTCTGCTTGTTCTTAAGAACTCAACATCTGGCTGCACTACATCTCTTAGGATTTCAAGAATTAAAGATTTTTAAAATGTATTTGCTTCTATAAAATGATAAAGACCAAATTCAAACTGATATACAAAACACTAATAAGATTCTGTTATATAGAATACTAAACAATTATTATTCTTTAGGTACTTCCAAAAAGATTTACTTTAAAAAAGGATTTTTTTTTTGTTTTAAACTAAATTTGTTTTTACTTTGAACTAGAAACGAGTTTTGGGAAAAAAGGAAGTTCTGATTTCAAATGAAATTCAAAAAGTAGTTTATATGATGGTGATTATGATGATAAAGTAAACATGAGTAACAAGCACTTTGAAATGATGCTAATATTATTCTTACTTTGTAGATGTAGAAACTAATGTTAAGTGACTTATCTTAGATCAAATTGGCTAGGTAAGTGGTGGAACCAAGATTCTAATTTCAACTCATCTGATTCAGAGCCAAAAGGCTTACTCAACTGTGATCAAGTGTTTGATATAATGTTATACAAAGAAATATAAGGCAGGATACAAAATTACATATATGGTACAATATTAATAGTAGAAATAATTTAAGTGTATTTTATTGATTATATTATTACAGTTGTCCCAATTTTCCCCCTTTTGTCCCTTCCACCTGGTACCCTCCTTCCCTCCAGCAGTCCCCCCATTAGTTCATATCCATGGGTCATGCATATAAGTTCTTTGGCATCTCCATTCTTAACATCCCCCTGTCTATTTTGTACCTACCAATTATGCTTCTTAATCACTGCACATTTTCCCCATTCATCTCCTTCTCCCTCCCAGATGATAACCCTCCAAATGATCTCCATACCTATGATTCTGTTCCTGTTCTGGTTGTTTGTTTAGTTTGTTTGTTTGGTTTTTCATTTTGCTTTTTTTAGATTCTGTTGTTGATGGTTATGAATTTATTGTCATTTTAATGTTCATAGTTTTAATCTTCTCCTTTTTCTTAAATAAGTCCCTTCAACATTTCGTGTAATAATGCCTTAGTGATAATGAACTCCTTTAGCTTTACCTTGTCTGGGAAGCACTTTATCTACCCTTCCATTCTAAATGATAGCTTTGTTGGATAGAGTAATTTTGGATGTAGATCCTTGCTTTCCATCACTTTGAATACTTTTTGCTAGTTTCTTCTTGCCTGCAAAGTTTCTTTTGAGAAATCAGCTGATAGCCTTTTGGAAATTCCTTTGTAGGTAACTGTTTTCCTCTTTCTGTTTTTAAGATTCTCTCTTTATCTTTAACCTTTGGCAGTTTAATTATGTCTTGGTGTGGTCCTTTTTGGGTCTAACTTGTTTGGGACTCTCTGTGCTTCCTGGACTTGTATGTCTATTTCCCTCACCAAATTAGGGAAGTTTTCTTTCATTATTTTTTCAAATAAGTCTTCAATTTCATGCTCTTCCTCTTCTCTTTCTGGCATCCCTATGATTCGGCTATTGGCATATTTGGCAATGCCCCAGAGTCTTTTATACTATCCTCATTTTTTTTTTTTTTAAGTCTTGTTTCTTCTTTCTGTTCCAAACACTTCTAAATCATTGATTTGAATCCTGGCTTCCTCCCCTTCACTGTTGGTTCCCTGTAGATTTTTCTTTATTTCACTAGTATAACCTTCATTTCTTCCTTTATGTTGTTGCCACACTCAATGAGTTCTCTTAGCATCCTGACCACCAGTGTTTTGAACTCTGCATCTGATAGACTGGCTATCTCCATTTGGTTTAGTTATTTTTCTGGGGTTTTGTTCTGTTCTTTCATTGGGGCCATATTTCTTTGTCTCCTCAATTTGTCAGCCTCCCTGTGTTTGTTTCTGTATGTTAAGTAGAGCTGCTTTGACCCCTGTAAAAGGCACCTATAAATTGTGTGGGGCAGGGCCTTAGGTAATCACCAGGGTGGGGCAACCTGCTTCACCACCTTGTGGCTCTGTGTGTGGGGAGGGCCTGGAGAAGGGGACACTGCTGCTGCCTGGCTTCTGGGGGCTTTCCAGCACTCACCCTGTTTCCAGTCACTTCATCCACTCCCCATATGTGACTAGCACTTTTCCAGCTGTTGCCCTAGCGTTGAATCCCAATGTGGGTGGGTTTGTGTACATTTTAAGACCATGCAGGCTCCTTAAGTGGAGTTTCTTGGAAACCCAGCAGTTTCTTCACTGCCCCAACCCCCACTGGTTTTTACAGCCAGAAGTTATGGGGGTTTATCTTCCCAGCACTGGAACCCTGGCATGTGGTCTGATTTGGGGCTGGCATTGCTTTCTCCTAAGGAACCTTCTCTATTTTTATTTACCACACATGAATGTGGGACCACCCATGCTCGTTCCACTGCTACCACTGCCTCTGTGTGCCACACCACGTCTCCTTGCCTCTCCATCCCCTCTCCACCCCTCCTACCTGTCTGGGTGAATGTGGCTTCTTTAAATCCTTGGTTGTTGGACTTCCATGCCGTTTGATTTTCTGATGGTTCTGGGTGTTATTTGTTTTGAAATTTATTTGTAATTCTTTTTACGGTTGCATGAGGAGGCAAAGCATGTCCCCCCACACCTCCATCTTGACCAGAAGTCCAATAGTGGAAATATGATACACAGAAAAAACTAGAAAGAAATATTACCTCTGGATCATGGATTCTGGGTGATTTTTATATTTTTTATAGTTTTGAAATTTTTTTTTGTCATGAGCATGTATTCCTTTAACAGTTAGAAAGCAGTAAAAATAGGATAAACAAATTCTGGTTTATCAATATACCCCCTGGAACTGTGAACAGCACAGGTACTCGAAATAGTGCAGAGTGCTATGGGTTCCACCTCCTATGTTCTAGGTATTTTAATTCCAGAAATGTATCCTAACACTGCATTTGATTTTTTTAATAGCCTGGTTAATATGTGAGCTCATATTGAATTTATGTTCAGTAAAGGTCGAGGCATTTTCTACATGAAGTGCTGAAAGACCTAGAGTTCCCTATTCTCTTCTTGATCACATTTATTTACTACATTAAAAAAAGTTATTCTTGTTGTATAAAACCTTACTAGTTGTGGTACAGAATACAATTCCATTTAGATAAATTTGGAATCTTTATTCTTATCTCTTTGGATTATTGGCCTTCTCAATTTTAAAATAGCTGCATATTTAATGACTTTTAATTTCTTACATATTCATCAAAGTCATTGTTAAAAATGTTGTACAGGACAGGGGTTAATTCTGGGTCATATGGAGGTCATTTGATTCTGCCTCCCACCCCCTGTGGAGCAGTAATTCATATATCGACCTCCTTTTGTATAGTAAGTCAATAGTAATTAACTCTTCTAAGTGTATTATCATCCAATCCATATTCATTTCCAGATACTTTCATAATAATCTCAAAATATTAGGAGCGTTCCCTCAAATGTGTTGTTGAAATTAAGGGATACATTCTCTACAGTAGTATCCACTTATTTTCCAACCTCATAACCTGCTTAGAAAAGGAAGTAATTATACCCCTAACATACATTCTTCATGTATTCAACGAGGTTTGTTGAGTGTCTCCTATATGAAGCATTGCGGGGAGGTAAGAGTGAAGCTTGCAGTTCAAATGCAGAGTTGGGAACTGGATTTCCCACAGAGAGAGGAGCCAGGATGGGATCTCCGCCCCTGGGATCCCAAGCCTAGAGCTTCCTGATCAAAGACAGCCAGCTGTCTTTGTCCCAGTGGCTCCCACTGGCTGAAAGCTTCCTACAAAACTTGCCTCTACTTCTGGAGCCCTAACACTTCTCCCGAGCTGGTGAGGATGCTGAAGGGCTCTCCTTTCTACTCCGGATCCGCATTGCCCTTTTTTCCAGGCTCCCACTGCTCCGTCTGTGTCCAGGAGACTGGCAGCTTCCTTGGCAGCCTACACAGCACTTTGTCACAGTAAGCATATAATTAATGTTGTTTATCTGAAGGAAAAAGAGCACTTAGGCTTCTATGAACTTCTATGAATATGCCTTCTGAGAGACCAGGGCACAAGTTTTGCCCCTCTCAGCATTTACCTCCATGGTAGGCATAAAAAACCAAGCTTCTCTCCAAGCCTTTCCCTTCCTGGTTATTCGGCTGCCATCCAGTTTACCGGCAAAAGAAATACAACATTGGAGCCAACCTTGGTTTTTTCTCCTTTTAATATCTGCTACCTTCAATTCTCCAAGTTCTCCCTCCCAATATCCTGAGCCTGATTATTTCTTAACATTTCCGCAGCAGCCTCAGGATCCAAGCCAGCATGCACTCTCCCTTAGTCTATTGTAACAGCCTCCCGCGTGGTCTCCCCACTCCGATGCCCCCCCGCAACTCCACTCTCTGCTCAGGCGCCAGAATGGCCCTTTACAAATATCAACTAGCTCAGGGACCCTGCTGCTCAAACCCTCCATCGCTTCCCTGTAACACTTGGAATAAAATCTCAACTCCTTTTCATGGTATCATTTATTTCGGGTAATTCCAGGAGGAAAAGGTTGTGCCATTTCATATCGTTACACAAATGCCACTAAACTTAAGAACAGCAGAGGATAATGTGATCCATTTAGGCTGGTGATAACTGGAAGACAGGGCTAGTTTTCTGGTCACTGGAACCTGATGTGAGGGAGGTGATAATGTCCCTACTGTGTGGTCCTTCCTCTAGGTGGCACACACAGCAGTCCCCTGCCTGCCAGTCCCCTTGCCTGAGGTCCTGATATCTGTCGGATGCTCAGGGCTGCTACCTCAACTTAGATCTCACTGTGAGCTTGTGAGCTAACAATGGGGTTTGGCTAAGAAATGGGTCTTCCTGCACTGAATGGTCCCATACATATGTAATGAAATAGAAATGATTCTTCAAAGTAGAAAAATATATGGAATTTTGAAATGGCCTGCATTGGTTGGCTAGGGCTGTTGTAATAACGTATCACAGCGGAGTGGCTTAAAGCTATAGGAATTTTTGTCACCCAGAGCCAGAGTCTGAAGGTCAAAGGTCAAGGTGTCAGCAGGTTTCTCCCAAGGGCTGTGAGGGGGGACCCGTCCCATACCTCCTTCCTGGCTTCTGGTGTTTGCTGGCAATTTAGGCCACGCCTTGGCTTGTACAGGCATCACTCAGGTCTCTGTCTCCACGTTCACATGGCGTTCTCTCTGTGTATGCCTCCAAATTCCCCCCTTTTATAAAAGGACACTTAGTGTGAGTGCCATCTGCATTACCTTTTCTACAACTTACAGCTCTGTCCACTGGCTCAGATGCGCGACAGAAAAAGACCCCACAGGATGCACTAGACATGACACCCAGAAATCTTTTTTTTTTTTTTTCCATTTCAAAGCCTTTCAACAATTTTTCTTGACAAAAGTTAATCTGGAATAACTAAACCTTCTTGCTTCTGCTACTTTTCAAATAAGGAAATCGTCAGCAAAACCAAACTCATAAAGCTCCCATTTATGAAGCTGTTAAAAAATACATGTTTTAAAATCATGCCAGTATCTCAAGTTGAAGGAACAAAGTAGTCATTAAAAAGGTGGGGACATATTGAGGAAAAAAAAAAAACCTCTCTATGGGCACCTGCTAATGTTGGAATCCCCCCCCCCCAGGAATGTGAGTTGGGGGGCAGAGAACAGCAAAAACGCACATTGTCCTTGTAAATCTCACCCACTCTTGTGCTCCCAAAGTGAGAACAGGCCTGTAAAGAGGAAACCTTGTCTTCGCTCCCCTCTAGCCTAACTCTTCCCACACTGCATCTTAGAGTTTCCGTCTGTGTCCTTCCTGTAGCTGTGAGCTCCAGGAGGGCAGACGCCAGGTCATACTCCTTTCTGGGCTCCTTGCACCTGTCACAATGTCCAGCAAACCTCATTTTATTGAATCGAGTAGAGTCGAGTTGAGCTGAATTGAACTGAATTCCTCTTTGAGGTCCCAGCCTATGAGAATCAGCAGCACTGCTGAAACGGCACAGCCCTCAGCTTCCTTGCCAACTCAGCTTTCTTTCAAATGCTAACTATCACTTAACAGGCAATTATACAACACACCTCACCCGGAGCAGGGTCGATTGTTTCCCCTTTGACTACACTGAAGAGTGTAAGTTTGGAAAGCCACAGAGGTACCATTTAGTGGAACAAAGGCCTGCACAATTAATCTTATTTTCAACTACTAATTACATATTAGTGCTAAATAGCAATTCTCTTTTCTCCTTTGGTATAACTGAGTATTGGATCTTTAGTGCTTCTGTAGAGGCCACCCCTCCCATCACAGAAGCTGAAAACCTTGTGGGAAAGAAACCCACAAATGGATGAATTAGAGTCCTTTTGGTCTAATAATGTTAATAATTACCAACAGTTGCAAAGTACTTCATGGTTTGCAAAGTACTAGTCATGCACATCACCTTGTTTCATTCTTCCTGTGAGGGGTAGGCCGTCACGCCCATTTCGAGCGCTGGGACGGATGGAAGCAGGCTTTAGACCCAGATCATCCAGCTCCAGAACAAATTCTCCCTCCCGACCTCCCTCCTCCCTGGAGAGGATACAGGCAGAGCGATACTCACAGAACCACGGACACTCAAGGTAAAATGAACCTGGAGGCCCTTTATTTCGGATACTGTGAAAGTGCACGTAGAAAATGAAGGGCTCTTCCCCTTATTTTATGTTCTTCCCATTTACCTACAGTAACGCAAAACGGTGAAGAACACAAGCTTTGGAATCTGACAGGCACGTCGGCTCACTCCGCCGTTTATTAGCCGGGTGCCCTTGGACAAGTTCCTTACTTACGCCAGGCCTCAATTTCTTCCTCTGTAGAATGGGGATGGTAAACAGTTTCTATATTGTATGATTTTTGTGAGACTTCAATGAGTTAACACGTCATGCATTTGAAATACCTAACACACAATAACCCAGTAAATGTCACTTGACGTTAGATATTGCCTTTTTACCAAATAAGTAATGTGATAGAAATTACAATAATACAGTAATGATGGCTCATACACACATACAACATTCCTTCCATAAATCCCCAACCATCCATCGTCAAACAGCAGTTCATATGCACACATTGCAGAAAGGCAAATGAGGAGAAATATTCACAATTTCACAATTTCTGTTTGAGAGAATGGAGAAGCGGCATGCTCCGCCAGAGCCTTAAAATGCCCCAGTGACAGAACTGGGACTAAAAGGAAAAGACCCTTGTCTTCATAAATATTTTTAAGAAAATTTGAAAAGAATACCCCTCCCATACTGGCCACAAAGGGAAGCTGTGGTGTCTATTTATCACTTGTATCTTGTAATCCTCTCTCTTCTCTCCAGCTAGTGGCCATATGTCAGCGTGCGCTGTGGTTTAACTCCGCCAGGTGGGCAAGGTGTGGGGACCGTAACCAGTTCCCTCCCTCAACAATGCCCCGTTTTTTCACTTGTCCAACAATCATGGATTAATTATGAGTCTTGCCTCCCCAGCAGGTGGTACCTGTAATCACATGACCATATCTGATCCACCTCCAAAATCAGACAGATAAACAGTCCATCCTGCTTTTCTAGTATAAATGTTTGCCAGCCATGTGTGCAAGGGGGTAGGGGGTAGGACCAGTACCAGACTGGTCCTTGACTCGGTATTTCAGTGTCTGGTATCTGTTGACAGCATTGATGAGGTGGTTCTGAGCAGCCCTGTTTTGGAATGTCAACTTAAATTTGGCCATGCCTGGTCCGACTTTCAAGGATTGCCTGTTTCCAAATGGGACAGCGGCATGGTCCCATGGCATTCAGCAGTGTCATTGGGGGCTTATGTCAGGCATTTTACATACCATTTCAATTTCAAGCATCCTCATGGTCAATCACAGAAACTATGAAAGCCATCAAAATATCTACCTTTTACCCTGCCTCTTGTATCTCAAATTGGCATAAAAATCCCTTTGCAAACTCTGTGATCTGATCTGAGATTCAGAAACTAAAATCATCACAGTTTAAAGCCCAAAGACTAGGAATAATTTGTTGAGTCTCGAAGTGAAGAAAAAGCACATTATCTGTCAGCCATGACACTGCCAGGAAGGTACACAGGAAGCTGCACACCAGGAAAAAGCGCACGCACCATCACTTGACCCATGAACTAGCGTAGTTGCTTTTCTCACGGAGGACCACTCTCACTTGAAGGACTGATAAATTATTGCCATTTGGAAGTTGGGAATTTGGTAGATATTTTCTTGAACATCAATCAATTAAGCCTATGAAATAAGTCTACGAAAATGAATGAAGTTCAAGAAAACAACTGACTTTAAAAAATCAGTATCAGAATTGGAGCTGTGAAACGATAGTTAGAATTTTGGAAAATGTGCACCCACCATTATGTGGCTCATGTAAAAATGTGAGCGATGAACACAGGGACCTGTGAGTTTCAGCGAGATCCCCAAGGGGATGGAAGGAAGAGGGTTGAGAAACACCTTCCTCAAGGGTGTGGAAAGAAAAGGCAGAGAGTGAGGGAGATTAAAGATGAGGAGTCAGAAGTGAGAGAAGAACCAAGTGTCATGGAAGGCAAGAAACAGGAATGCTACTGGCCACGGAGAGAGGGCAGAGAACTTGGGTGTAAGTCGTTCAGTGGAAGGGTGAGGCAAGCAACAAGTGGAGACCCGAGCAAGCCAGAAGGGAAGGCAGTAAGTGTGGGTACCATTTTTGAGGAAAGTTGAAACATTGGGCTATTGCGTCCAAAAGAGAATTGGGACGGTGGTCTGCAGAAGAAGCAAGATCAAGGGAAATGTTTGTTGCTCTTTATTGGTTACAGATCAGGTGAGTTAAGATTGGACTTCAGGTCTTCTCACTGTCAGGACTAGATTCTTATGGGGATTCAGAGCTATGTCTCTTGCTTCTAATATTTCATACAAATTTTATAAAACTTATCATTTCAAGCTTTGAAATTAATTAATATATTAACCTTCCACTTCCTGGATGCTTTCTGAGGAAATTATATTAAACATAATCCAACTAACCCTGAACCTGCTTCTGCTGTAAGGCTCCCTCAGTGAGGTTACTTGTGATCACAACTAGGAAGAGCCGAGGCTTGGAAAGCAAACGAAACTGCCTTCCCAAAGCTTTGATTGCTAACGTAGGTTCTCATTGTAAACCTCAACGGAGCCCTTAGAAGTCCTTTCATGGGTGCTTCTCAAACTGTTTGTACTGAAGGACCAGGATTTTAAAATCTCCAGTCCATCATGGACTGGTATTTTCATAAAAGGCAATAAAACCAAGTAATTAGAGAACTGAAATTTAAAAATATATGCAAAGTCCAATTTTATTATTAGATTCAACAAACATAGAATTAAATTTCAATAAATATAATCAGAACTAGAATAACATGAGAAATAAAATATAGGAACTATACACATTGATAGAAATTGTGCATATATGTCATTGACCAAGAAACTAATTGTTACAATTGTAACTTTTGCTATTCTGTAATTGTAACTAAACAATGTAAACAAGGAAAACATTATGAGTAAAATAGCAGTTATCCATATTAAACTTCTATACTCAGACTTTGAAAAGCCACAATGTTTATAATAGTATAAAACTGGAGACTTCTGATGTGAAAAATGAGCTTGCTTCTTCCTTTAACTTATTTAGTCCAGGTTAGACTGATGATGCGTGATTCGTATGGGACAACGCATCCCTACGCTCCTTCTGTGTGTGCCTTTAGTGACACTCAGAACAGAGAAATCCGTCTCCCCGAGGTCTGCTGACAGTACGGGAGAAGAGACTTAAAGCCATTTCATGATATTTGTTTTTAACTTTTATATAAAATTAACAAGTAACACTATATTTTCAAAATTGATCTTCAATCCTTCAATAATTGCCAATTCTAACAAAATATCCCATAGAGTTGAGGGTAAATTTAAATCATCTTTTTGATCAAAGAAACGGATTCTAAATCTATGAATTGCCCTTGTAGGGTCTTCATTTCATGAAATTTTAGCATATACTTTCGAATTTGAAAAGTATTCAGTGATAACTTTTCATACTTGTGCAGTATAGCAAGATTATCACTTCACTGATCATTGTTGTTACATATGGAACATGCCCCATTACCTGTATTTTGCTGTATATAATGTGCACTTTTTTGCCCAAATTTTTGAGGGAAAAATAAGAATGTGCATTATACATGGGTAGCTAGACCATAGGTGTGCATTATACACATGCTCTGTAGAAACTCAGTTCTTCCAAGCTCCTCAGTTTTTTATTGCCTTTAGATCTTATTTACCATTGAAAAAAGATAAATACTGCATTACCTCCTGGCATGGAAATATTATGATCATGAAAATTATCAATATATTGCCCTTGCCAGTGTGGCTCAATTGGTTGGAGTGTCATTCTCTTCACCAGAAGGTTGGGGGTTCAATTCCCAGTCAGGGCACATACCTAGGTTTTGGGGTTCATTTCTTGGTTGGGATGCATATGGGAGGCAACCAACTGATGTTTCTCTCTCTCTCTAAAAAAATCAATAAACATTTTAAAAATTGTCAAAATATCAAAAAAATAAGCAAGTCTGGTTATCTAATTCACATCTTTTAAAAGTTAACCAAAATGGCTTCTAATCCTTCAAAAACACTGAGTTCACTTTTATAATCTTACATTTTCTCAGATTTGTATACACTTTCGAGTTACCGTTGATAAAGTAACCATTGAATATTGCGCGCTATAACATGGTCTTTTTGTATGAGACTAATGTGCAGCTTGTCCACACTCTGTTCAAAAAGACAAGTCCACTGGGGTATTGCAGTAATGTCAAATTTCTAGAAGAGTTTCTCAAGTCTTGTACTCAATTTTTACAATTAGCTTAGCACAGGCAAGTAACAAAGAGTTGACTAACCAGCCAGTAAGCCCTGGTTTAGACATAAAAACTTTCTTAAACTTCTTTGACCACCTCTCTCTTTCTAACGCTCAACTCTCTCTTCTTCTCTGTCTCAAAACCTACTTTTCTGATATTTGATCCCTTTGGGCAACTACACCTACCTTCGTAGTAGGCTGCTCCTCATACCTTCAAACATTCATAAGACTTCTCCTTCTCCCAGCTCAGCAATGCAAAAGTGCCTTCCTCTGCACCTATGGTTCTGGACGGGGACATGGGATGGGAATGTGAAGGGTCGGTGTGTGTCGCGTAGTGGGCAGTGTGGACTATGTGGCATGGAGAGGGTTTAGACTATAAATACCAACATTTATAATTTGGTATTTCTGTTCATATAAGATTATCATAGAGCCAAAATGAAAATGAACAACAACAACAAAAAGAGTGAGATAATAGGTAAATGGAACAGTGGTTAACCATTAAAATAAAAAGTGTCTAGTAAAACTACAATGTTTGCCTTTGGTTGGTGATCTCCATACTTTGTTTATATAGCCAATATTTTTAAAAATAATGAGTATATATTTTATTTATATTTAAAAACTATATTTTAAAATATAAAATAATTAGAAAAAATAATTCAATAAACATTTTGAGTGCTAACCATGTGCTATGTGATATGCTAGGAAAGTCACAGACAGATGGAGCTGGATCGCTTATGTTTTCCAAGGATGATATCAATCATTTACAATGAACCCTTTGCAGAAGTTAAGAAAAATAAATCACTAGGACTAAAATAGAAGAATGAGCCAAACCTATTGATTAGACTATTCATAAAAGAAGAAATAATATTCAAATTCACGGAGGAGAAAAACGTCCATCTTTAGTAACCTGAGAAATGCCAGTTTTAAGCAATGTGAGCTGCCATTTTTTCATCTCTAAATTACCAAAAATGTCAAGCAGTGTTATCACTTAATGTTGTAGAGAGCAGGTCAGGCTGGTTCCCACAGACCGAGGGTGGCAGTGTCAGCCGGAACAAACGCTCACACTTCAGAACCTCTTCAGAGTTCCGCAAATGCCCCTTTATTCTTTCCTCATGGGGTGGAGGTCCCACCCACTGCAACCCCAGTCATTAATGAAATGTGTTCTGACCTCCAGCCCGCTGCGGAAAGGCTGACTTTCCGTGTTCCACACGGCTTCTTGTCACAAACTTCAGGCTATTTTGAAATTATGCAATTTGAAATGATGTCAGGAGAGTTTGGCATCTTTTATTTCCTCTATTTGTCATCAAATCGATGACAGGCAGAAAGGTGGTCAGAGAAACCTGTCAAAAATGCTCCACCTTAATCTGGGGATGCATCACAGTGACAAAAGTTGTCAGTTAAACATTGCCCAATAGCCTTCTTTGAAATTCTTGCAAAACAGGAAAACCCCAGTTTCCGTGAAGAAATTAAAAGTAGTGATAGATGCATCTTTCAGCCAAAGTGCTTCAGAAAGTCATTTCTGGAATTTGGGCTTTCCCGTTGGGAAATGTTTTGAAAGACAAGGTATTACAAATAACTTTGTAAGGTCTGCCCTCTACTGTTCATCATGGTAAATGCAGCCAATAGGCATAGATTTATTTTATGTTTGAAATGAGATCTTGTATATGTTTTTACAGAGCAGCTTCAAATGTGCCTGGCAATGAGTAGATGCTTTACATGCTTGACCCATTGAATACTTACTACAGCCATGTGAGCTAAGTCAAGTGTGATTGTTTCTATTTTGCATTCAAGGAAAACTACTCAGAGCGGTTAAGTATCCTTGCTGAGGACATACAGCTAAGTTCCTGAATTGTAACTCTGATTTAATGCTAAAGCTCATGGGTTTTTTTGGTTTTGTTTTGTTTTGTTTTGTTCAATATGACATTGCCTCCAACTTGGTTATAATCTTACAATTTATTAAGCAGATGGGCCCTGGCTGGTGTAGCTCAGTGGATTGAGCGCAGGCCTGTGAACCAAAGCATCACCAGTTTGATCCCCAGTCAGGGCACATGCCTGGGTTGCAGGCCATATCCCCAGTATGGGGTGTGCTAGAGGCAACCACACATTGATGTTTCACTCCCTCCATTTCTCCATCCCTTCCCCATCTCTCTAAAATAACTTTAAAAAAACTTTTAAAAAGCAGATGCATCCGTATACTTATTGATATCCATGATCATTTCAGAGAGCCATTTCAGACACACACATTCAAACACATAATTGATCTCAGCCCATACTAACGACAAGACAACCATTCAAATGCTAACTCAAGGAAGCATTCAAATGAGGTAGACGTGCTTTCCAGTCACATACACTTCTCCTTCACCGAGTGCATGATGAGACCACAGCACCTAAGGGCTCCCGAGGAGATGCATCTCAGGACTGGTGCGATTTCCGAGGACTGTGTGGCTCAGGGTGTGGATGTTTGAGTACTTGGGTGGGAATGGAATTGCTAGAGGAATTCAGCACAACTGCAGAAGACCAAAACCAAGCAATCTCACCTGCAGGCAATGTTTCTGGCTGCTGAGATATGGCCAAAGGTGAACCAGAGATGCCTGACAGAGTGACTTCCGGGCCACACTGTTCTGCACTGGGAGGGGGTAATTATTTGACTGATGTGTCCATGCCCCTGGGAGCCCAGTGGGTTCCCTAAGTGACTTATTCCATCCCCACTGAGCTGCCAAACAGAGCAGCTGGGAGGTCTGCTTGGGAGACAGAGAAGGGAAGGGGCAACTTTTCTTTTCTTTTTCTCTTTCTTTCTTTATTTTTTTTTTTGGGGGGGTGTTATTTGTTATGCTATCTATTTTTGTAAAGATTGTATTTATTTATTTTTAGAGAGGGGAAAGGAGGGAGACAGAGAGGGAAAGAAACATCAATATGTGGTTGCCTCTCGCGTGCCCCCTACTGGGGACCTACCTGGCCTGCAACCCAGGCATGTGCCCTGACTGGGAATCAAACCAGTGACCCTTTGGTTCACAAGCCAGCACTCAATCCACTGAGCCACACCAGCCAGGGAGCAGGGGCAATTTTTATATAATTTAGGAACCTGGAGATTCCCACTTTGCATCGGTGTAAAAGAACACGTGGATTCTGTGCTTTCTGTCCTCATCTGGTAAAGAAGGATATTTCATTGTCTTCGGTCCTTGCAGGCCTGAAGGAACAAGACAAGGGAGAGGGTACCAGAACCCAGAGACAACAGCTGCAGGAGAGGGATATTAGACAGGAGTTCTGCAGCCAAGGGACATGTTGCTTGCTAAACCTCTTCCTGTTTGTTTCTGCTCAGGGAAGCTCCACTTTCATAGCCAAACATGTCCGTTCAGGTGTGTCCCTAACAAAAAGATCATTTTCATCCGCAGTGAATTTCTGCCATCTCTGTGGGTTAAGAAGCTCAAACTGCAGCAATACTTCTTTTTCTTCCCGTGACATGTATAAAGGTCTTAACACAATGACTAGCACACAGTAAACAACTAATAAATAGGGCAGGGAGACTCGAGAGCAGGAAACTGGGCAAATGAGATTGAAAATCTGGAGGCAGTTGCAGCCGCTATGGAAAACAGCAAGTGAGATAAGTCAGAGAAAGATAAATAATATGTGAGCTTATATATGGACTCTAAAACAAAACAAAAACAACAATAAAACCTCACCAGAACTCATAGAAAAAGAGGTCGAACTTGTGGTCACCAGCGGCGGGGTGGAGGAGAGGGGGAATCAGGGAAAGATGGTCAGAGGTCCAGCCTCCGGTTACAAGGTAGGTACAGGATGCAACGCACAGCACAACGCGGTGACTGCCACTAGCACTGCTGTGTGGTGATGTGACCCTTGTTACAGAGTGACTCCTAAGAGTTCTCATCACAAGGAAAAATTTTTTTTCTTTTTTCTTTTTCTTTTTCTTTTTATCGTATCTATACGAGAAGACGGGTGTTAGCTGAACCTGCCATAATCATTTCACAACACATGTAAATCAAACCATTATGCTGTACACTTACAATGTACGTAGTGATGTATGCCAATTATTTTTCAATAAAACTGGAAGAAATAGAAAAAAACATCTGGAGCCAAACTCTGGAACCAAAGAGCTGAAGCTTTAGGACAGAAAGAACCAGGCTGCAAAGAGGGAGGGGACAGGAGAGGGGGTTAGCAAGTAGTGTTACTAGTGACTACCTCCCCTGAAATCCAGGCAAAAGCAAAAAGTGACTCCTTTTGTCCCTCCTCCTGTGTTGATTGGAGGTGGGGGGAGCAGGAGGGGCAGAGAGGACGGATATCTCAGGAACTGTGTGACCCTGACTAGTGCTGAAAGCTGCCCAAATCTGTAAAGGTGTATTCTATTTGCATTACTTTGTATGCACAGTGTGTGCTGGCCACAGAGTTCCATATTCCCCGCTGCCCAGCCACTTGGGCTTGATTGGCTCAATTTTGAAAATGACTCTGGGAGGGACTTGCTGGTGCGCACCAGCATCCAGAGCCCCCTCTTCCCCCTGAGCCCACGCCTAAACTCTGCTTTCCTTACAGTTAAGTGATGACTTGTGACTTGGGCTCTGGACGATGGAATAGACACAGAAGTGATGGAGACCATTTACACACCTGACCCATAAAAACTTTCCAGTGTGATACAATGGTCTCTCCTTGTTCCAAGGAAATGCTTTCCAAGACCCCCAGTAAATGTCTGAAACTATAGAGAGTACCAACCTATGTTTTTTCCTATACCCACATATCTCTGATAAAGTTTAACTTGTAAATTAGGCACAGTAAGAGAATAACATGCAATAACAATACTAATAACAATAACTAATAATGAAAAGAACAAGTTATGTGAATGTGGTGTCTCCCTGTCTCTCAAAATATTGTACTATTGTACTTGCCCTCTTGTAATGATGTGAAATGAGACAATACCTGTGTGATGAGATGAAGTGAGGTGAATGAATGATGGAGGCTCCTATTGACCTTCCAACAATACATAATGAGTATTTGACAGCTTCTCTACGGCATATGAGTTGCCAGTATCACTATTCTTGTGCATTGGGGCTATTATTAAATATGGGTTGGCCAAAAAGTCATTTAGTTTTTTTCTATCAAATAAAAGACATTTTTTTTCATTTTCACCAATAACTTTATTGATTTGGATAGTTTGAGTATGTCGGCTACCTCCCACTATTGGCTGCTAGTGGGCAGAGGCCAGGAGTGCTGCCAAATATCTTCCAATGCATAAGACAGCCCCACAGCAAAGAATTATTTGGCCAAAATGTCAATAGTACCAAGACACATCACAAACCACTTTTCACACATTCGATTAGTCATAGAACCTTCTCCATATATGGCACAAATCTTTTCATGCATTTCAGTTACATTTTTACTTTTCTTGAAGTAATAAAGCATAATACACCAAAAAATGTTGCATATTTTCTTCCATCTTCAATATTAGAATGGCTGCACAAAAATTCACCAATTTTGGTTAAAAAAAAATTTTAACGCATGCTGATATGACACAGCTGTTATAATACAGTCTAACAAAATTGTTTTTGGAGGAAGTTAAAGACAACTAAGCACTACTAGAACCATCATACAGAAAAAATTAAAAGTTTTTGGTCAACCCAATAAAGTAAGAGTCGGTACTTGAAGAGTCAGTCTGATACCCGATTGGCTGCTAACTGATGGGAGGGTATCATGTGTGGATCCTGGACACAATGAACACTGAGATGACTCACTTCCTGCACCAGATGGAGCAGGACTCCTCAGAATAGCCGGCAATTCAAACCTTATTATTTGTTTATTTCTGGAATTTTCCATTTAATATTTTTGAGAACTGCAGTTGAGGATGGGTAAGTGAAACTGCAGAAAGCAAAACTGTGAAAGAGAGGGGGCGCTACTGCACTCGCTCTCTTTCTCCGCCTGCTGGCTACGGGGAGAGGGCCACCCCCTGCCACCACCACCCGCACCAGCAGTGTGAAGCCTCAGGATGCCACAGCCTGAACAAGGGGTTGCCCCTCACCCTGCCTATCACTGCGTAAGAAATACACGCCTTCGTTCTGTGAAACGCTGGGCTGCGGTTACCTTTCCTGACTAATTCCAAGACTGTGGCTACCTCTTGTGTCTGTCCCGATCCTGGAATCTCTCTCCTTAATCTCTCAGGCCCTTTCTCCTCAAACAGCTGTTTGGTGGCAGAGCTCCCCTATCTCTGTCCACCTGACTGTAGAAGACCCCCGGGATCTCTGATTACTTCTCCCTTTTCCTTCTGTGCTTCTATCCCACTCAAGCATGAAGGAGGGGTTAGGTAAGACAAGAGTGGAAACCCACTCCAAAGGTGTCAATTAGGCTTTCCAGCCTAGAAATTCTGCTCATGGGGATTTATCCTGAGGAGATTAATCAACAGACACAAAAGGATGTTCACTGGTGCAGTAAGCATAGTAACAAAATAATTAGAACCTGCCTAAACACTCAGCCATGGGGGAAAAGGCTAGTACATTATGAGCAATTTAATCAATTACATAGTATGAAGTAATTAAATATGAAAATTAGAAAGTCTATATAACAAGATGGAAATTTTATTAATGTACTGTTAAGTACAAAAAGCAAACTATAAAAATGTGTTTTCACAGCAGTTGGCACTGTGTAAAATTTCATATGCAGTGGATAAGACAAGCAGACACTGAAAAAATTTTTAATAGATCTGTCAAGATGCTTAAAATACGGATACACATTTTCTCTTATTTTGAAAACTGTTGATGCATTAATAAAGTTCTTCATGCATAAAATTAAATTAAGCCTTTTCCTAAAATGGTATTAGTTATGGGTTAAATGAGGTGATTATCAAATCAAAGAATTCATGAAGTTTAGTGTCCTAGCGGGTATTTATGTTTTTAAAAGATGTTTTAAATTGATAGGAAGCACAGGTCTACATGTCTCAGCAGGAAGGCCTGTTCTTTCTGTTTTTACTCCTGGAAATAAAGAACAGTTTTGGGTCACTGGGCCAGAAATAAAACTCAAGGATTATTAATTTGCCTGGACTACTTCAGTGAACATTCAATAATGCAGGGAAAAGACAAAGTTCTAAGCCAAGCATTTTCTACCGGTCAAGAAAACAGAAATACCTACCCAAGTGTATTTTTAGAAGGAAGGGGTTTAATCCAGAGTATTCAGTACTTACTGAACAATTTAAAGGGCCGAAAGAGCAAAAGTCAGGGAAAGCCGGGGCTGGCTTGCAGACTCACCGCAGGCCATCACAGCAGCCAGAGGAAAGGAGCCACGCTCGCAGCTGGCCGCAGCGCCCGGGCTGCTGATCCACACAGGAGAGGGCAGACCGCTGCAGCGTGTCCCGTGTGCTGATGGCGTACACCGGCTCACCCCCGCCAGCGGGGCAAGACGATGGTTTCCACCTACTTTCCATGTTCCAAATCCTGTGCAAGTGATATCTCTGACTCTCACACATCGCCCTGGCGAGGGAGGGCTGGAATGTTCTAGCGCTCGGGCCTTCAGTCCTCACAGTTTGAGGGGGAGTAGAGGTAAGATGGGGAATGGTGTTGAGCCACCCACAGACAACCTAGGTCACTGTCCTGGCGGAAGGAAGAACTTGTCTCCAGCTTCTCCAGCTACGGTTTTCCCAGAGTAGTTCAAAGAAAGCTTTCTTGACTTTCGGCGCCTTAAAATAGAAGCCATTTGCCTGGATCCAGGTCTCAGAGAGACGTTATGGTATAGCCTGTCATTTGCTTCTCCCCTATTCGTGCAAGGGTGGACTTACAGTTAGGTTTGCCCTGCCTTTGGGTCTTCTCATGCAGAAGGGTGGATATGGAGGCAGACTTCTCTGTACCCTCCTGGCTGTTTGGTCTTCCTGTGCTCATTTCCAACAGCTCAGGACTTGAATGGAAAAGCAGCGGTCAGTCTCTCAGGTGGCTGAGAAATGCCAACCATTGTGACCCCACTCCTGGCTTGGTTCGAACAACTGGCTGCTCCTGTGAACTTGTACATTTTAAAAGCAGGGATAGGATGGGGATATGTGAGGTTAATCAGTACACAGCCCAGGCTGTATTCAGTGATGAGGGCCATTGCCCCAAATTGTCCATTTATCTCTGATCCCTTATGAGAAATACTCAGATGCTTTATCAATAAAAATAAAACAATAACCATTGTAGCTAATATTCCTGAGAGCTTTTTTGTTTTGTTTTTGTTTTTTTTTTAATTAGCTAAAACCCATACCTTACAGATTTCCTTAGGTTTTTTAAAATATATTTTATTGATTATACTATTTCAATTGTTCCATTTTTTTCTCCCCTTTATTTCCCTCTGCCCCATACCCCCCTGCCCACCATCATTCCCCCACCTTAGTTCATGTCCATGGGCCATACATGTAAGTTCTTTGGCTTCTCCATTTCCCATACTATTCTTAAACTCCCCCTGTCTATTTTGTACCTACCATTTATGCTTCTTATTCTTTGTTCCTTTCCCCCATTCTCCCCCATGCTCCCCGCTGATAACCCTTCATGTGATCTCCAGTTCTGTGAATCTGTTCCTATTCTAGTTGTTTGCTTAGTTCATTTTTCTTTTTTTTTTTTTTTTAAGGTTTGGTTGTTGAGAGTTGTGGGTTTGTTGTCATTTTGCTGTTCATAGTTTTGATCTTCTTTTTCTTAGATAAGCCCGTTTAACATTCCATAAAATAAGGGCTTGGAGAAGATGAACTCCTTTAACTTGACCTTGTCTGGGAAGCAGTTTATCTGCCCTCTCATTCTAAATGATAGCTTTGCTGGGTAGAGCAATCTTGGATGTAGGTCCTTGCTTTTCATGACCTGGAATACTTCTTTCCAGCCCATTCTCACCTGCAAGGTTTCTTTGGAGAATCAGCTGATAGTCTCTTCGGAACTTTTTGGTAGGTAACTGTCTCCTTTTCCCTTGCTGCTTTTAAGATTCTCTGCTTATCTTTAATCCTGGGTAATGTAATTATGATGTGTCTTAGTGTGTGTTTCCTTGGGTCCAACTTCTTTGGGACTCTCTGGGCTTTCTGGACTTCCTGGAAGTCTATTTTCTTTGCCAGACTGGGGAAGTTCTCCATTATTTTTTCAAATAAGCTTTCAATTTCTTGCTCTTCTCCTTCTGGCACCCTATGATTCAGATGTTGGAATGTTTAAAATTGTCCCAGAGGCTCCTAAGCCTGTCCTCATTTCTTTGAATTCTTGTTTCTTCATTCTGTTCTGATTGAATGTGTATTTCTTCCTTCTGCCCAAAACCATTGATCTGAGTCCCAGTTTCCTTCCCTTCACTGTTGGTTCCCTATACATTTTCCTTTATTTCACTTTTTCCTCTATTTTGGGACCACACTCAACCATTTCTGTGAGCATCCTGATTACCAGTGTTTTGAACCCTGCATTTGATAGGTTGGCTATCTCTTCATCACTTAGTTGTATTTTTTTCTGGAGCTTTGAGCTGTTCTTTCATTTGGGCCATATTTTTTTGTCTTGGCACATCTGTTACATAGCAAGAGGTGGAGCCTTAGGTGTTCACCAGGGCAGGGCAAACCACATGGCTGCATTGTGGTGCTGTCAGTGGGGGAGGAGACTAAGGGGAAACAATGCCATTTGCTTGGCTCTCAGCAGGCTTTCAATCACTTCCTCTGCCACCCACAAACAAATTGTGCCCTTCTGGTGTTGATTCCCATGTGGGTGAGTTTCTGTACATTCTAGGACCCTGTGGATCTCTCCAATGAGCTCTCCTGTGAGGCTGGGAGTTTCGACCACAGATTTTTTCAGTCAGAGGTTCTGAAGCTTTATTTCCTCACATTGGAAGCCTGGGTCAAGCCATCTATCTGTCTTGCTCCCCAGTTGTTCCTCCCAGTTTATCCACATGCAAATGTGGGACCATCCAGTCTGCCAACCATCTCCTTACCAGGTCCACCAGCCATCGCCTTGCCAAGAGTCCACTCTACCCCAGTTGCCCATCTCCGTCCCTCTTACCGGTGTGAATGAATGTTTCTTCTTTAATTCCTGGGCTTTCAAACTTCCAGAAAGTTCGATTTTTCTGGCAGTTCTTTTTTTTTTTTCTTTTCATTTTAAATTTGTTGTTGTCCTTGCTTTGGTTGTGCAAGGAGGCAAAGTGTATCTACCTACACCTCCATCTTGGCCAGAAGTCTCTTCCTGAGAGCTTACTTGTACCAAGTCAGTGCTAAGTATTTTACAGCTAAATATCTCATTAATTTTGGAAACAACCTTAAGGCAGGCACTATTGTTATACCTATTGGAGAAAATGGAGACGTCAGTAATTTGTCTAAGATCCCACAGCAAGTAGAAAAGCCACTTTGGAACTCTTCAATCTTCTTCTAGTTAGTGCAAGAGGACTTCTGGTTCTTTTCACTTCCCCACATGTGCCTGACACAGGGCATTTCAAAGTAACTCATGGGACTTAGTGTTCTAGTGGGTATTTCTATTTTTAAAAGATGTTCTAAGTTGATAGGAAGCACAGGTATATATCTTTGAGCAGGAAAGCCTGTTATTTCTGTTTTTACTTCCTGGAAATTAAGAACAGTTTTGGGCCATTGGGTCAGAAATAAGACTCAAGGATCAATAATTTGCCTGGACTACTTCAGTAAACATTTGGTAATGCAGGAAAGAGACAAACTTCTAAGCCAAACACTTTCTATTGGTCAGGAGCTCACTAATACTATCCAGTAATACACTCAGAAAAGAAAATTAATAATAAGTTACCAGTGGTGAGATTCATCTCTGAGTGTTATGAGGAAGGGGTGATTCTGAATTCACTTTATCTTAATCTGGGCAAGGAGCTCCAGGGGGTGGAGAAGAACCTAGCCTCCACGCAGCCAAGGCACAGTACAAAGATGATCGTGATAGACTTCCAGCCAAGATGGAGGTGTAGGTGGATATACTGTGCCTCCTTGCACAACCAAAATTGAGGACAACAGAGAGTTAGAAACAAGAAAACAACCAGAACTGATAGAAAATTGAACTGTACGGAAGTCCAATAACTATTCATCCAGACCGGTAAGAGGGGTGGAGTCACGGCAGGAAAAAGTGGAGGTTGGTGGACCCAGGTGTGCAGGCAGTGGCTGGCAGATCCCAGGCATAGAGGAGGTGGCTAGTGGACCCCAGGCACCGGGTGGCAACAGGCAGATCCAGTGAGGCCACGCAAGGCGGCTGGCTGACCAGTCAGTCCCACATTCATGTGCAGATAATCCGGGTGAAAATGGGAAATGAGACAGACCTCACAACCCAGGACCCCAGTGCCAGGAAATAAAACCTAAAAATACCGACTGAAAACACTTGTGAGGGTTGAGGTGCCAGGAGAGACTCCCAGCCTCACAGGGGAGTTTGTTGGAGAGACCCACAGTGTCCTAGAATGTACACAAGCCCACCCACATGGAAATCAGCACCAGAAGGGCCCAATTTACTTGGGGGAAGCGGCAGAAGGGACTTTAATCTGAGAGAGAGCGGAGCAAGCACCGTGTTCCCTCTTGGACTCCACCCCCGCATACAGCATCACAACCCAGTGACGGGGCTGCCCTGTCCTGGGTAACACCTAAGGCTCTGCCTCTCATACGTAACAGCTGTGACCAGACAAACAAACAAACAAACAAACAAACCAAAAACCGAAAAATGGCTCAAATGGGAGAACAGATCAAAGCCCCAGAGCCAATTCATCTAAGCAACCAAGAGATAGCCAACCTATCAGATGAACAGTTCAAAGCACTGGTGATCAGGATGCTCACAGAATTGGTTGATATTGATCACAAATTAAATGAACAAGTGAAGGCTACACTAAGTGAAATGAAGGAAAACGCACAGGGAACCAATAGTGATGGGAGGAAAACTGGGACTCAAATCAATGGAGTGGACCAGAAGGAAGAAAGAAACAACCAAACAGAAAAGAAGGAAGAAACAAGAATTCCAAAAAATGAGGAGAGGCTTAGGAACATCCAGGACACCTTTAAACATCCCAGCATCCGAATTATAGGGGTACCAGAAGGGGAAGAGGAAGAGCAACAAGTGGAAAACTTATTTGAACAAATAGTAAAGGAGAACTTCTCCAATCTGGCAAAGGAAATAGACTTCCAAGAAGTCCAGGAAGCTCAGAGAGTCCCAAAGAAGTTGGACCCAAAGAGGAACATACCAAGGCACATCATAATTACATTAGCCAAGATGAAAATGAATGAGAGAATTCTAGAAGCAGCAAGGGATAAGGGCACAGTCACCTACAAAGGAGTTTCCATCAGACTGTCAGCTGATTTCTTAAAAGAGACCTTCCAGGCAAGAAGGGGCTGGAAAGAAGTATTCCAAGTCATGAAAGTCAAGGACCTACATCCAAGATGGCTCTATCCAGCGAAGCTGTCATTTAGAATGGAAGGTCAGATAAAGCACTTCTCAGATAAGGTCAAGTTAAAGGAGTTCATCATCACCAAGCCCTTATTATATGAAATGTTAAAGGGACTTATCTAAGAAAAAGAAGATAAAAAATATGACAGCAAAAAAAAAGACAGCAAACTCACAGATATCAACAACCACACCTAAAACAAAAGTAAACATCTAGAACAGGAACAAAAACTCAGAAATGGAGATCACATGGAGGGTTAGCAATGGGGGAGTGGGAGGAGGAGAGAGGGGGAAAAGATACAGAGAATAAGCAGCATAGACGGTGGGTGGAAAATAGACAGGGGGAGGGCAAGAATACTGTGTGGGAAATGTAGAAGCTAAAGAACTTATGACACATGGGCATGAACTAAAGGCGGGGAATGTGACTTGGAGAGGGTGTGTGGGGTAGAGGGGAATGATGGGGGAGAAATGGGACAACTATAATTGCATAATCAATAACATATATTTTTAAAAAGATGATCATGATAAACTTCATGTCCTTGAGTCCATTTAGACACAACAGTATTTGAGGGGGTGACGCAGGCACTGTCATGAGGGCGGGTGCGGTGCCGCTGTATTCCCACGCTCCTCTCCCCACCCCTCCCTCATGCACGGGTTTGTACCTTCTCAGCCTTGAAGGGATCTGCCCAGAGTTTGAGGGGAGGGCCCTGCATTGCAAAACCACAGGAGGTGACGTTCACATCATGCTCCAGGGCACAGCATTCCCAGGAGAAGGCAGTCCAAAGCCTGGCCCTGCCATAATAGGTTCACTCAGTGAGGCATTCAGGCTAGCAGCCTCACACCAGCATCCGTCCTCATGGTCTGGGACAGCTCATCATGGATGGGTTCACAGTCCCGGAACTGCACCCCCAGAGCAGACAATTCCATCCCAAAGGAGAGCCCTCAGCTCTCAGAAGGACTCCATGGAGGTGGAGCTGACTGATTCAATGCCCCAGGGGAAACGATGAAAGGCAGTTTGGTGTTGCCTCACTAGCCAGAGGTAGGACAACAAAAAGTCACTGCTCAGGCACTGCCGGGGCCCCATGGGAACCACGTGTGTGGGGCAGCCTATGTCTGCCCCTCTCAGGTCAGTGAGAGGCCAGAAACAGCATTTGCTCAGCCTCACCTGCCAAGGTGAGGCCTTCCCTACATCGGAGGTCTCAGACCTGAGCCGTGTGCCCAGCACACAGCCTTGGAATGGGAATCAGCGCTGTTCACAACAGAGATGACTCCCTCTGGCTGCCCTGGAGTGAGGCTCATATCCTGACGGGGCAAAACCAGTGTCAGGTTCTGAGCTCACTGAGGGTTGTGCCAAAGATCAGACCAAGTGGTATCTTTTATGCAAGGAGTCCAGAGGCAGTGGGACATCTTTGCAAAAGACAAGTGTCTGAGGGTCAGAGAAAGAAAGAAGGTAAATTGTGGGGTAAGAAGACAGGGCATTTGGAGCAAGATGGGGAGCAGACACAGGGCAAACAGGAGGTTCAGGTCTGTAGCTGTGAACATTGGGGGAATGGGAACAGGCAGGGGGTGCTTCCAGAAGGGCCAAGTTCTGCGATGCACAACCAGGCCCAGCCACAGGACAGGGACGTGGGTACAGACACTTGCCTCTTCAGTCTCATTCCTCACCCCTCCCTGTGTGCAGCCTGAGCTCACATGCCCTCTCCTGCTTCCCCACCATTCTACGTGCCTTTGCCCCTTGTCTGCCCACTCTGCTGGCTCCAGCTCTGTGAAGTGTTTCCTGTACTACCCCTTCCCCCCGGAGGTTAAGGACATCCTGCTCTGTGTCCCTAGAGCACCATTCACAGACCTCATTATAGCAGCCGTCATGTTGCCGTAATTATTTTAAATGCCTGTCTCCACTGCTAATCTGTGAGCTCCCTGGGGCAAGGGTCAGACTCTATTCATCTTTTTACCCCCTGCATGGGGCCTGACATGTAGTAGGTGTTCAGAAAGTCAAGTGAATGGATTTTTTAAAAAAATTCCTTGGATGCAGTTGAAAAGGCAATTGCAGTAATTTGAATTGTGCTATTTCCATTGTGTTGTTTTTTAAAAAGTTTCATTTTTCCTCCTACTACAGATGACTCATTCCTGGGGCAGATAATGCATTTCTAAGTACAGAATTTCACTACATCAAACCTTTTGAAAATCTGTGAGTGTTCTTCTCTAAAGACAAAAGCATGAGGAGCTTTTATAATCCCTTAACTCAGTGCTGAGTGGTGGAATGCTAAAGATGTTTTGGGACCTCTTTGATTACTGAAAAGTATCCAAAGAGAAATGGGTGGGTGAAAAATAAAAATAACAGTTCTAACATTGGCTACATGTACTGAATGCTTTAAAAAAAATGGTAGTGAATGTTGGACATTTGGCTAAGTGTCTAGTGTCCCTTCTCTCATTTTATCCACATTTAGAGCCTTTCAAGATGAGCATGGTTGTCTTCATTCAGATGAGAAAACTGAGAATCAGAAAATGTAGGTACCGCATTTTTCGGACTATAAGACGCACACCTCAAATTTGGGAGGAAGAGGGGGTGCATCTTATAGCCCGAATGTAGCTTACTTGGCTAGTAAATGTAGTTTACATTTACATTGGTGAAATATTATGTTATTTATGTTATTAAATATTTTACCACATTTCTTGCTTCAAAAATTTTTTTTCCTATTTTCCTCCTCTAGAACCTAGGTGCATCTTATGGTCCAGTGCATCCTATAATCCTAAAAATACAGTAATTTTGCAGGAAAGTGTCAGGGACAGGATTTGAACTCAGGTCTGTCTGATTCCAAAATGGTGCCCTTTCCAATGCCCCTATTTCTTCCAGACTGAGTAGAGAAAGCATACACTGAAGCTGGATGCTGATTTTGACAAGACAGTGTGAAGGCAGACACCCCACACAGCACTCCTGCCTGTACATTCCTGAGCAATGGTTTCAAGTGGACAGAGGTGGAGACAAGCATCTGGCCCACACGAAACTCACATGATAGCCAGCTGTCCCTCTCTGTCCACCTACGCATATAAGGGCATAAAGACTCTTTTCTGTTAAGAGCAAAGATTCTAGCTCACTGCTTAATTACAACTTACTGCTCCTTGTCCCAGCAGTACCATGGCAACAAGTAGCATTGGCACAAGAATCAAAAGGGAGAAGTGTTGCCTAGCAACCGAATATTAGAAAGAGCTTTAGGATTCTGGACGCCTGAGTTCTAGTTCTGGCTCTGACTACCTGGGGTCACTGTGGCCAAGACCCAGCTCCTCTCAGTTTATTGTGATCAGTTTAAGTGGGGAAAGTACCAATAGTCTTAGGTGGTTGTTACAGTGACTGAAAAGCAAACCACTCAGTGCATGCAAAATTACTGTCAGAATCATGATTTTAGGGACAAAAACATTATGTGCATGGATTAAACAAGAAAGGGAACAATCTGAAAAAGTTACTAGCTTACCCGACTTATGTTAGCTGCTCCATAAGGAGTGTTAATTGGTAGAACATTTTTGGAAGGCCGTTAAGAAATAGCAATCAAAACTTAAATGAAGCAATATTTCTGCAGAATTTATGCAATACTTAGCGAAATTTAAATGACTCGGCAACTTGTCTTCTAGGAATACCTGTGTGTGTTTGTAAAGGTAGGTGTACAAGGTGGAAAAGCGGACCACCTAAAATGCCCATTCAAAAGGGACTAGGATAGATCAACACACTGGAACCTGCACAGGAGTGAAAAAATGAGACAAGTCTTGACTCACAGGCACAGATTTCTAAACACAATGTTCGGTGCAATGTAAGAAAGTCACAGACGCACACATATCTGTCCTCAAATATTCGCATGAAAATGCATCTCAAAAGCCTGAAAGGACCTATAACAAATTTTTAACAGTAGTTACCAACTTCCTGCTGCTCCCAGAATAGGTTATAGATGTTTTCATTGCCCGGCTTTTGCATACACCCTTCTTCTGCCTCAAATGCTAATCCTCCCCTCCACCTGTGAGCCCCTGCTGGTCCTTCGGAGCTTAGGGAAAGGTCATCTCTCTGAAGCCCTCTGCATCCCCACCAGGGGCCTTCTCATTTCCCTCCATGACGGCATCGTTTCTATCATGACGTTGGCATTTAAATGATTTCTTCGTGTGTCTGACTCCCCTGCTAGCCTATGAGATCCTTGGGAAGCAGACTCACATCTCATTCATCTTTGTTACTCCAGGCGGGGCCTACTTAAGGCCTGAATGCACATTGAATTGAAGTATGTGGCTAAAACATTGCCAGACATAAGAACAGGTGGAAGCTCTGAGCCCGAGTTTTCCCAAAGCCACCCTCTCACACCATGCCTTCGTGTCTATTCATAGCTCAGAAGGTGTGCTGTAAGGAGAAAAGGAGAAGAAAGCCACAGAGAAGGAAGAGAGCTGGGTAGAAATCTGAAACAAAAATCCCGAGGCATTGACTTTGGCCAGCAATTACCCAATCTGGACAGCAGGTGGCGCAAGTAACCTAGATTTTTTTCGGCCATCACCTAGGAAGTCGACTACAAGGTAGGGTTTTGGGAAAACTGGGGCGATGGTAGCATCATCCTGAGCCTGTTTTCCCTGTCCTATTGTGGTACAAGACATAATGGTAGATATCAGTATGCTCCCCTATGATTTCACCTCCTAGATATCTGGCTTTCTGGCCTCTGCTCTCCACCCTCTTTAATCCACCCTCACTATGGCCAGTTTTGTTCTTTGCAAACCCTCATTCTTGTGAGGAAAAATGAGCATTTTCGTTTCCACCAGCAGTGGTGAATATTAGTAAAACCCCTTTGAATGGCAATTCAGCAGTACCTATGAAAAGGAGAACACTTGCCTGGAGGAGACAAGCAGTAACTCAAGACTTACTTAAAAGATTGCACCGTAATTATGGGTGAGATGTTTATCGCTATTTGACTTTCCTCTTTTGGGATCAATTGATTAGTGAATAATTTTAATGGTAGATAAGCAAACAAATAAGTTGCCTGCTGACTGTGGAAAATGTTCTATGTTGTATATTCATTAGGGTAAGGTAGTCATTTTGGTAAATTTGGCAGTTATTGTCATAACTGTATATGATGGATTTTTATGACAAAACCAGGCATGCAAACACATAATTATTTCATAGTTAGATGGGCTAATTAAATAATGTATTGTTGCTAGGGAGAGTTGCTGGTTTTGATATTATGCAAAATACATTTATTCTTTAAACAATTATTTATTCGACACTATGCAAAAACTACTTATAGAGTAGTTTTAGGTGCTACTGTTTGGAGGCTGAGAATAACATACCTTGTGATAATAAAATTATCTGCCCCTGTGAGACTTTTAGTCTCATGAGAGAGATAAACAAATAAACCAGTGTGTGTGTGTGTGTGTGTGTGTGTGTGTGTGTGTGTGGCAGATAACTGTGTGTGTGTGGTTATAACTACTATGAAAAAGAATATAGCTATAAAAAATAAAGTGATGGGGGCTGTTATTTTAAATTAGGAGATCCAGTACTATACATGCGCCGGAGATTCCATGTTGATCAAAAGCAGATATGATTCCTGTCTCTCATGGAACTCTGTCAGGGGAAGAGGAAGCCACTGCTCAAATGAAGGCACATGTAATGGTCTATTGCTGTTAGAGCCATGATGAAGTGCGTGCACGGTGCTGTGAAAGCTTATCATAGGAAAACTTGACCTTTGGGGGAGGCCAAGGAAAGACTTCCCTGAGAAAGTGGTGTTTGCACTGACATGTAAGCATGAGTAGAAGTTAACTGTGCTGAGGGCGTGGAGAATGTTCCAGGCAGCAGGAGCTGCTATGCAAAGGCCTTGGGGCACAAGGGAACAAGGGTGAATGGGGAGCAGAAAGAAAAGAGGCCAGAGAGGAGAGAATGAGATAAAGGGGTGGGGAATGAAAGTCCTCATGGGTTTTAAGCATAAGATGGCATAATTAGATGAAACTTCAAAAAGATGCTTACAGGTACCCTGTGGAGACTGGACTGGAAAGACTCAGATTAAATGCGAGATAGCCCAAATTGTAGCAATAGTCTTTACAGATCATAATATTGGACTAGGGCATTGAGTTGGGGATCAAGAACAATAATCAGATTTGAGAAACTTTTAGGAGGGCAAAGAAATAGGCCTTGGTAATCAATTGCAGATAGGATATGCACGATAAGGAGACAGCAAGAATGACTCTTAGATTTCTGGCTTGTGCAGCTGGATGGACAAAGTGCTCTCCTCTAAGACAGAGATGCTGGGGCAGGACCAGCTGCATGGGGGAGGACTGTGGGTTCCGTGAGGGGCCTGCTAAGTCTGAGCTACCTTCCATGAGGAACTATCAAGCCAAGAGTTGGAGCTATGGGCCTGGAATCTGGAGACATAAATTTCCATGTTCTCTATAGAGCACTGAAGCTGTGCATATGGACGTGATCACCTAGGAAGAGATTCCAGAGGGAGAAGAGGAGAGGGCCATCAGCATTTGATGGGGAAAATGAAAAGGGTATGCCTGCGAAGCATACACAAAACCAGGAAAATATTTTGTCTTTAATGCCAAAAGAAAAGTGCTTAGAAGGAATGAATGGTCAACAGTGTCCAATGCTGCTGTGAGGGCAAGTAAGATGAGAATGGGACAATGTCCCTTCAATTTGGTGACATGGAAGTCATCAGTGACCTGAACTGGAGCTGCTCTGGTGGCATGCGGGACCAGCATCCTGCTACTTAGAGTTTCTGAGGGGAGGGAGGGGGAGCAAGGAAAATAGAGACAGGAAGTAGAGGCAGCTCTCAGGAGGAACGTAACTGGGAGGGAAAAGAATGGACAGGGCCATGGTGCTGGACGAGAATCCACACCAAAACCACCAGTCCACCAGATTGGAGGCAGAGATGACAGTGGAAGGGAAGACTATAAGCCAGGCACTCGAGTCTCCCGTGGGTACACAGTCACAACGGCGGCCAGGAAAATGATGGCAGCATGGTAGAGGAGAGCGCGGTGGAACTGAGCAGCATGGCCCTCCAAGGGGAGAGACAGAATATTGTGGAAGCAGCATTTGGGAGCAAGGACAATGACAACACTTTCCAACCCCAAGACCGTGGGGTACGGAGGAAGGACTGCCAAGACTGGAGAGGGCTGCAGGGAGCATGGCGTCCTTGGGGCAAGCCAGCCTTTGTTACAAGGAAGGGGTGGGTAGGAGCACTCAGACAAGAAGTTGAAAATCTCCGGTGGTTGGAGAACCAGCAATTCCAGAGGTCTTAGTCATCAGGAGCTAGGTCAAAGGCACGGAGGTCCAGGGCAATGATGGAAAGGAGGGAACATTAGCAAAGAGATGTCTGAGACCACTCATACTTGGGTTATTGACTGACTGAAATAGGGATGACCAGCGTGGAGTATTTCGTTTCAAATATCCCTCGGAGGAGGGTGGGCACCAGGTCTACTGGCTGCAGATGGGGTTGTGTGTTACCCCCCGAAGCTCAGGGAACATCAAGCTAGACAGATGGGCCAATCATAGCTGAGAGACTGCCCGCCACATGCTGTCCAGCGGCTTGAGGGCAGACCTAGGGGATGGGTCTACAAGACAGAGGTACTGCTCAAACCACTATTTTAAAAGTCTCACCTAAAACCTCACCATCTGACAAATCAGGGCTTTTCTGTTTCTTAGTTTGCCTTTCTTCCAGATTCGCATTGACTTGTTTTGTTCTTATAATGTACACATAGTTTGAGATTTTGTCTTTTATCTCCTGGTAAGATTACATGAGTTGTTTTCCACATCCTTCCAGCCGTATCACAGTTAACCTTCAATACGATGGAAGTCATTGCTGCTCTTACCCCGGGGGGGTATTTTTTGTCATGAACATATAAGGCACCCTGCCCCCACACATGCACACTGACACACATATGCACACGCAAACACAAATAATAGCTTGTCCGTGCACACAGGCACCCCTGCCAGCATCACGGGTTAGCCACAGCCCACCAGTGTGCCTCGGGATCCGTTGATCCTTTCTGAATCCTTCTTCTTAAGCACTTGGAACTGTTATCAGCAAGCTAGCTGCAACCCGCCCCTTTCTTGCCCACTCAGGAAAACATGCAAGTAGGTGAAAATGACATTATTATAAGAATAACATTGAATCTGCTCCCATTTACAACAGAGGCAGCTCATTTGGAAATGTTGGTGCTTTTGCTGGTAATAATGTAAATTACTCGCCCAAGTGCAACATGCCAGCAAACGCTGCACCTTTGCTGAGGGGTGCTGGGCTACTGGGGATGATTCAGGGAGACAAGGGCGTGGTTGGCACCCACAGCCTGGTACGAAAAGCACGTGTCTTCGCAGAGGAAGTGACATTAGATCTAGCTCTCGAAGGTAGAGGGCTGCCATTCAGAGCAGGAGAGAAGGCCATTCCAGGTAGAAGGGGGAGCGCCTACAAAGCCTCGGGGAACAACTGACAAGGGCTGCCCGGTTAGGGACAGCGCATGTTTTCCGGTGGCTTAACCCTGGTGCCTATGTGGTAGCGTCTGGGGGTGGTGCCGACAAAGGAGCAGAACGGGAAAGGCCTGTGTGACTCACGGAGGGATTTTGACTTTTTTCCCCAGGGTTTGGGAGTCATGGAAGTATTGGATTTGGGTTTTCTTTTTTTCCAGCTCTATTGAGGCACAGTTGACAAATAAAAATTGTATATAGTTAAGGTGTGCAATGGGATGTCTGGATATACGTATACACGGTGACTTGATTACCCACAATCCAGCCAGACGATATACCCATCGCCTCTCATAGTTACGTTTCTTTTTCCTGTGGTGAGGTTGATCACTTAAGATCTACCCTGTAAGCAGATTTCCAGGATGCCGCGCAGCATTGGCAGCTACAGTCACCGTGCTGCGCACGAGGTCTCCAGGGCTTCCTCACGTTGCGTAACTGAAATGGTCTACTCTTTGGCCGCCATCTCCCCACGCCTCCCACCTTCCCTCCTGCCCCCCGCCACCAACCCTCTGGCAGCCCCCGTTCTGGTCTGTGAGTTCAACTACTTTAGATTCCACATGTAAATGAGCTCATGCAGTGTGGGTCTTTCTGTGTCTGGCTCATCTCACTTAGCGTGATATCCTCCAGTTTTATTCTTGTCGTTGCAAATGACACAAGGAAGCATCCCCTTCCTTCTCAAGGCTGAGTAACATCCCACTGTAGGCATACACCACGTTTCCTTTACCTGCTCACCATCAGTGAACACTTAGGTCGTTTCCATGTCGTGGCTATTGTGAGTAGAGCTGCAGTGAGCACAGGGAGGCGGGTATCCCTTTGAGACCCTGAGCTCCTTTCCTTCAGGTATATACCCAGAGTGAGACCGCTGGATCCTATGGCAGTTTTTAACAGATGATGCTATATGAATCTGAGGTTAGAAAATTCTACTAAGAAGAGTGAGGAAGAAAGAGCACAGAGCAGAGAAACTGGAGGCCAGGGCAGGAGAGTGAGGTGGGTGGGCCAGGGTGGTGGGGAGCACAGGAGCCGGCAGGCGGACAGGCGTGATAAGTGACTGTTCCCTGAACTCCCGGATTAAAGCACAGCAGCGGCCTGACCTTCCGCTTTCTGAAGAGTCTGGGTATCATCCAGGCTGGTAAGTGGCCTGGACATGTGGGTGGCCGCACCCTGTCTGCAATTTGCAACGCTGTGTCATCGCATCACCCCGAATCGGCTCATGGATGAGAACAGGGTCATGCAGTCAATGAGATTTCCTAAAGTGAGGAACTCTGGGAGGAAGTTTTTTCATTTAAAATAAGAAAACAAAGCCCAACCATAAACAAGAGAAATGTGAGGAATAGAGGTTTCCCCAAACATCTTTGCTTGTTAGTAGAATTAGCAGGGCTTAAGGAATCATATGGACTCCAGTTTGAATCCATGTGCTGCCCCTCACCAGCTGTGAGACTTTGAACAAATTACACAACTTACATGGCCTTCAGTTTCTTTATCTGTAAAACAGTAACTCCAGTCTTGGAGGCCTATGGTGGAGATTCAACGGGATGAAACAGGCAAACTCTCCCACTACGGTGGCTGCCTTAGCAAACTTCAATGCATACATCTTCCCTCCTCTTCCTCGTCCAATGCGGCTGTGCGAGGGTTAACAGCACAGTCTGAATAGCCACCAAGCAGGTACTGAAAAGGCAGGGTTTGGAGGGAGAAGCTAATGGGTGTGCTCCCAGGCAGAAAGAGAAGTAGGATGAAATGCTACCCACTAAAGCTGACTAATGCCACTGGAATTATGTGAAGGACAAAGGAGATTAATTCAGTAAAATCTCTGGAGTGCTTCAAAGAAACACTGTGTGTGGGGAGTCCTTTCCCAAGCTGGGCTCTGCTCCTCTGGCAGGGGCAGCAGGTCTGTGCATGGGACAAGGAGCTTCTTAACAATGCCCTGAATGCTGATCAACTGAGCTGTTGCCCCGGCTGGCACCAAGGCAAGGGAGGCCGGGAGGTGGCCTGGGCAGGGCAGGCTTCCCGCCGCACTGCAGCTGCAAGAGCAGCACAGGCTTTGGGGAGGCTCCGAGGCTCTGGATCGAGAGACAGCCCATGACTGACTCACACAGAGCCCGAGAGGCTGGCAGCCGGCTAGCAGCAGACCAGCCGGCGGCCCAGGGGTGAGCTCATTAACCGCAGGGATGTGAGCAAGGTCGGTCACCAAGGCCCGCTCAGTCTGTGGGGCAGTGAGGCTCCACTCAGCGTCTCTCCTGAAAGGCCCCTGGCGCTGGGGATCCAGAGACCACGAGTCCCTGTACCGTCCTGTGGTCCTGACAGGCTGCCTTTATCTCTCCCATGAAGGTGATGCTTAGTGGCTGATTACAGATGATGTGTCTTGGTGAGAAGCTCACGGGACTACATTCATAAAGCAGAGCTCAGTGCTCAGTCAGACGCTGTGCCCCCGTGTGGGGTTTGGAAAATATGGTTACTGTCAATACGCTAAACTGAGGACTCACTGTCTGTGGTACAGAAAACCGCCAGGCATGGCTCGATTGACCTAAGAAAAGTTTCTCCAGCAGGCCTGCCTGCCCTGCAGAAATCCTGTCCCTCATGAGGCAGACAGACAGACAGCCACAGAGAAACACATGCACGCGCGCGCGCACACACACACTCATTGTTATAAAAACAAACTCCACATTGCTGGGTCCCTCCTCTGCCCCAGCTGCACCTTTCAGAACCTGCGGTCAGTGTCCCATCCCTCTGTTGTGTTTTTTAGCCAGGCCCCTCATTCGCCTTCCATAACTGACCCACTATCCGTGGGACCCCCATATTTACACCCTATCCCTCCTCACTCCCAATCAGCCCAAGACCTGCCCACTCCTCCTCCACAGTGACATCGCACCAGCCTGCTCTGTCCTTCCCTGCGCCAACCCTCCCTCCTCACACCCCTGCGCTCTCTTACACCAGGCTGGGAGCTGAGTGCCTGACCCCTGCCTCCTACTGCCAGTCTCTCCCGAACACCGCTGTCACCCAGAGATGAGCTGGGCCCAGAAGAGAGGGAGGAGAACTTCTTCCTCACTGTCCACTCTTTGGGATCTTTCCAACTTTGCATCATGTGCATAAATTATTCGGGAGAGTTGAGACTCTTTGACCCATCTGCTTCTTGATACAATTCCTGAGTGAGAGTATGTGTGTGTGTGAGAGAGAGAGAGAGAGAGAGAGAAAGAGAGAGAGAGAAAACATCTCCTAAGAGTATGGAGGCAGCCACAGTTTTTACGGATCCTGACACAGCCAACTAGGGAAATCCCATAACTGCCAGCCCTTTATAAAACCTGCACAAAGTGATGAAGCAGCAGTGGGTCTCAGTTCCCACCTCTGAGATGCTTAATGGCATCCCAAGGACAGTGCCGGGGGAGGCATGGGGAGTTAGGGACACTTTTCCGCTCCTAACCGAGGCCCAGCTCTTCCCAGAGGCAGCTTTCCCGTCTCCAGACACAGCAGAATCCCAGCCCCTCACCCCCCAAACCTGGAGCGGTGTTCAGAAAACTAAGCCAAACTGCACTCCAGGAGTCGAAAGAGAGCACAGAATGGAGTGATTGAAGACGGCAGAATTAGGTCAGAGGTAGGACACAGAGCAGGGGCGGGGTGCACAGCTGGGGAAAGATCTTACAGCCTGTGAGAGTGATCTGAGCTGCTGTCAGCAAGAAAATGTTCTAGCAACTGCCCTTCCCTCTGCCCCTCAGTCTGCCAGTTTATCTCCAATCTCCCGGAGTTGTCAATCCCATCCCAGGTCGTAGGCATGAGCCAGTTACAAGCAATTATTCCTGCTTTGAGGGAAGCTTTGATCCAATTATGGGCCATTTCAAAGGGCTATTTGGCTTCTAAACAAGGTTTTCTTTTCCCTTTGCCGAATGCTTAAAGTAATTTTTAAAAACAAGTCCAAGCAAGGACTCCTGAGGAAATGCAGATTGACTTGAAGAGGGCGCAGGGAGGGATGCCCTCACCTCCAGGCCTCCAGCTCTCCGCACGCCTGTGAACTGAGGCGTCAACAGGTAGGAGGAGGGCTTCTTCAATCCTCTACCTCCATCTTCTTTCCTAAGGCAAGAAATTTCAAATTAGTGTTTGTTTTCTCTCTCAGTCAAGGGTTTTGCATTTTCAAGCGAAGTGCCTTCTACCAAGAGGAATTTTATAGTCCAATTCAAGGGGATGTCAGCTCGGGAAAGAGGATTAGGAGCCTCTGGGTAGCAGATAAGTGCCAGCTTATTTCCTATCGAGAGCCTCTTAAGATTTTCCCCCTGTCTGGGAGCTCTTCTCTCTTTACGGTAAGAAGCTCAACAGAGACACATTAGAGACTCAGGTAGTTTTCTCTCCCGAGTGCCCCCACCTCCTTCTCTTGCTCTTTGCTGTCCATCATTTTAAAAGTTTGTGCTGCCTTTTTACACTTTGAGGCAAAAATAAAAAAAGTCTGGAAAACGAAGACCAAAATTATAACCAGTCCTTGAGCCCCTGGGCACAGGAGTAAAATGAACAAGATCTGAATATAATCTGCTCTGATTGCGGCGTCTCCACTGGGCCAGCCGCCTCCTCCCGGAAAAGGGCAAGATGAGAACATTCTTTCTCCCCAAACAGCAGCGGTGTTCCAGGCTGGCTCCTCAAGCAGGAACTAGCAGACGAGGTGCAAAGAGATGTCAGCAGCGGGACCCAGGCAGCCAGAACCTCGTTCCCCAGCAGCCACCAGCGCAAGCCTGGCTCTCCCAGGGCTCCCCTTGGCGTTCTTGTGTGAGATGCGTAAGCTGGGAAAAAGGCTGTGAGCAGGAAGCCCTTTCCAAGTTCCCTGACTCACAGGACTGTTTTTCTCTTGGATGAGCATGTAGGCATTTAAGAAGGCTGCTTAGTGAATGAGAGAACATGGGCTTGGAGTCGGCCGCATCCGGGTCCCAGGTCTTGTTCTACTGCTTTCTAGCAGGGAACACGTCTCCAAGCCTCGCATACTTCCCTTGTCAGGGGAGCAGGCATGATAACACCTCGTTGGGTCATTGTCAGGATTAGAGGAAATATGGTACCGGGAGGGCCGGACTCCACAAATGTCTACTCGGTTGGGAACACCAGTTATGTTCAACAGGCAGATTCAGGAATAACAAGCCTAATTTAAAGCTGTTTTTACTTATTTTTACCGTTCCAAACTCCTTTGTTAAAAGGAGTTAAAAGGAGGCGAAGACTTCCTCCTGGATTTCTTCAATTTCTAAATAAGGCTCCTGTTAAATTCATAAGGAGAAAAGCCATTGTCCTGACAATATCCTCTTGGCACCTTCCAGAAAACCACTTGTTTTGTATGATCAGTGTGTCCTCACAGCCAGGTTAATCCTCTGACTCCTGAGAGCCTGGGTGAGCATTCCGAGCTGTCCTGCTTCTAGTTTCGGTCACCAATCCCACCAGACCTTCCTCTGGCAGCGCTGCCTCCCCCACCTTGGGTCCTGAGCTTAGGATGCTCAGGATAATGGGTTCCCTCCCTCCCCAGAGCCGGGCCTGGGGCTTGGCTACAACCAGAACCCCAGAATCTCCCTCTTCTTGTGCAGAGATTCTACAGCAAGCCACTCCCTCTGCCTGCAGCTGAGGTGGGAAATGTCCCAACATCACCAGTACAATGATTACATTTTTACGCACATGTTTTCCTCTGTTATGTATCTCCACCAACGCTTTTTGAAAGGAACATTTTTAAAAATGCCTTTCTGCTGTAACTCCCTTGCTTCATTTCCCTCTCCCCTCCCCCCAGCTTTTTTGTTTGTTGGTTTGGTTTGGTTATCATTATAGTGCAATAATAGCCCCAGTTATTGGTAGGGGTGTAAATGAGACATGCTTCCTTGTTGCCAGGACAAATAGAACAATGAAGCAGCTGGTTTTCACGCGTTCATTCCAGCACATTTACTGATCAGTGACTGTCTTCAGGAAACAGAGATGAATACGGTGGAGTTACCCCAGGATTCATGGGTGGGACTCAGAAGGTCCAGGACCCTCTTGAAATTACAGACAAAACTGTTTATGAGTATGTACACTGTGAATTTTTCAGGGAGGAAAACCCATAGCTCTGATAGGACTTTCAAAGACATCCAGTGTTTAAGAAAAGTGGGGCGGAGAGAGATAGTTCAGAACCACTGATGCAGGAGGTCACGGAGTGTACACTGACTGTTGGGGTGCAGTTTCTTGCAGTCACCTCTAACTGACCAGTTCTCTGTCTCCCCACGTCCACGCTGTCAGAAAATCCTACTGGCTCTGCCTTGAAAATCTGTCACAAATTCACCCTCTCCCCACCGTCACCCCTGCTACCACCCTGGTCAGCCCTCATGTCTGCCTGGAGTACTGCTTCTAGCTTCATCGCTACGGTCTATTCTCGACACAAAAGCCAGCCCGATGCTTTTAAAGAACAAAGCAGATTATGTCACTCCTCTGCACAAAATGCATCCAGCACTTCCCTGATCATGCAGAATAACTCCAAAGCCCATGTTCTCTTCCAGAAGGGCCAGTATACTCTGCCCTCCCCTCTGCTCCTTCTTACTTTGACGTGTTTCCTTTCCCTCCTTCAGCCTCACGCACTTCCTGCTCCTCCTGGTGCATCCCTCACACATGCCACAGGGAGTTCGAACATTACTTCCTCTGCTTGCAACAACACTCCTCCCCCAGATCAGCTTGGCTCACTGGTCCACTTCATTTAAATCTCTGCTCAAAGACCACTTGACCAGCCCTGGCCTGTGTGGCTCAGTTCGTTGGCCATTGTTCTACAAAGCAAAAGGTCCCTGGTTCAACTCCTGTCAGGGCACATGCTTGTGTTGTGGATTTGGTCCCTGTTGGGATGCATATAGGAAGCAACCGATCCATGTTTCTCTCCCTCTCTTTCTCCCTCCCTTCCCTCTCTCTAAAAATAAATAAGTAAAATCTTTTTAAAAAATCACTTGATCAAAAATGCCCTTCATGACCAACCTGGCTAAAACAGCACCCTGCTCTCTGCCAACTACTTTTCTCTCTTTCATTTAACATTAAATTACATATTTATTTATTTGAATATTGTACACACACAATGCACACACAGAATATAAGCTCATTGAGAGCAGGGACTGTGTTAGGTTCAATGCTCCACACCAGGGCCCTGGAATAGCACCTAGTATGTAGAGGCTGCTCAATAAATGTTCCCTGAAGGAGTACATGAGTGAACCGTGAATACTGCAGATACAGTGAAGTAAGTAATAATAGCTTAACCTACAAAACCCTAAAGAGACACATGGAAGAAGAGACCACCTAATGTGACTTAGGAAGGTGAAGGAGGGACACCTTCTGGGTAAGCAGAGCTTCTAGAGAAGTTGCTACACAATATCAGCATGGAAAGGGGGAGCTGCAGAGAAGGGCATATCAGGCAAGGGGAAATCACATGTGGTAAAACCAGGGGGTGGCGGGGCATGGAGAAGCATGGCCTATTGGTAGCCACAAGTAGCTCAATGTGCCTGGGATATTCACCTGAGTAGGAAGTTGTGGGGTGACAGGAAATGAGATAGAACAATCAACAGGGACCAGGTCATCGAGGGTCTAATATGTCTTTCTGAAGACTCTAGATTTTATCCTGTACATGTTCAGGAGCCAATGGAAGATTTTCAGCAGTGTGGGAATGTGCTTCGAAAATTTGCTCTGTGGGCAAGATGGATTTGATCAGAGAGAGCCTGAAGGCAGGGAGCCCCGCGATACAGCTACATGAGACACCAGGAGGCCAGGCCTGAGAAGGCCTGGTAGGGAGGTAGAGAGAGGAAGCAGCTAGAGGAGCAAAGCTCTGGGACCCTGCGCATTGAGGGGTGAGAGAGAAGAGTTCAGCTAACTGTGAGTCTTGGCCAGCAGACACAGGGCCGCCAGCCCTCAGCCCGTGCTCACTGCAAGGACCACTACTACCCTTTGCACCCCTTCCCTGCCCCACCCCAGCCATGATGTGGCCTCAGAATCCTCCTCAACACAGTGTGCCAGGCAGCCATTTCCACATGATTGGCATTGATCGTAAAGTGAAACTCTGTTTGTCTCTCCTGTTTGTTTTTCTAGCTTTAATAACACTCTGGTGCTATTGTGACTTAAAATAAAAAGTATAGAAAAAGGAGAAGGCTTTGGCAGACAAGATTTAAGTGAATTCCACAGGGGATCATTATTGATTACTTGCATTCTTGTTTGCTCTCTAAACTCCATAACCTTTGTCTCCATTATTTCAACATCTCTGTGAAGATAGGAAGGGACAGAAGAACATTGACAGTTTGGAGTAACAGCATATACTGACTTGTCTAAACGGGCATTCTACCTGCCAAGTAGTTTGATTTTTTTTCCCCCAAAAGGATAAAATCTATCTCTCATTAAATCACAGGGCAGGGTGCCTTCTTCCTCAACTGATAGCGGATGCCACTGGCAGCACTTCTGTGTCTGGCAGGTGACCACTGAAGACAGCCACAGAGGTGGTTGGTGCCGCCCTGACATGAATGGCCAGGCAGACTTGGCAGGTGCCACGTGCTTGGAATCCTCTGCTGCTGGCAGAGGCCACCAAGCTGAGCGAGATCACACACCCAGACAAGGCTCAGGTTTGCCCCATTGTCAACCAGGGCCCAGAGAGCCACGGCGCTGATCTGGCTTCACTGAAAAAGCGTGCTGAGGGACAACCGCATCACTCACACGCACAGACGCACGTGCACGTGCACACACAGAGTCACAGCCAAGATGGTTGTTCTGAGCAAAGGCCTTTGGCAACAAACCTAGAGGGGATCCTAGCTAGAAAACACGTAAGCCATAGAAGGCAGTCTGGCACAATTGGGACGTCTGAATATAGGTAGAGTGTTAGATGATACGAAAATCAGGCTGATCTTCTTAGGTACAAGCAGGGTGTTGTGCGTGTGAGATATTGGCCTGGCTGGGAAATGTGCACTGAAATACTTACAGGTGAGGTGTCTGGGGCCTGGAAATTAATTTCAAATAGTATAGGAAGATAGATAGGCCAACAGATAATATAAATATAGCAAAATGTTTACAATTGTTGAATCAAAGTCCTAGGTTTATTGGCCTGTTCTTTGAACTTTTTTTATGTTTGAAATTTTTCATAATAACAAATAGGGATAAAGAATTAGTCACAAAAATATGAAAATCCTGAAGTTTTCGTAACGGTGCTGATTCACCTGAGTTGTACGCAGGGTTTTGTGTGGATACAGATAAGAAAAGTGTCGAATATTTGGGGGGACATTCTGTAGACAATAGGGGATGCGGCAGAGCCACGTAAAACAACATGATGAACATCTTGAAGATCTTCGTTCTGTTTAGCTCCTCCTCTTACGCATTCTCTCTTAGGCTTTACAAATGTCCCACTGAATAACACGGGGACTATTTTCCTCTGGCTTTTATAGTGAAGAGAACTGTAAGTCAGAGAGATTGAAATCTGTGACCTAAAGTCATGAGACCTGTGCCACAGCCACATCTTCTACTTCTAAACCTTGTGCTCTTCTCTCAACGTCATGTATCTCACTGTGGGTTCTCCCAGAAGCAGACCTCGAGACAGGGATTCAAGGGCAAGGTGCATTCGAATGGCTCCAGGACCCCTAGCAGGGGATGGGAACGTGACATACGAGGAGGAGGCAGCGCGCATGGGACCAGTGCCCTCAGTGGGCAACTGGAGCTGAATCCTACAGGAGAAATCTGGGAAACAATACAAAACACCAGCCTCGTAATCATCCCACCCAAGGGATGAGGAAGCTTGGATGTTTATGCCCCAGTTACCCAGGATCCTTGCTTCAGGGATTCTCCCAGGCATATCAATTCCACAGCGTTTCTAGCTTGTTGCAATTCTGAAAAAGGTCCCCAGACACAGACAGGTTGGCCCAGGTACCTGGCTCAGTTAGCCTGGAGGGATGTGAATAGCAGACTGACAAGGCCTACTACTCCATGCCTTAGGAGAGCCCAGCCTCAGCTACTGCCTTCCTCTTCTTACCAGCCAAGCACAAGAAGTAGTGATCATCTCAGACTCCAACAGCATCCAGGGAGAACAAGCCCCTGTTTAGGGTAAGGTGATATTTAAAGGGACCATTCATTCTGACAGAGCCACATCTGGGAATCACACCCCAAGTGCAGCAACAGCTCCTGACACGGGTGGGCGGGGACATGCAGACCCACACAAGTGCATACGGCATTGCTGGTTCTGAAGTTACTTCAAGCCATAGAAAGCTAAGAATAAATCACTCAGGAGAAGCTGAACAGCTGTTCACTGGAGCGTAAAAGCAAGTGAATGGGGCTCATCATATATTCAGACACCACATCAAGCCCCTCATTACACTTGCTTAGGATTTGAAGACAGCCCAGAGATGGGTAACAGGCTGGAGTGAATATGGGACCCAGCCTGATCCAGCCCCCCCTTCCCCATCTCATCACTCACGCTGCATGCAGTACTCCGAACAATCAGACCGCAGCCGAAATCGCTTACAAGTGGGAAAACACTGGGCAACAATGATATATTTAAAATCTGTTTTTTAAATTTTGCAGCCATTATAGCTGAAGTAACAGAACTCAAAGTATTTTACCCATAATTCTGCAACCACCAATAAATCAGGCTGCTGTTGTTTTCCACGTCTGCTTCCAGAGAACTAGAAACCTTTCAGGGAACAAAAGTGTGAAGACCGTACATTAAAATGGGGTGGAAGGAGGCAGGATCCCCAAAGGAGTTGGGATGCTCACGAGCTTTGGAGAGGGCCTGGTTGGCCTTGGAAGGGCTGGCGATGGAGAACGTCAAAACCAAGCCACAGCCACGCCGACCAGCACCCTCTTAGGAGACACAGGGCTTTAGCTAATAGGTTTTGACTGTTTCCAATTCTGCCGGCGAGATAATCCCTGTGATAAAATCAGGCAGTCTTAGCTGGATACTATTAGATACACACTTTCTCTAACTCCTTTCTTCTGGTTCCGCAATTGCCAAGCATCCTTTACGGCTCTGTAGGACTGCTGCACAAAGACGATGCTCCAGTTCCAACGACCTTGAATAACTCCGATCCCCATCTTAATGATCTTCCACAGGAAACCAAGAAAGTCTCTCTCTCTCTCTCTCTCTCTCTCTCTCTCTCTCTCTCTCTCTCTCTCTCTCCCCCCCCCCCCCCCCCCCCCCCCCCCAGCAATTACACAGAGCAATTACAGGACTTGTTCTGTACCCAGCATTGCTCTGAGACTCACGACTTCACATAAATCTACTCATTTGAATCCTCTTGATGACTCTAAGAACTGTACACACTGTTAGAGCCCACGGTGTGCCGACGGTGATGGAGAGCACAGGCAGTTTGTCTAACGACACGCGGTTGGTAGAGAGGCGGAGCCAGACGTCCACCCGCACAGCATGGCCTCGCAGCCCGCGCCTTAACCACCAGGCCAGGCCTCACGGCCTCTCTTGTTAAGTTGGAGGTCTTTAGAGGTTTTTTAGTGATAAAATGCTTGTAACATAACATTTACCATCTTAAACATGTTTTAACATACAATCCAGCGGCGTTCAGTACATTCACACTGCAGGGCGACCATTTCCACCACCTACCCTCAGAACTTGACCCTCATCCCAGGCAGAAACTGTCCCCATTAAACAGTAACCCCCCAGTCCTGCTCCCAGCAGCCCCTGGTAACCTGTTCTATTTCCTGTCTCTCCGAGTTTGCCTGGTCTCGGCACCTCACCTAAGTAGAATTCTACAGTATTTGTCCTTTTGTATCTGTTTTGTTTCACTTTGCATAATGTTGTCAAGGTTCATCCAGGTTGCAGCAAATTTCAGAATTTCATTGGCCTTTTTTAAAGCTGAATAGTGTTCCATTGCAAGTATTTATCAGCTTTTTATTGGTCCATTCATCCATTGATGAACACTTGAGGGGTTATTTTTTCTCCCACTAGGGTTTGTGGCTTCCATAATTTTATCCTGTATTGTGACTCCTGCTTTGTCTCCCTCTGCTCCTAGCCTCCAGGGAGAGAAAGCACCGTAGTGCCAGGGTAGGCATCTGTGTTCCACGTGGTATTTACAATTCTCTTAGTAAGCCAATACATGGGCACTCTAGTGTCTACTTCAGGCTTTTGTTATTTAGAGAAAGGACAGGCTCTCACAGCCTGACACCCCAGGGCATTGATAAGACCGAGTGTCCAGGTGTTGGAACTGGGGACTCATGAAGTCCACAGCGAGACAGAGATGCACAGTTCCTGATGCAGGGCTTCCCCATGCCTGACAAGTACATGTGTGCTTTGTAGGCAGCTTCTTATTTGTATCGCATTCATTTCCATACGTGTAACAGATTCTTTGTATACTTAGCTGCTCGTTGTTCAACACTTACCATGTATCTGGTACCATGCTAGGTGCGTTTCAAGTATTACCTCATTTAATCCTGACAACAAGCCTGCAAGAATAAATGTTATTACCCCCATTTAACAGGTAACAGACTAAATAATTTGTCCAAGATCACCCAGCTAGAGTCAGATGGCTACATGCTATTTTATCGGGGGGTATATCATAATTAACTGTTGACTATTTTCATTGAGTACAAGTTTCTGTTACTTTATATAACTCTGTAAGGAACATCTTTGTGCAATAGCCATATCTTTCTTTGATGTTAGTTTCTTAGAATGTACTTCCAGAAGTGCTATTGCTGAATCAAGTACTCTGAATACTTTTGCGGCTCTTGATTGCTAAAATATTTACAAAAGATCAATGAAGATGGCCATTGCCAGATTCCATGCCAGAGGTCCAGTGCTGGCGAAACGCCGCATCGAGGAGAGCCACGGTGAAGGCTCTCCATCTCTGCTCTCCGGTTTTTTGTTTTGTTGTAGTCCAGGTTCCTTAGCCTGGCCCTAAAATTTCCAGTTAGTCCCATGGCACCAAGTCCTACCTTTCTCTGACCATGTCTCCTACCCCCAAGATGTTTTTCCTCCTGAGTTCTCCTCCCCCAAACACCTATCCAACCTCACCCTCAAGAAGCATCCTTTTATTGGCAGGGCTTATAACTGTTACAAAAGAGGAGTCTTCAAATTAAGTCACACCAAGCTATTAAGGAGTGATTACAACCCCCGGTGGCAATTAATAACTTGTTTTTAAGATATGGTGCCTTGGAAATGTATTTTAAGAAATAATGGGACAGGTGCTCACAGTGGTGCCTATGAGGATGCTCCTGGAGGGGCTGGGGACAACAGCAGCTGGTTAGGAAATGTAAACATTCAACAACACTGGGTTGTTAAATAAATTATGGCAAGTCACACAACAGAATGCCATAGCGCCATTTAAAATGACAATGTAGATGTGTATTATTGACTTGAAATGGTCAGATTAAAGGGGGTGCAAATCACACAACATTTAATATAATCACAATTGGGGGAAGGAAGTATATACATACACATATGTATGTAAGTGTGCATATGCACATGTGTAATTCTATGTGTGTATATATCATATCATTTTAGGAAAATGGAAGTCAAGATTTTTAAAAAACTTAAACTTATCTTCAAGTTAACATGCATTACTTACATCATTAAAAAACCTTTCTTGGGGGGAGTGTTTATGGTTGGCACTGTGCTGGGGAGGATGAGTGTGTGAAGGCAGGTGGGTGGGAGATGGGGTGGGGGCTGGGAGCTCGGGACCCTCCAGTCCTCAGCACTGATACTGGCCCCTGCCCCTGCCCCTCAGCCCGGCCTCTGCTCAGTGTGCGCCAAAGGAAACAAGGGCTCATGTTAATTTGCCCCTTTCCAAACGGCTATAAAAAGCAAGTTGATTTAAGATTTCATGAATCCCTACCTACTCTAACATATGCTGAACATTTTTGTTGTGTACTTTTGTTAAAAATGCTTTTTAATGAGCGGGTGCCCATATGCCCCAGGAACCTGAAATGTGGCTAGGTAGGCTGGCATAATCGTGCTTCCTTAATTCACTTCCGTGGGTTTCTCACAGGCTCAGTTCACTGCAGCAGTTTCCCAGTCCCAGCCATGCTGCAAACCGAAGAACAGGGGGAAAGGTGGCGGAGACAGTCAGAGCTTATCAGTTTACTAAGCGCTTGCTTTCAACATGGTTTGGGTTTCAAGTTTTATTTACTTTAGCACATTCTAGAACAAAGGTGTCCTACCTTTCGGCATCTCTGCGCCACACTGGAAGAAGAGGAGTTGTCTTGAGCCACACATTAAATACATTGCAACATGCAACCACAAAAAAAAAATCTCATAACGTTTTAAGTAAATTCATGATTTCATGTTGGGCTGCATTCATAGCCATCTTGGGAGGCATGTGGTCCGCCGGCTGCAGGTGGGACAACCCTGTTAGGGCCTGATGGGAGCTGGAGCCATTTAGCACAATGTTAAGAATATGGACCTAAATTAGACAGAGCTGAGTCTGGATCTCAGTCCTGAAACTCACTGGCTGAGTGATCTTGGACAATTTACTGCATCTATTTGGTCCCATTTCCTCATTTGTAAAATGGGGATAATAAAGCCTTGTCTCCTAGAGTCATCATGAGGATGGATGATAGTGCTTGTAAGAACCTGCCATAGTCCTTGGCACAGAGTCCTTGGCTCAACAAATATCACCATTCTTGCTCTACTTATTGACTTATTAAGAAAGAATTATGCCACAGTGAGACAAGTGTGCGGCAGAGGAAGTCCAGGGTCCCGTGAGAAGACAGGCCAGCGGCACGGCCCACAGACTCGGGGGAGTCAGGGAACACTCGCAGGAGAAAGTGGCATCAAAGTTGGGATTTGAAGGAGTGGTGGAGGAGGCCGAGGGACAGGGACAGGGTGTGGGGAGAGGAGCGGGCAATGGCCGCAGACTAGAATGTTCAGAAAGCAGGAACTGCACGCTCCTGCACTTACACTTATCTGCATCCTTGCAGCAGCTCTGTGAAGCAGATGTTGTTATGACCCCCCTTTTGTCGTGGAGAACAGACGCAGAGAAGCCAAGTCAGCATCCTGTTACCGTAAGCGATGGCACCACACTGTGTTATTGTGAAGAACCCTCCAGAGCCTCTTCACACTAAGTTTATCCCTTAGTATGTCCTGTGGCATTCCATTGTGGTGGCCCTTGCCTGGCGATCTTCATTTAAGAAGCATCGACTGGGTTAGCCTCTGATGACATCACTGTCCTCAGGGAGCCCAGAGCCTGACAAAAGAGAAAAATAAATTGATAAACCATAATGCCAAACAGACTCTGACAAGGAGTAGGTAGAGTTTAGGAACATTTTCACAAACATCACGTATAAACCCACTAGCGGGAGAAGAAAGATTTTGCTGACTGTAGAGTGGTCAGACAGAGCAGGCTAAGTGGAATGAACAGCTGGGACGTGAGTGAGTGTGGCATTGCTACAGGCGTGGTGTGGTGTGGTGTGGTGTGGACACAGTGATGGCAGTGTCATGGCTGGAGACTGAGGAGAGATGATGAGGATGAAACAAGAGGCTGGAAAGACAGTGTAGGGCCAAGCGGTGCAGGATCCCAAATGCCAGGCTAAGGTGGTGGGACTTACTTCCGACACCGATGCGGAGCCTTTAAAGGTTGTGGAGGAAGCAAGGGACTTGACCTGTGCTGGATTTGGGAAGGCCTCAAACAGACAGCCTGAGCTAATGAATGTCACGTGGAGGGCAGGTAGAAAAGATATCACTGAGGCACAATGGTTAGGACTCAGGGTTTGGATGGAGATGTGAGAGAGGAAGGACTAAGAAAACTCCAAGCCCCGATTTCCTCTCCTTTGTAGCATGGCACCTGGACTCCATCTGTGTTCCAGGTGTATGTTCAACAGGCCTTTGGAAAGTCTGCTCTGGATGCCAAGCAAGAGGGGTCAGGCCAGACTGAGCAGGAAAACCGGAGGACAGCCACTGTCCCCTTCCTGACACCTGCCTCCTCCCCTGCACGCAGGCCCTGCATCCCAGCTTCCTTATGCTCATCACCGCACTTGGTTTTTGTGGGACAGAGAGCAGGTGAAAAGTGATTCAGAATTACTACTTTCTGTTCCAGGAGCCTAACTCCCTTTGTAGTCTGAGACATGTGGCAACTTCTCAATCAATGCTTTTTAGTGGTCTGGTTGATTGGGTTGTTGGCTGATGGAAGGAACTAGTAAAGCATTTAGTAAACTCCTATGAAATTTTGAGATTCCTTAATGTTAATCTACTTAATATACTTGCCTTCAAAAGAAGTTTCCCAATTTTATCATTATAATGGCATAGGAACACACCCATTAAGCTGAATTTTCCCAGGTCAAGAGCACTAGATAAACAGAAAGTTGTTGCTTATTTTCCCAAGAACTTAAAGTGAATTGATGGACAAATCTGAGATGAAAGTTCAAGTTTACCACACTTTAGCCTATATCCAGGTTCACAGTCTACAAACTATTCCTCCTTTCACCAGCTGTCTATAAGATTGAGATTCCCCCTGAGGAAAAAATTCTCACATGAAAGAGCACCCCTTTTCTGAAAAGCCTACAAGAACATTCTTGAAAGAGAAATTCACCTTCTATACTTTAGCTAACTTCCTAGATCACTCAGTGGTTCTTCCATTCCAAATTTATTTAACAGGTACCCAGACAATTTTTTAAACTTTCATTTTTTGATTAAACTGAATAGTCACCATCAATTCAATTCTAGAAATGATCATTTCTGGAGTCAGCGATAAGTATCTCCCCACCATCTTTCAGAGTGTTTATGTCATATCTTTCAGCAAGAGCTACAGAGGAGTGCTTTTTAAACTTTAATGCTCCCAGGAGTCTCATTAAAAAAGCAATTCTGCCTCAGTAGGTCTGAAGTGGGCCTGTGGCTCTGCATTTTTAACTAGCTCCCAAGTGCTGCCACTGTTGCTGGCCTGTGAACGACAATTCAAAGTATAAAGGCATAGGAGACACAGAGAAAACAATGAATTATTTCCACATGCTCCTTAAAGCCTTCTGGGAACCACAGAGAGCTTGGTATGGGGTGCAGGGGGAAGGACAAGAACTTTACAGTTGGACAGATTAAAGTTCAAAGTTTACTTCCTCCATTCACTAGCTTCCCTGAGTTTCAACTACTCAGAGAATTGTTGGCATTAAATTAGACAATGCACACAAAGAATTGTTGAATGAATGGTAGCTAGCAATATTGCTTCGGAAAATAACAGCAAGAAGCTAAGTTTTATTTTTCCATTGACTCAACTACAGAATTTTGAGGAAGGGGCTATCTGTGGTCACAGGGTGCCCACCATTATTTGTTAAACACCTGGAGCTCCCAGTCCTTCTCCGTCCTCACCACCTTGACAGTGCTTTGCCCACGGCTTGGTCTCTACTTTCCCTAGAGCAGCAGTTTGTGTTGTCAAAACCCTGAGTCCCCAAAGATAACAACCTAAATATTGCGGGGGAAGAACAGGGCCCTGGTAGGAGCTGTCACAGCTTCATGCGCCATCATTCCTTTCGAACCTTCCCCAAGGGCCTGCCTTGGGCCTGTCCCATGCTGGTGTGATCTGGGGAGGAACAGAGACCCTGCCCCCTGCATTCTGTCCTGTCCCTCTCCCCCCATGCCACCCAGTGAAGGTGAACTCTTTGCCAAGTCACAGAATTGTGTTGTTTGTTCACTAGAATGCAAGCTCCTTGGAGGCAGTGGTTTTTGCTTATTTTTTCTATTGCTGTATCACCAGAGCCTCACATAGTACCTGGTACATAGTGGGTGCTCAGTAAATAGTTTCTGAATGAATGAATGAATGAATGAATGAATGAGTGCTGTTCTGCAGAGGAAGCTGTGAAGAATGGCAGGAACATCGATCAAGGAATCAGAATGCTTTATGTCCTACCCTTGCCACTCTCAGCTGGTGTCGTGTATGTGTGACGTGCGTGTGTATGTGAGTGTGTGTGTGCCTGAGCAAGTAGCTCATGTTGTTGAGCCTCAGTTTCCCCTTCGGTAGACTGAGAATAATGCATACTCATCCCACAGTTCAATGAAATATTGTGTATAAAACTGCCTGACACATGACACCTGATCAGTCAGTTGCTGGAAGCTGAGTATTCAGTCTTTTCCTGTACCATTTGATAGCACCATAGTCTTCTATTACACAAACATTTAAAAATAGATGCCATGCAAAGATCTTTTGGAATATCTCCAAACTAGAAAAATAGCCTTTGTTTGCCGGAGATTTAAAGTATGTCTGTATATGTGTAGAGACCTGAGAATGCATGTGAATCTGACACTGACAAATGCAGAGCATGTGGAAATGCCAACCATCCTGTAATAAATCTGCTCTGGGGGAGGAGAGTAATGTTGCCTGGAGATTTTCATCCATTTGAAAATGTTACTGTTCTCCCAGGAAAAGCCAGAGAATGGCAATGGGACAGTTGGATTCAAGTGCACTGACATTTCCTCACCGACTGACACCACCGATGAATTTAGAAGCCGGAAGAGATGACCACGTTGCTTCATATGGTGTTGAGTTAAGAAAATGGCACATTACGAAGAGAGGGAGAGAGCTGCCCAAGCTTTCCAATAGTTTTCTTTTGTCACAGACCATTCCAGAATAAAGGTTAGGTAATGAATGTCAGTGGCCAGTAACTTTAGCTGAGAAAAACCCAAGGGCACACTTTACAATAGCTTACCACCTACCGAGTACTTGGCATGTGCCAAGCATTGGGCTAAGCACTCTACTTGATAAATGTTGTGAATCCCCACAGAAACCTTCACTGCGCATATGAGCAAACTGAGTTGTAAAGAAGTGAAGTGATTTGCCTGGGTTTCACAGCCAGGGAGGGGCAGAGCCAGAGCTCTAATCTAGGTCTGGATGATGGGGGAGCCCCCCTGACATCATTGGAAGGTTGGGAGGTGGGACTGGAGTGGGCAGGAAGAAGATGAAAGATTCTGCTTGACTTGGAAGCTCTGCAGAGTTGAGAGTTTCAGAGTCAGACAACAGGTGCCATCTGCCACTTAGTAGCTCCGTGTTTTTGAGCATGCTGCTTAGGCTTTCTCCTTTGAAACATGAGAGGTTTAATAGTAATAATGACAACAAATAACTTTATATTATGTGTTAAGCACTCACTGTTCAGATATTTGATGCATAGTATCTCTCGAAGCATTTACAACTCTTATAAAGGAGGTACTATTATTTCTCCCATTTTCCAGAGACAGAAACTAATAATGATGAGGCAGAGGGCCTAGCACACAGTAAGTGATCAATAATTGACAGCTGTTACTAGGATGCAGCATTGCCTTCTTTCTCACTTTTTGCAAGCTCTCCTCCATCAGGACAACACCTCCATGCTCAATTTTCCCCAACTTCCCCTCTCCTCCTTCCCTCTCCCGCTTCAGAACCTGCCTGCCCCAAAATGTCAGAAATAAAATTTTGCCAATACTTCTTCTAGTGGTGGTCAGATGGTCTCTCTACCCCAACTGCCTATTTTATTTTTCTATAAAATGCCAAAATTTAATTCCTTAGCATTTAAGCTCTAGAGGAAAGACTCAACCAGTCGACAAGTAAAATATACATGCTGGTGTAAGATAAGGACGACCATAGCATTGGTTTGGGGATGCTGAAAATATTCAAAGAAAGTTTCATGGGCTACAGCTTGCAATGTACCAGACACTATACTTAGCCTGACTTTTTAAATGGACACACTCAGTCTTGAATTAGGTACAGTTATTGTCCCCACTTTACAGGTATGGAAACTGAGACAGAGAATGTAAGCGACTTGCTCAAGGTCACGGTGTCTGCAGAGCCAACCCCATAACCCAGCATTCTGACTCCAAACCCTGGCCTCCTGGGCTTCTTGCTCAAGGAGCCCTAACTCAAGCAAAACATCTGGGGTCCAAGTTCATCTTGAGCAGTGTGCACTTGTGTTCCTCATCTGTAAAATAAGAGGCTGTAATTAATGATCTCAGAGAATCATATATCTTTAGAGAAGTATATAATCCTATCCACCTATGAGGTTGAGAATAGGACCTCCAATTCACAGATATGGAAATGAAGATGCAGTTCCTCAAGGTAATAAAAGGCAGAGAATTGTTTTCTCTGACCTCAAATTTATGCCCTCTCCTATGAAGAGGCTGCCTTTGCAAGTTCAAGATCACAGCCACCTGTGATGCCAGTTATCACTTTATCTAACCCATTCATTTCTGAAATCAATTTGGATTTCGGATGGAGTCTGGATTCTATTCTAGAATCACTTTTATGATTGCAGTCGTTCTTCTTCATCTAACTCACCCATTTCTGTCCTTCTTTACTTCTGACCTAGGCATGTTAATGAAAACAAATAAAATTTATGTATTTTTCTAAAGTAGTTAGGATTTTATTCATTAGTTTTAATCTCTAGAAATCCACAGACTCTGGGTATCTTTGGGCCATCTCTCAGTACATCTCACAGGTCAAAGAAAAGAAATGTAATATATAAAATGCTTGTTAAATATATTACAAAGTGTGGATAGCCATTCTAGCGTCACATTGTCAGGATAATGTATTACTCAAAAGTTTGTGAATGATTTTTTTAGTAACTCAACTCTTTTAGAAGCACTAACATAAACAAACAAACAAACAAAAAGAGCAACTATCTCAAATTCCAAAGTCTAAATCAGCAAAATATAAGTAAACCCATATGATAAATGGTATGTGAAGTTTATCAAAATATGTGGTTTATAAGTACATAAAACATCGAATTGTCAAATACTCATGTTATCATATGGAAGTTTCCTTCTTTTGCTTAAAACCGTTTGTCAATAGAAATGTTGAACACTTATTTAAATGAAAATTTGACAATGAAATCAGCCTTAACTCCCGGTACGCTGACACAACTATTTTAATGTGTGCTCACTCTGTTTCATCCATGGGCTGCATATGGGCACATTTCAAATATCTACTAACCTAATGTTTTACATTCTTAGACTTTTTCTTTACTTAAAGCATACATTTCTATGTGTCTTTATGGCTTTTATTATTACTGTTGCTAATGACTTTATGCAACTTCAGAAACTGATATACCATAATTTTCTAGACCATTCTCCTCACGATTGTGTATGACAGCACCTTCTGCGCTTTCTGCTAGTCTACACAGGTGCTGTTCCGCATGGTGGTCGCCAGCCACCTGGGGCTACCGAGCACTCGAAATGCGCCTGGTCTGGATTGAGGTATACTTTTTGTACAGTAGTCACCCCTTTCCATGGTTTTGCTTTCTGTACTTTTAATTAACTACAGGGTTAATTAAAACAGGGTTAACCATGTTCTAAAAATGTTAAATGGAAAAATCCCAGAAATAAACAATTCATAAGTTTCAAACTGAATGCCGTGCTGAGTAGTGCAGTGAAATCTCACTCCCTGCGCTCCATCCGGCCCCAGGTGGGCATCGCCCCTGTGTCCAGCGTGTCCATGCTGTGTACGCCGCTTCGCCCACCCAGCCAACAATGTGTAGTCATCTCGGTTATCAGATGGGCTGTGGAGGTGTTGCAGTGCTTGCGTTCAGATGACCCTTATTTTACTCGGTAATGTCCTTGAAGCACAAGAATAGCGATGCTGGCAATTCAGATATGCCAAACAGCAGGGTAAAATGCTTCCTGCAAGTGAAGGGGTGAACGTTCTCAACTCAGTAAGGCAGTTTATCATCTCACGTCATCACAGGAAGGAGGGAAAACACAGTACAACAAGATACTGTGATAGAGAGGCCACGTTTGCATAATTTTTATTACAGTGTGTTGTTGTAATTGTTCTATTTTATTATTGCTGTTGCTAATTTCTTACTGTGTCTAATGTATTAATTAAACTTTATCATGGGTATGCATGTATAGGGTAAACCATCATATATGTAAGGTTTGGTACCGTCCATGATCTCAGGCATCTACTGAGGGTCTTGGACTGAATCCCCCAAGCAAGGGGGCTACTGTATAGAATATGCACCAGATTTACAAAGATTAAAAATAACAAATGTAAGTGTTTATATTGATGACTGACACTGGAATTATAATATTCGGATATATTGGGTTAAAGAAAAATTATTAAAATTAATTTCACATGCTTTTAAATCTCTTTTAATATGGTTCTTAGAGAATTTTAAATCCCACACATGATTTCTATGATATTCATATATTCATATATGACAGGCCTGTCTAGATAACAATTGTATGACCAAATGCTTACATATAGATTTCCACTTCTGTTGAACTGTTTCCACAGCCTACATTCCAGTGAGTGAGCTCACAAAAACAAAAAATGTCTATTTTGGGGGGCTCTTGCTACCTATAACTATATGGCTTTTCAAAAGAGTTAGTTATAAAGATACAAGCACTGGGTCTCTCAAGAACTTTACTCGAACTGAGTTTCTACTTTTAAGTATCTTTATTTTTGATTTCCTAAGTGGAATACCACTTAGGAAAGTGTCAGAGCCAGACTGCCTGGATTTAAATCTCAGCTCGGCCCTGGTCAGCTGTCTGAGTGAGCAAGTTGCTACACCTCACAGGGCCTCAGTTTCTTCCCCTGTGAAACGAAAAGAGCACCATGTCCTAAACTGCTTTCAGGATTTACATGGATTTGTATACGTTAAGCACTTACTAAATATTAAGAACCATGAAACTATTATATGTTATTGTGATGAAAAAGATTATTTTAAACTGTAATTCTTTGATTACTTCTCAGGAAAAATGTTTCCCAGGATAAGTGTTTAATATCTGTGTCTTGTACTACATAAATATTTTCTTCACGGCCTTAGGTCACTGATGTATTGGCACTTTGGGTTTTGTTTTTAATTTGAATTACTTTTTCATGTACCTATGTAGTTGAGTACTTAATCATCTTTGGTACAAATATTTTTTCAGCTTGTTGTCCACCTTTTAATTTCATGTCATTATTTTATATTTTAACTAAGTTTCACACTCAATACAGCCTGTAATTTAAAAAATTTAATCCCTCCTTTCATAGTCAAAGCTATGAAAGTTACCTTTCAGCAAGTAACACCCACACATTTTATTTCCGTTGGCTCTTCTACATTCTGAGATGGGTTACTTTGTTTAGCTGAGGTTCGATTTTGCTAAAGTTCTAGGCTTTGATGGGGCAGAGGATGAAGCTGAGACTGCTATTTTGGGTGCCAGGAGACCTTAGGAGCGTTCCCAGCGATGTTGTTTGACACAGTGGGGTCCTAGGATGACAGGATTGTTCGCATCTATAATCGAATCCAGGGGCCCTTGCTATCCGAAGAAGCGAAGAAGTGCCGACAGGTAAAACCAGGCTGCGCCGGTTTCAAAGCGTCACTGCTTACTAGCTGTGTGATTGGAGGAAAATCACCGAACCATCTGGGAGCCTCATTTTGTCTAATTGGGGATTAAATGCATATGAAAATGCTTAGCACAGAGTAGCCAAAAATGAAACTCAACATTTGAATTCTTTATTTTAATGTAATATTTAAGATTATCTCATTTTCTTAGTGAGTCAGAAAAGGGAGTGGCTCTATATTAAATTTTTCCTGTTAATCTTATTTGACTATGTGTACCAGAAATTAGCTACCCCACAAAAGATGACTAGAATATGCCTGCTGTCTGTTTAGGACAAAGAGGTGGCTTTTGTTGTGTTCCGCTCCTTATATTAGGCTTTTGTGCACAGTTCCTCCTTAAAACAAACCTATGAGGTAAACAGAGCAGTTTAATCTTTTCTTTTCTTCTCTTGGAAAAGAAAACCAGGGCCCAGAAAGGTCTACTGACTTGCCTAGCGTCACACAGCAGTGCCTGCAACGAAACAAAAGCAGTCTCCCTGTCCCACGCACTTTCCCACCACAAGCTGCTCTCTCTAGGTATACCATTGATTGAACTGGGTAATTTTGGATCCCTCCCATACCGGTTGACATGGTTATTAAGATCGTGGGCTCTGGATTCCAAGAGATGTGGCCAAGTGCCAAGACCAGCTCTACTGCATGTCAGCTGTGTGCCTTGTACCAGTCAATTAACCTTTCTCTCATCTGCAGTGTGGAGCTGATAATTTTACCAGACTTATCAGGTCTTAAGGAGGATGAAAAGAAATGTGCAAGTAAAACCCTTCACACACATCAGGCAGGCAGTAAGCATTCAGCTGAGAATGGAAGATAAACAATGTCTAGAAATAGGTGAGTTTAGAGTTCTGAACTCAAATTTGAGTTTAGGGTATCGAAGTGCTTGATCCGTTAAAGAGTGCATGATACCGTGGAGGCCTCTGGGGGCTTCCTGGTGCTGTGCGTTTGGCCCACCGTAGCATTTCGGGCACACAGAGCCACCCACGCCAACTCCGTGGGCAGGTGCCACATTCCTTACCTGTTCCCACTGGAAACTGCATGATCGGATATAACGTGAGAAGTGACAGTGACTGAGACATATAGTGTTAGATAGTTTACCTAGTGCTTGCACCCCCGGGGAGCGGCTGTAAGGACTAGAACTTGACTCGGTTGCACTGTTCGCTATATATTCACCTGTGGCTCCTGATCCTTTGCAGCTGCTCCCAAGGCTGCTTTTGCCTCTTCGCTTCAGTGTACCCAAAGTGTTTTTCTCATCAATCCTTTGACATTGGGTTGTCATTCTGCTGGGGGCACCACGGTCCCATTTTGAACCCAGACTTCACATTCCCAGTAACGGAAGCCAACTTCAGCAGCAATGAGACTGAAGGGGACTCCACCAAAGACCCAGTGACAAGGCAGAGGAGGGGGTTGCATCACACAGCACACAAAAAAGTAGATAACAATCTCAGCTTTAAAACCTCACTTTCCTTGCCAAAGCCCTTTCCCCTGGTACAAACAGCCTGGCCTCCTTCCTTCTCCACCGATCACCCATTCCTTCGTGGTGTCCCCAGCAATTTGGCTCTAGCCATTGCTCTGACTTTCCTTCTAAACCTTGACAGCTGGCTGCTTCCAGTCCCCTAAGAAAGCATTTCGGTCACCACTTTTGTTTTCCCCAATCGTGTCTCTGGCATCAAAGCCCCATTCCTGAGCATCTCATCAAAGAATCTACCCAACAGATGCAGAGAGCTTCTGCAGGTGTGCATGCGGATTCTACTAAGAAAATGGTATTTGCTCAGTAATGGCTCTTGAGCTCCATGTTGCTTCAAGCTTGCTTGACTGTGAGCTTTTAAATAATAGCTGACATTTATCCCAGGTTCACTGGGCCAGGCATTGCTCTAGGTGCTAGACAAGTATTTCTTTCACATGTTCTCAGAACAAACCTTTGTGATTAAGAAGCATCATGAACCTGGTCTCACTGATGAAGGAGGGGTGTAGTAAAGTAGCTAGTCCATGGTCACACAGCAAGCGGCAGGCCTGGCAGTGAACACCAGGTGGGTTGGCTCCAAGCCCCACACTCTTAAGCAATATGCCGTGAGGGAAAGGGCTGGGTGGGTCTCAGGGCCCAATTCCCAGCCTCTTGCACAAGGAAGTCCCTTGCAATAAAGTGGTGTTGACTATTGGTTGAGGGGCTAGATTTGGTTGGTCTTATTTTTTTCCCATTTCGGAATAACTACTTCCCTCCCTTCCACTTCATCATCAAGTTTAACTGGGGAAAAAAAAATCACATAAGGAGCTGTCCATCCATGCTGGGCACTGCACGGCAGTGGAGAAGCAGAGAAATGTAAAGCAGAGTCCTTGCCTTTGTGTACAAAGGTCATTGCAAGTGAGAAACACAGCAGCCAGTAAAGTATGATACAGCATTGAAAATGTCACAGTGCAGGCATTAGAATACAGAGGTCACCCTGCAGGTGAGGGAGCAGCCAGCTCTTTAGGGGATGAGGCAAGGGAATAGTGTCTGCACTGGATTTTGAAGAAACTGGGGATGGAAAAGAAAATACCTCTAAGCATCACTCCTCGGTTCCGTCCTGCTGAATAATAAAGATTGATTGAAACAAGGAGACACGTTGGAAAATAGAGCTCAGGAGGGGTCAGCTAGGAGCAACCTGGCTTCCCATTTAGTACCTGACACTGCTCCAGGGGAAGATGCAGAGTCAGAAAGGGACCCGGGTAGAGAAGGGCCAGGTCCTCCTCTACCCCTGGAGAGAACTCTGAGGACACTGGGGAATGGGCAGGAAGATGTTGATGCCATAGCAGGCTCTTAGGATTGTCCATAAGAAGAAGAGACAACCCACAAAGCAAGTGATTGAAGGTGTCTTAATGAGATGTAGAAGTTTTGATGTCATAGATTCCACTCTCTCGGTTTTGGTGATAGCCTTGTCATTTAATATAGTTTTCCTCGGTTAATTCTCTAAAACCTCTTGACTTGAGGCAAGGTTCCTGATTTATCAAATTAAGGAATCCACTTTATTCTCTGTGTCTATTTCTTTAAGTCTAATCAGGAGTAAGAAGCCAGCATTGCTCATCAGATATTTCTTTTCATCTTTTTGTCTCTAATCTCATTCTCAGAGAGACAGTTAAGGATCTCTCATCTCAGATTCACAATTCTTTGCTGAGATTTTAGAAAATAGAGCTTGACAAAGTGTGGCACAGTGCAGTAATTTTCCAGGAGGACCGTCTTTGCTGGGCCATGTTTCTCTGTCCAGGTAATTACCTTCTACGAAGGCCAGGAATACATCCAACTGACCAATGGGAAGTTTCAGCGATGTGTGGGCACTAGGAGGGGATGGCATCACTGTTTCTTCAAGTTCTGATCATATAAAAACCACACAGATGGGAGAGTGGGCAATTGTATCCCCAACACCCGCGCAACCCACTTACGGGTTGACACTCAATAAATGGTTGCTAGAGAATGAGTGAATAACTTAAAGGAAAAATAGAATTCCTGCTAAATGAAGAAATGTTTGCTAGAGAATGAGTGAATGAATTAAATGAAGACAGTTTGTTATGTGGCCAAATAAACTTGAACTTGCTTAATTGTGTCCCTTCAAAGTAGTCTTTTCAAATGGGGAAAACCGAGACAGATAAGCTAGTTCATCATCTTCTTAGAGAGAGGTCTAGATATTAGAATCACAGGCTATTGCCCTAGAAACTGGTTCCTGATGATGAGAATGCAAAGCCCTGAAAATGAAGCTATTAAACCTTGACATTTACAGATTGATACTAGCAAAGCAACCCATCCTCAGAGTCTTCTCTCCGCCTCCAGTCTCCCTCTAGAACAATCCATTGGCGTTGCCATTCTAAAATAGGAGTCTGATTGAAACTCTGCCCTGCTGGAAACAACTCCCCCTCACCTATGCAATAAAGGGGGACTAACATTCACTGAGAGCCTGCCATGTGCTGTGGCTGCGCTAGAAATTTATACTTCACCTTGTTTCATCCTAACAACATTCTTTTGAGGTGGGAATTATGCCCCCATTTTATAGACCTGGATGCTGAAACTCAGAGGGGTAAAGTAACTCATCCTGAGTCATCTAGCCAATAAGTAATGAAACTCAGATTCAAACTCAGATTTGACTCACTCCAAAGCCCCTAGGTCATTTCTCCTTATACTGCACTGCCAAACATCATTTCCATTACAGCACAGTGTCTGGAAGCCTTGGCAGGGCCCTTTGTGAGCTCACTCCAGCCCACAGTTCTAGCTTCATCGCCCTAACCCATGCACCCCCTCTCTCTGAGCTCCTGCCACAGCCTGCCATGTTCTCCCGGGACACAGAACTTTTGCAGTGCTATTTTCCCCTATTGTTTATATACCTCCCCCTTTCTCATCCTGGCCAACTCCTATTCATCCTTCAAGATCCAGCTCAAATATCCCCCCCCCTGTGAAAGTTTCTCTGAACACTATCCCCTCAACTAAGTAGTTGGTGGTCCCCTGTCCTGGATACCCATTTCCCTTGGTACCCACCTCCATCACTCCAAGCAACTCTCCGGTCTCTTCCTGTCTGATAGCTCATTGGCCACAGTTCCATGTTTAAGAATCCCTTGCAAGGAGGTTCTGTGTGCTGCCAGCCCTCCAGCTAGCAGATGCTACTCCCTCTCTGTGGAAAGCATCCGCACAGTGTTCCCTACAATGAAATCAGGCAATTGTTTTAAAACGAAATCCTTCCTGAGTGGAATTAACCATCAAGTGAGCTGTGGTTCTATTTGCAATGCAATATGCAGTGTGTGGTGACTCTTCTGGTTTTGCACAAGGCACTACACTCATCTTTTTTTTTAAAAAAAATTATGACTAAGTGGCATCTATGAAATATATGGGCTATGGAACCTTGACATTAAATTAGCCTCACACTGTCCCTGCTTCTCCCACTCCTATTCTATGAATAGTAGACTATGCAAAGAGCAGAACACATGATTCAAATATGACACCACCTTACAGAGAGGCTGAAGCTCAGGATTATGCTGTACCTGGCTGAGAGGTTGTGGTCCACGCACAAAACTGCATCGTTCACTTTCTGCTGATCTTGTTCCTTTGGCTAGAATATTGTGGTGCCATCTGCACACCTGACTGAGCTGGTCATGAAGATAATAACTATAATTACTAATATATAATAATAAACTGCTGTTGTTAATTGCTTATTATGTTCCAGGCAACGTTCATGTGCTTTGTCGTGCTACTTTCACCACAAGCTTGCAAATGGATGGCTTTGTGGTTAAAAACAAGTTCTGGAGTTAGACAGATGTGAGTTTATTTATTGACTTTTTTTTTTAGAGAGCGAGATGAAGAGAGGAGAGAGGGAGCGAGGGAAGGAGAGAGAGAGAGAGAGACATCAGTTTGTTGTTCCACTTATTTATGCATTCGTTGGTTGATTCTTATATGTGCCCTGGCTGGAGATCAAACCCACAACCTCATCATATGGGGATAACACTCTGACCAACTGAGCTACATGGCCAGGATCTTAGATGTGCTTTTAAGTTCTTACTCTTAACTTCCAAGCTATGTGACCCAAGGCAAATAATCCAATTTCTCAAAGCTACATAATCCTCAAGTATGTAAAATAAGGGAAACAAACATATACCTCCTTCTCTTGTGAGAACTACATTCATCACCATACGGAAAAGCTATTTAGCATCTTACTATCCCTACTAGGCTGGATGATGAAACAGAAGCTCAGAGAGCTTAGGTAGCACACCCGTGGTTATACAGCTAATAGGTAGTAAAGCTGGGGTTTCAGCCCAGATCTGCCCCCTTCAAATGCAGCACAGCAATACTGCCTAGTGGTTAAGAGTACAGTTGTCAGGGTTCAAATTCTGGCTCTGCTACTCACTAAGATGTGTCATCTTAGGGAAGTCATTTATCCTCTTCTCTATGTCTTAGTCTCCTCATTAGAAAAAGGGCTGCGATGGGTTTGTTGTGACAGGTAAATGTGTTGACACATGTACAACTCTTAGGATAGTGCCTGGAAGACAGGAAATGCTATGTAAGTGTTTGCCATTACAACAGCTTTCTTATTCTTCCATACATTGGGTCTGGTTCAGCTCCTATTGCAGTAGTCGGGGTGAGTGGTAGTTGAAATTTAGGCAGTTGTTCTGGACAGTTCAGTTCTTCCTGCTTTTCTAAGATATTTTTCAAGTCCCTAAATCTCCTGCAGAATAAACACTCCCAGTTTCTTCATTGTAAAGAGTTCCCTTCACTACATGCTCTGGACTCTTTATCCTCTAGGGCAAGGTTTCTCAAGTTTGGCACTAATGACATTTAGTCTCGATAATTCTTTGTTGCAGGGTGTGTGTGTGTGGGGGGGGGGGGGACATGGCAAGGGGAGGGTCACTGGCTGTCCTGTGCAGTGTAGGATGTTTAGCGTAATCCCTGGATTCTACCCACTAGAGGTCAGTAGCATCCCCTCCCAGTGTGACAACCAAAAATATCTCCAGACATTGCCAAATGTCCCATGAAGGTCAAAATCACCTCTAGTTGTGAACTGCTAGTCTAGAGCATGCCCCACCCAAAAAACCCTGACAAAATTATTAGGAGACAGTCTGGGAGCTGCAGAGAAGTTACTTTAGCTCCTCTGATGGTTAAGCAGCTCGTTTTTGCAGAGAACTTGGTGACTGCCAAGACCTCTAAGTCTTCTTCATGGCTGCTGCTGCCTGTGCAGGTGGATTTTGGCCTAAGTGCGTCTCTCCTCCAGGGAAGTGTTAATGAGTGTTCAGTGGCCTGGCTGGTGTACGACTACCAAGACAATCCTCTCCAGAAACCACCTTCCCCAAGCCCAGGAGTGGCCAGCATCTTCTAGTCTCCATTCCCACTCCTCCCACTCATCTTCAAGGTCTGGTTCAAATGCCACAGCCTTATGAAGTTCTCCCAGTGCTTCCTCAACACTCTCCTCTCCCAGCTCTGGTTTACTGCGCTTTGTTTGCATGCTGTGGGCTGCTACTCCCCAAAGATTGTCTGCTCTTTCAGAGCACGGGCTTACTCAGGGAATCCCACAGTTTCATTTGCCCGCTTAGTACAAAATCTGTCCCAGTAAATGTTCTTTGAATGGAGTTATGTCCTTGCCTTTTAATAAACCCTTTGGGTCCTAACACATCAACATTTAACAATTCTTGGCAATCAACACCTTTCACACACTGTCTCCATTGACCCACCCAACTAGTCTCCAGACACATTCTCCAATTTAGGCAGCTCACTGCTTCTTCCCAGAAACAATCCTGGCTTATAGCCCACAAACACCTGCTTCCCTAATCTGAAACACCTATCTCATCTCCAAATCCTACTTATCTTCTGGAGCATAGCTCAGCTCCTCTTTACTTTAAATTGAATTTGGAATAAGACAGGAAATAAAACAAAAACCCTGTTTTCACAGCAGAGCCTTTCATTTGTTCTCAAAGGCAGTCTATTGGAGTGACTGATATAGGCTAACCAATCAGACAAGCATAGGTTCAAATCCCACCTCGGTAGGTTTCATGACATTGTGACTTTGAGGAAATTACTTTACCTTACTATCTCAGTTTCCTCATCCTTAGTGAGTATCATACAAAGTGCCTGTAGCATAAGGTAGTTGAAAAGAATGGGATAATGCCTATAGAGCATTTAGCCTAGAGGCCAGCACTTGGTAAGCACTTGAGAAACATCAGCTGTTCCCAGCTCTTTTCTGACCCATTCACCTCCCCCAGATCTCCCTTTCTGAATCCCTGCAGTCCGTAGACTCAGCGCTGTCTAATGTGTCCCTCCGTTCTATGGTGTCTTATGTTGTTCGCTCACATGGATTTAGGGCTCGGTTGTTTCTCTCTAAACAGAATGCTGAAATAGTCTGGAGCCAGCAATTTAGTCATTTGATAAATACCTGCCATGTAGTCACCATGCACATTGGGCTAGGTAGTGTGGATGGAAAACACAGATATATTGCTTGGACCCTGACCTCTAAGAATTTACAATTCAATGAGGAAAATAATGTGTGTACAATAAAGAGTTATAAACACATTAAAACGAGTAGTATCATTGGAAAGACATGAGTCCAAAGGCCAGAAGAGTCCCTTTTGCCTGGGGTGATCTGCAAAGGCTCAGGACACCTGGGTCTTGCAGAGATAAGAGATGGTGTGAGAGTGCCTTACTGGAACATGGAACAGGTTGGGCAGAAGCTTGGTGGTGGGAAGGCAAGAAGGTTATGTGGGGAACTGAGCAGTCCAGTGTGTTTTCACTTGGGGTATGTGAAAGGCAGCGATGAGCGATAAGGTTAGAAGGCAGGAGGGACCTCGAATAGACGGCTGCAGGAGTTGCATTTCATTCATACGGTATGGGGAGCAACAGGAGGACAGAGGAAGGCAATGGCCGGCCCAGATTTGTGCAACTGGAAGCTGAATCCAAAAGGATGCAGGAATGCCATTTATGATGCCACCCAATATATGATTAATATTTTGCATATGAAATAGAGGAGTCAATTTAGGGAAATAGCTGTGAGGATGGGAGAGGGGAATGGATGTGAGTGAGACCCTGTAAATGTGGAAAGACATGGATTTCTGGGTGTTCTTCCCTTTGTACCCTACAGTCTATTTGTCACACAGCATCTGCGGGGGGGAGCTTTGATCTTTGCCTACAAGGTCATGTCACTTTTCTGAGCAAGACCCTCCAAAGGTTCCTCATCTGACTTAGAATTAAATTTTAATGCCCTGTCCATACCTTACAGCACCGTCTGCTGACTGTAAGTCTTGCTTCTCTAGCCTCATCTATTCACTTCCAACCTGTCACTTGATGCATTCCAGCTACTGACCTTTTCGCTGCTCCTCAAGCATGCTGCTCCTCTGGGCCTGGGTATTTGCTGTTCCCTCTGCTTTGTGCGGTATTTGTCCAAATGTCCACATGGCTGGATCCTTATCCTGGCCTCTGCTCAAATCTACCTCCTCCAAGAGATCTTCTCTGATGAAATAAACAGCACCCCCACCCCATCACTTTCTATCCGCTTTATTTCTATTTACAGCATTTATCATTTACTGACTGACATTAAAATACACACCGATGTGTTTCTGTTGGTCATCCCCACTAGAACGCAGGTCCCATCAATTTTGGTTCCTGCTGTACCCTCAGGGTAAATAAATGAATGAGGGGAAGTCAAGAAAACACCAGCATTTCCAGTCTGCGAGGCTGGTGGAGTTGCCATCAACCAAGATGGGAAACGCAGGAAAAAGAGAATTTGAAGAAGGAAGATGGCATCAGTTTCCAAGATTTACATCTGTGGTACTAGCAAGAAATCCCAGTAGACAATCCTAGCTGGTGGCTGGGAAAGGACTGGAATTCAGGAGGGTATTGCATTCAAGAATTAACCACAGAGAGGCAGCGGGAATTGCTCAGCCATGAGTCTGGATGGCCAAGAGAGGGGCAGAGCACCAAACACCCATCTCCAAGGCTCATCCAAAATGGGGAAACGGGTGGCAGAGAGAGGTTTCCGACAGCTGCCTCCTGCCCTGGGGAGTAGAACCCCGAACCTGCCCAGGCTTCCACAAGACCCTGCACAACCTGCCCTCTGTTCACGGCTCCAACCTCATCGCCCCACGGCCTGGCCCCTGCGCTCCGGAGACACTGGCCTTCTTTCGATTTCTTGAATTTGCCAAGCTCCTTCTCAATGCACAGCCTTCACCGCATTTCTTCCTTTCCCTGGGAGTTGCCCCCAATCTCTCCGCTCCTCACCCAGCTAACACTTACTCATCCTGCAGATCTCAGCTTAAACATTACTTCCTCAATCGTCCTCCCTTGACTTCCCCCTTCCACTCTTCTTCCCTGTTCAGTGTTTCTGTAACACACTGTGAATATGTAAATACACACACACACACAGAGCAAGTAGCTGACACAGAGAATATACACCACTGTGTGTCCAATGCCTGTCCCCTCAGACCATGCGTATCAGGGGCCACTTCACCAGTGTTGATGTCTGTGTTGTTTACCACTTTATCCCCAGCACCTAGCATAATTGTGATATATAACAGATGCTCAAAAAAACACATTAAATGCCCCTGGCTGGTGTGGCTCAGTGGATTGAGTGCCAGCCTTTGAACCAAAGGATTGCTGGTTCAATTCCCAGTCAGGGCATGTGCCTGGGTTGTGGGCCAGGTCCCCAGTAGGGTGTGCTTGAGAGGCAACCACACATTGATGTTCCTCTCCCTCTCTTTCTCCCTCTCTTCCCCTATCTCTAAAAATAAAATAAAAAATAAAAATTCATAAAAAAATAAACATGTTAAATGACAGCTGGTGGGGAGGGTTCGGAGATGGAGGGATTGAGAAAAAGGAAAAAGGACTCCTGGATGTGGACAACAGTGTGGACAGAGTGGTGATTGCTGGGGGAGAGGGTAGAAGGGGGCTAAATGGCAACGGAAAAAATACAATAAAGATTAAATAAAACACACAAAAAATAAACATGTTAAGTGAGTGAACTGAAGAAGTAGCAGGAGAAGTAAGAGGAGAACCGGAAGCAAACAGTGATGTGAGGACAAGGTGGGTTTTCCCAGCAGAAGCAGGGCCCCATCACTGTTCGCTGTGTAGCTGAAAGGGGCAGGCTGAAGACCGAGGAAAGCCCAGAATCCAAGGGCCTGCATTACTGTGGCTTTAGGAACTCAATTTAAATGCAGTGATGAGGGAGGGAGAAGAGGTGGGGAGGCCTGACAGCAAAGGGTGCGGGAGAGAGTGGGAGGGAGAGAAAGCCAGTCGGCTAGCGAGACTGCTCTTTCAAGGGATTTGGCAGTAAAATTAAAAAGAGGGGAGAATGGGGAATGAAATTCACAGTCACGAGAAAGATTTGAGGTGTAAAGGAGAACTGCACATTTTTGTAAGTCAAGAGACAACATTTAGTCACAGGAACAGATAAAATATTTATAAATAGGTAGGAGGTAATTGATGGGGTAAAGCACCTGAAAGGATTGGAGAATCAAGTTGAGAAGCTGGAGGCGTGAGCTGTGGGAATAAAACTCAGAAATTATGGGCAGCTGCCCCATGCCATCCCTTTGAGGCGGGTATTATTATCACTCCCACCTATGGGTGCAGTAAGGCTTGAAACATTAAATGAATTATTCCGGGACACAAAACTACTTTCAAGCCCAAGTTTCTCAGTTCCCAAAGCCCTTTTATTTGTTAGACTTCATAAGCACCCCAAAGGACAAAGTGGGAAGAGATGCACCCCTCTGAGAAGGGAAAGAAGGGGATGCGGTGGAGAGCAAGGAAGTTGAGAGAGTTCACAAGAGATGCCCTGTTCTCCACAGTCCAGGAGGAGGCAAAGACACCTTTGGAAAGTGGAGTTCAGCTCTAGGAGATTGAACGGTTTAGAAGAGATGCTACAAAGTGGAGAAGGGAGCGAGTTGGTGAAGAGAGGGTGTGCAAGCAGCAGGGAGGGTCCTTCTGAAGTCAAGCCAGATGGGTTTGTAAGGGATCCAAACAGCCTGGTTTCCTGAACTTCCCCAGCAACGGGGAGGAGCGGAGACAATAGAAAGTGTTTGTCCAGGCCTAGAAGTCAGCAAGGGCTGGGGGCAGGGATCCAGCCACAGAAACACAAGAGAGCCGGACTAGAAAGGCACGTCTTCGCAATGACTAAACAAGTAGTCAGGACTGGACTGACATGAGACACTTCAGGAGAGGAAGGATATTCGACTGTGAAAATAAAGGTTTTGAGGCCAGAGCATGGAAAAGGTCATCTACACAAGAGTGGGAGTTTTAAAGGGAGATGATGGAAGACAGAGACGTGAGGATTGTGAGCCTGGCTCTGAAATTCTTAAGGAAAGAGGAGGGACCCACCCAGATATCAGTAAGTCATAGCACGGGGGGAGTACTAAATGGGTGGAGTGGACTCCAGAGAGGAGAGACCACCACAGGACCATGATAGAACCATGGTCTGTGAGCCAGCAAGGAAGGCATAAGCTTATTGTTTCTTCAGGAAAGAGGGGACAGAGAGGGGGAGTGTGAGCGGCCCCAGCGGAGAATCCTGGGAAGGGTGTGGTGTTTCCACAGGCAGCCAGGTTACCTTGAGGGAGTGGCAGTAACGCTGGAGGAGATCGCTGACCACCCAGAGGAGCTTATTCCCAGTGAAAAAGAAACAGCTCGCGTGCAGGGAGGGAAGGTCAAGACTTGATTCACAGAGGAGTGAGCTGCGGAGAAAGAGGTGGGAAAGGTGGTGCCTGAGGTTACAGGTAGAAGCTGAGTTGAGATCATGGGAATTAGTTCACTCCAAAAGTAATTGTTGAGGACCCATGCACCAGAGTGGAAATAGAGCTCAGAGAGTGTCCACAACCTCGAGGAGAACATTAATTCACAGTTTCGTGGTTAGAGTCAAATGGCTCAGGTCAAATTATAGCCTTACCCCTTGCCACTTGGAGTGGCAGGTTTTAAAAATTCTCTAAGCCTCAATTTTCTCATTATTAAACAGGGATAATAGGACTCATCTCATTGACTTGCTATGAAGATTAAATGAGGTGATACATGAGGAGAATGTAACACGTTGCCTGCAACACAGTTCTCCCCAATGCCGTTGTTAGTATCCATTACAACACAGAAGGAGAAGCACTGAAACACAGGTGTGACCGGAGCACTTTTATTACCTGGAGAAATCAGAATGCTTGATTATTTTAGGGTAAGGTAGTTCTTTAAACAAAATATAAAACTCCAAAGTCATAAAATCAAATGATGGTCATATTTACTGACATAAAAATGTGAAGCTTAAAAAAAAAATGTTCACCTTCTGTGTGACAAGAAACACTGTAAGGTTAAAAAGCAGCTAAACATTTGGTGAACTATGTCTAACCTCTATAGCAAACAAAAGTTTATATGCATGCTGTTTTAAGAGCTGTGACAGTATCAAATTTGTAGAGACAGGATGGCAATGGTGGCTGGCAGTGGCTGGGGGAAGGGGGGTGGAGAATTACAGTTTGATGGGTGCGGAGATTCGGATTTGCAAAATGAAAGAGCTCTGAAGGTGAGTGGTGGAGACGCTTGCACAGCAATGTGAATGCATTTACTGTCGCTAAACAGCATACTTAAAGTGGCTAAGATGGTAAATTTTATGCTATGTGCATTGTACCACGATTTTTTAAAAGCCATTACAAAAATGAAATTGAGCACTCCAATAAAAAATGAGCAATGGATATAAACAACAGCTTACAGAGGAAGAACACAAGTGGAGAATAAATATGAAAAACTCCTCAACTTCAATGACGACTAAAAGCAAGAATGTTTTTGGCCAGCTAGGTAACAAAGATGATCTACAGTGTAAATGCCCAGCCATGGCTGTGGGGACTCAGACATTGTTATACACTATGAATGGAATTACCTGGGCACTGCTTTTTTGGAAGATAATCAGGCTTTAGCTATCAAAATACGAAATGGGATGCCATTTGCTATAACAACACCACATGTAGGAATATATCCCAGAGAAATAGCCACTCAAATATACAAATGGAGTTATCTCAGTATTGCTTATGATTTAAAAAAATAGGAGCTACCTAAGTAGCCATCAAGAAACTGATTTTTAAATAATAGTACAAGCACATAATGGGCTAATAATCAGCCATTAAAAAAAAAATCAAGGTTGCTCTCTCTATTCTAATGTAAAAAGAAAAATGATAGCAATTGAAAAATGGCACTACGCAGTCTTCTTGTATGATATGTTCTTTTACTTTCTAAGAGTATACAGTGGTCTCTTTTTTATTGGAAAAAAAAGAATTTCATGTTTATTTGTAAATAAGAAGAACCCCGTGGTTCCAAAGGTCCCCTGAGGTTGGGAAGAGAGGATCTCATGTTTAACTTTCTACACCTCTATGCTGTTTGCTCGAACTTTAACTTTTCTAGGAGCACATTTGAGTTTGCATAAAAAAGAAACAACACGGGAAAGTGTGCAGGAAAAGCCAAGCGTTCTGGGCACCCAGAAAGAGGAGTGGCTAACAGCCTGGGAAAACTGTCTCAGTGCAGGTGAGGCAATGTCTATGAGAGGTGATGCAAGGACCGTGGTTAAGTGGAGAAGGTGACCAAAAATGTTCCCAGGATGAGCGGGCTAGACACCTGGGAAGCAAGTTCAGGGGTGTGGGTCCAGGTGGCTGACCAGGCAGGAGAAGGCACTCTTCCTGAGTTGATCAAATCAACTCCCCAAAGTTCTGAGTGAAATGGTGGCTTAAAAGACTACCTTCATTTACCAGGAAGTATTTATTGAGCACCTACTATGTGTTGTGCCTACAATAACACATAAAACCTGCATGAATCCACTTTCTTTCAAGTTGCCTTCAGTCCAATGAGAGAGGTGGACACAAAATTTAAAAAGATAACAAAATAATAAAATAAAATAATTGACAAGGGCTTTGAAGAAAACACCAGCAGTACTATAATAGAGTATGAGGAGGTTGGGTCTAGAAAGACCCCTCTACATAGGGCAGTTCTGTTTAAGCTGAAACTTAATGAAGGGGGTGGGTAAACGGCAAAGGCTTTCTAGGCAGAGAGAAGCACCTGTACGCACACCGAGGAGAGGAAAAGCTTGTTTAAGGGTGGAAGACAGATCGGTGTGACTCCTTTCCAAAACAGCACCATGCACTTGCTTTCTCTGGTGTCCCTTTATAGCACCCAGCCCTGTTGCAGACTTACTGTGCCCTCCTGTGAACATCTGTTAACTAATCAGCTTTTTGTATGACATTTAAAATTTGTATCGCAGACTAAATTTTGTACCGTAAGCCTCATTCATGTATTGTTAGGAATTTCTATCTCTGTGGACTGTGTGTGTGTGTGTGTGTGTGTGCAAGAGAGAGACATTTGGAGTATGATATAGCTAAGCTATCTGTTCCTATCTTAAACAATTAAACTCTGTGTTAGTCAGTATACCCTGAAGCCATTACCTTTTTGAAACTTAATACCATAAGTCTCATGAAGCGAGCCAAATTTTACTAAAAGTCAGATTAAAATTGCGAAACCTACAAGGAAGGAGAATGTTGAGAATAACTATTGTTTGAGTGCAGCTTCTTTTATACTTTGGGCCATTATCTGAATACCAAGGAGCGTAACTAATGTGGAAAATTCTCCTTGATTCAATTACATGTTGTCAGCTTTTTAAAATATTTTATTTATTTATTTTTAGAGAGAGGGGAAGGGAAGGAGAAAGAGAGGGAAACATCAATGTGCGGTTGCCTCTTGAGCACCCCCTACTGGGAAACCTGACCCACAACCCAGACATGTGCTCTGACTGGGAATTGATCCAGTGACCCTCTGGATTGCAGGCCGGTGCTCAATCCACGGAGCTACACCTGTCAGGGAAGTTATCACTTTTCTTTTAAGAGCCAAAGTTAGAGCAGATAGAATGCCTGTCCTCCGGGAGCTCACAGTCCAATGGGAAGGACTGGTACATGGAACAATCCCACAGGAGTAATAACTGCCAGAAGAGAGCATGCCCACAGTGCGCTGGCAACACAGGCGAGGGAACAGTAGACTCAGTGAGGGGTGGGAATAGGGGCCCTCCTGCACTAAGAGGTGATATTGGGGGCTGGACAGCAAGTTGAGAGTCGCGGGGGGGGGGGGTGGGGGGAGGGTGACATTCCAGGTAGAAGGAGCAGCATGAATAAAGAAAGCAGAGCTAACAGTAGGCAGCGTTTTCAGGAAATAACTGTGAGGCAAGTGTGAAAAGGTCGGGTAGCAGCTGGTGATGAAGCTGAGAGTTAGGCAGAGTCAAGGAGTGAAGGACCTTGAATGGCTTTTAAGAACTTCACAGTTTCTCCTGCAGGTGAGAGTGGGGAGGGTTCCCTGCAAGGTTTTTGGGAGGAGGGAAGTGATCAGAGCAGTGTTTAGTAAGATCACTCTGACTACTCAGTGGAGGAAGGACCCCACCCTCCCCGCTGCCTGGCCTCTGTACCCCACTGAGCTCAATGGGGGATGAAGAAAAACACCATCAGCCCTTCCCCTTCCTCCACAGCAGGGCGGACCCTGCACACCCACCTTGCCATTTTCTCTAGGGACAAGAGAGAGGCATCAGGCGAGTGGGGTGGTGTCCTCACTCTGACACCCCTGCTCAGGAGATCCCTATAGGCACTGTGCAGGCTCAGACAGAGCTGAGACCTGGCTTCAGACTCCTTAGAGGGAGAAAGAGGAGACTATCCTTTTTGCACCCAGGAGAGAATCCAGCTTGATGCTAAGTTATTTCCTAAGCTGAGCTCTCTTCCTTACTTTATATTTCAAATCGGGAAAGCCTCTGTCACTTAGAAGCTATTTTTCTGGCTGCAGATCAACAGTGGCAAACATGGACACTGGGAACAGACCCAGAGTCCAGAAATGATTAATATCCTGTGTTGTGAGATGTCAAAACACATGGATAGCCAAAGCTTTTAGAAGGCCAGGCAGCGCAGTGTGATGGCAGTCAGCCCCCTGAGGCATTCGAGGTGGAAAGATGCTATAAATCCTACCGTAAGTCAATGAAATTGAATAAAGGATCTGAAAACAAACCCCGTGGACGTTCACATTCAGGAAATGCTCCAAGTTGGTTTGCTGAGCTCCGGAGCTCCAGTTATCCGTGGATTCTCCAGGGAAGCTCAGCCATCGCATGTCTACAGTCTTCTCGCCATAGACCCGGGTCACTTGCTCTGGCCAATTGCAGCTCTGCCTGTCCAAACTGTCACATTATCAATTGGTTTGTTTATCTAATTGCCTGCCTGTTTTGGAAACATTCTCCTAGACTCCTGTCTGACTCATAGGTTAAGGAACATGAGTAATTCTTCTGGAACTCACTTGGAACAGGAGGGAACCCTTCCCATTTGATTTCCGATCCTAAAAAAAGACAAGATAGTTCACACAGGATACTAATTAGTTTTCCTGTTCAGCAGTGAGCACGGCCTAGCCCTGCTTGGAAAACTGCCTTTGTACTATAGGGTTTAGAAATTTGAACATCTCCAGCTTTTATTCAGAATTATGAAATGACACCAGAATATCTCATTGTTGTGATTAGCTTTCCTGCTGAAGTTGTTTTTTGCGACAGAGGAAACTCAACGATCTCCCTTAATGAGACACAGAAATTAGGAGGAATGGATAACCAGATTTCGCCTCTGAATTTTTCTTATTCGGTTGTCAGTGTGGGCAGCCTCTCACTGTCCTCTTCCTGCTGTTTTTGGCCTATCCTTCAAGTAGTGATGTAACCTCGCTCAAGTTCTTTTACCCCAAATGGGTGTGGTTCCTTTCGGAGCCGGGACAGTTTGGCGTCTACTTTCTGTAGCAGAGATGGTAGCTCCATGTCCCTTTGTTTCTAAACCAGCTTCAGAGAGTACCAGCCCCTTCACAGGACCTGGGTATCTGAGAACTTTTCAGCATTGCCAACATGAAGTACCCCAGCATTGCCAGGGGCAAAACCATAGTGAAATTCCTCAATCACATCTTAGAGGCAGTATTATGGGCAGCTTTAACTTTCTACTTTGAGTAATTTTGTACAATTTGAATTTTCCATGAGTATGGAAAACATGAAAAAGAAAAAGATAATTGCTCTGCCTGGTGTGGCTCAGTTGGTTGGGTGTTGTCCTGCAAAGTGAAAGGTCACCGGTTCGATTCCCGGTCAGGGCACATGCCTGGGTTGTAGCTCAGTCCTCGGTTGGGGTGCGTTTAAGAGGAAACCGATTGATGTTTCTCACCCTCTCTTTCACCTTTCCTTCCCCTCCCTCTGAAAAGTAAATAAATAAAATCTTTTTTAAAATATAAAGAAAGGAAGAAAAAGCAAAGTCCGACCGTGTTTCTTTGGAAATGGTCTCTATTCTCTTTTGTCTTCGCAGTTATGGGACTTCAAGCTACTTAATCAACCTCTCTGTTCTTACTTGTGAAATAAAGATAATCACATACCCCTTCCTGAGCATTAAAACGTATATATGTAAGTATTCATGTTGAGTGTACATAGTAATACTCAATAAAGCTTTACTATTGTTGTTGTTGATGATGCTGCTCATTTCCAACGCCTGAGACTCTTTCTCTTGGAAACAAACCATTGAGTGGTGTAGAACCTAACTCTCACCCTTTTGGGAGAAGGGAGAGTAGAAGTCCTAATTAGAAGAACATTCTATCAGGAAAAGGCTAAAAGATAAAGGTAAATTTACAGTTTTCCTCACTTGTCCAATTTCTTCTCCAGAGAACAACTGAAAAGATCAATGTTTACTCCGTCATTCCTCTCCTTATAGCTTAGCTGAGGCCACTCCTCCCATTACTCTCTTCAAAGGCCTCCACAGCACGTTGAATGAAGTAGGAACTCCTTACCTGTTCTCCCGGTCCCATGTGATCCGATCCTGCCCACATCTGTCCGGGCCCCTCCACTCTCCCTCCAGTTCATTAGGCGCCCCTGCCCCACTCCCTGGTCCTCGCAGGTCTCACCTTAAATGTTGCCTCCTCAGAGAGTCCTTTCTTGCCCCCGCTTTATTATTCTCTACATCGCCCTCTGTTTACTTATTTCACTGCCCTTGTCACAGCTTATTAGTTTGTTTGCTGGGTTGTTGGCTTTCTCTCTCTTCTAGAATACAAGCTCCAAGAAGGCAAAGATCATTCCTGGGCTGTTACATAGTAAGTGCCCAATAAATTCTTGTGGGAATGGCAAGAAGAGAGGGGAAGAGAAAGGAAGGGAGGGAAGGAGGAGGGAGAAAGAGAAACTACAAAGGGAGAAAGAGGTTAAGTCCTCAAGTGGGTAGTTCTAAAAGCCTGATGACAAGTAGAATATGGTGCCAATGATGGAAACAGTAAGAGTTTGGGAGGGAGAATAAAGTTAGAGAATAAATTGATGAGCTCAGTTCAATCATGTTGCATTTAAAGTGAGGACAGGACATCCAAGTGAAGCATGCAGTGGGTGGGTAGATGCCGTAGTGAAACCCAAGGCCAGACCAGGGCTACAGCTGCCGGCGGAGAATTATGAAAATGTTACTGAAGCTCTCGGAATGGAAGACATCTTAAAAGCACAGGAAGGGAAGGCAAAGGGAAGCCATTTCTGGGAAGTAAAGTCTTTGGGTTGTTGGGGGGGAATAGGATTGCAAACTGGAACTTAATGGAATTCATGAAGGGCAACATCAGAAGCGGAGCCTGCAGCTTAATTCGACCCAGCAGGGGAAACCTCCCCCAGCCCAGGCATGGACTGGCTCGGCAGATTCAGGGTCAGTGAAGGCAGCTGAGAAGGTGCATTCGGACAGGTGAAGATGGAAGACGCTGTGATATCAGGGCCGATGGAAAGGAGGACGGTTCTGGAGAAGAGGACAACCAAGGTTTAAAGTGCCTGAGAACACTTTGCTCACAGGTTAAAGACTCTGTGTAGTTCCGTGTCCAGAACAAATGCGTGCAGATGATGGTGAAGATGAGAGGCCAAGTTGTGGTTAAAGGAGTTTGTCTTTCCCTCAGGGCTTTCCGCTCCCCTTTGTCCCCTCCCTGGCTGCTGGTGGTGTTCTTTAGGAAAAAGAGTCAGGGCTCTGAGGGCCCTGGGCTGCGCCACCCACCAGCAGCTGTGTGACCCTGGGAACACTTCCTCTCTCAGCCTCAGTGTTTTAACCTTTCGGGTGTGTGCGGATGATAACAGCTAGCTGCCTCCTGGGGTGGTTGTGAAGATATTAGAAAGACTCTGAAAAGCGCCTTGCTTGCATGTAGTTAGTGCTCAACAAACGTCAATTCTCTTTTCCTCCCAAGACCTCTCACATTCTGCCCCCCTCCCACTCTTATCGGACACTTCAAATTTCATGGAATTACATTAGCTCTTCTAGGGATGTTGGCACTTGAAGTTTCTAGGCACTGGTGGGATCAGTTTTTTAATTACCCATTCATTCTTCCCACAAACATGTATTGAACACCTACTATGGGTTTAACGCTGGCCTAAGTGCTGGGTGTTGCAAGGGTGAACAAAACAGATTTATTATACATCAAAGCTTGTTAGGGAACTTAGCTTTACTGGTCTAAAGTGCACAGAAAGAGAGTAAGTGTATAGTAGCATTTATCAGACTCCGGCTTTTAAAAACAGATTGCTGGGCCCCACTCCCAGAGTTTTCAACTTAGCAAATCTGGAGAGGGGTCCAGGAATTTGCATTGCTAACAAATTCCCAGGCGCTGCTGCTGCTGCTGCTGCTGCTGGTCGGGGAACTACACTTTAAGAACCACTGGAAGAGTATTAGAGAGGAAGGGGAATAGAGCATCCATAGAGCATTAAGTCTGTTACCTCTTATCTCTAAGGTACACTATTCTCCTTAAAGAGGACCAACTAGCAGGTGTTCCAGTTAAGTGCACAAACTCCAGAGGTTTGGGAGGGACAGAGGAATCTGAACCAGAGTAACATCACCTTCCAGACGTGGGCGCCTAGCTGCCTTTGATCTCAGTCCATCTCTTGTCTGCCTGCAAACTTCTCCCTTGTCTGTCAAATCTCTATTTAAACCAAAAACCATTTTCTGACAACTTGCTTCACTTCCTCAGGCAGATCTTGGCCATTTGCCACTCTCATGGCACTTCAGCATCTAATACAGCTCTCAGTTATGACAACTATCTTATTGGCCTATGAATTTATTTATTGACCTATGTTCCTTACTAGCCATGAATGCACTGAGAGGTGGGACTGTGTCTTATTGATCTTGGAATCTCACATAACACTTAAACACTTACTGACTGCCAGAGCAACTAATTGGCTACATGGATATGCTTAACGAATATTAAAATGTATGTGAGGCCAGGAACAACTGTCACAATTGATATCGTGAGTAGGTATTAAGAGCTGGGAACAAGCACATTCTTTTCCAACAAAGATGGGTTCAGATCTTTGCTCCATTAGCCATGTAATCTTGAATAAATTAATCATTCTGAACCTTGTTGGGAAAGGACAATAATCTTAGCACATATGTAAGGACTAAATAAAATAATATGTCTCAAAGGCTGAGCACGTGATTGGCACATAGACAACATTAAATAAAATAAAGTTCAATATTTGATAAAATAAATCAAAAAGAACAACTGAAAAATGAAAATGGATTGTCTGGGTAAAACAGCAACATTGTTAATTATAGCTTTTTACAATGTTTGTTTAATATTTAAGTCCAGTTACTATGCAGCAAAATACTATTTTGCATAGCACTTAATATATGTCAAATTAACTTTGACAGTTATTTTTCCAACATTAAACTCTGTTCATTTTTGTCATTAAATCAAGGAGACTGTGAACTAAGGAAAAAGCCATTTGACTTTAGGACGTCATTCAGAAAAATGGGTGTATAGAAGGATAAGGAAAGATTTTGGAGTAAATAACAGGAGGCCACAAATATGGACAGCTTTTTCTGAGATGTGTGTCATCCAAAGGAGGGAGAGAGATGATAGCAATTTTTTTGTTGAACAACAAAAAAAGAAATGTTTCCATTACCATTAATAATATATATGCACCAGATTTGAAATGGTTTTGATACAAAGTATCAGGCATTCTTAAATCTGAGTCTTACAATTTTTTGGTCTACAATGTCAAATATACATGTAGCTCATTTTAACGTTTCATTGCAAGGGTGGTTTCTTTACCCATGCATTCCTGAACGTATCCTTTTAACTAGCACTTAAAACATTTCAATTTTAAGATTCCTAGCAGTTTTAAAGGATGGATAGTTTTAGAATGGGCAGCACCTTAGGAGAGGAAGAACACTGTTCAGTAAATCAGGTTTGATGGCCTGGGCAGGAGAGAGCAAGCGGGACCCTTTCATTGGCTGAATTGGTCTTAAACACAGTAATGCACAGGAAATGGATGACAGCAAGTTTCAAAGCACAGCAAAAGGCTCTGTAGTGCTGAACATGGAAGTCATATTTCAGCTTAAAATGTGCTGAAGCAAAAATAAAAACATACACGAGGCCCTCTGGGTCTTCATGTGTACAAAAAAAAAAAAATACGAGTGATAAGTTATTCTACAGGGTTCTATGATAATCAGGTTTGACTGCTTGTTTTTCAAGGAGCTTTTATCTTTTTAGAGTCAATCTCCAGGCAAGCTCATGTAGTGCACTCTCCCCAGTGTGTTCAAGTGTACACCAAGGACTTTCCTGCAAACAGAAACTTGGAGAGGGAAGCTTAAGAGAAAAAAAAAAAGCTTTCTGCATTGCAGTTAATGGCCTCTCGCTGCTTGCTTTGCAGAGGATAAGCACAGTTTAGAAGCGTGGTTTGTAATAAATCAAGAAAAATATGAAAGCACTATTTATGGTTTTTGTTTTTCTATTCTTTGTTTTGTTTTAGAGAAAATGTGTTTTTCTAGTTCAACCAACCTGATATACCTTTTGCAGATTAAGAAACAAAAATGGAATGTTTGTCTTTCAATAGACTGCAGTACCTAACATTTTGGCATAGGATCCTATTTTGTAATCTTGATTAACCCATAACTTTCTGGTGTAGTGGATTGCAAACAGTTATTTATAAGGTGATCCTTTGGAAGTTTGAAAGCATTCTTTAATGGGGAAAAAAAAAGTTCTTTTCAATGACAGGATTTTTACCCTGGCCCATGCATATCTAGTTAAGCCATGGTACACTTAACTGGGCAGTCGAAATAAAAAGTGCTGAGGCAGAGTTATTTCAGGGATGGAAAGAACACAGCTATGGGGGCCAAAGAGATCTGAAGCCTGGGTTTGAACCCAGGTTCGCTGCTTGCCAGTTTGCCTACCCAAGCCTCAGTGTGGATCATGCTGAAATCCTAGGTTTGCTTCTGCAAAGACAGAATATGGATTGAGAGCAGGAACTCTGAAGCCGAATACCCTGTTTTGATTTCAGGCTCTACCATTTATTTACTTGCTAGAAACCATGGACAAGGTATTTAACTCCTGTAAGCATCAATTTCCTCATCTATAAAATGAGAATAAAATAGAGACTCACCTGCATGTGCTGTGTCGATTGTACCGGATTGAGTCCATATATATAGTGCTTAGCATAATACTTGGCACATGATAAGCACTATAAAAGTGTTAGTCATTTTTATTATTAGATATACTTCCTGTCACTCCTTAAAAAATAATCAGCTATCATAAACTAAAACAAAGGTACAGATAGATAATAGAATTAGTATTAAGTCAAGGAGACTGAGGACTAAGGAAAAGCCATTTGACTTTAGGATGTCATTCAGAAAAATGGGTATATAGGAGGATAAGGAAGAATCCAGAAACTGGTTTGGTTCATGGTAATTTACCACTGTCTATGGAAAAGAAATGTTATCCCCTAGAATGTGCAAATGGAAACTGGAGAAAGAAGGGAGGGTTGCGTCTAGCCAAAACCACAATTTCAGATGCACCATTCACTTTGTTTTAGAAGGATGTCGTGTCACCTTTCTTCACCAGAAGGAAAAGGAGCACCAAGTCTCTGCCGCCAGACATAGAAAGCATTGTTCTGAGACTATGAAAAGGAGGTCTCAGGCACGCTTGGGCAAGGTTATCATTCCACTGCCTTTTAATCACAATCACCATACTAAAAATAGTTGCATTGTACTTCATTCATTTATCGTTGCTCAATAGCCCCATTTGTGGAATATGAAAATATTCAATGCATTGCAGATAAAGGCAGCTGGATGCTTAAAACCTGTTCTGAAGTATTAAATAGACTGGGAGTCTTAATGTATTCTTTTTCCCTGGTACAATGGCATTGTTTATCAGTTATACCCTTAACTCGTAGGGGATAGGTGGGAGTGGAGGAGGAAATGTAATTTTAATTGGGAGGTTGCCAAGTATTTTAGCTGCACCTACTTGGAAAGGTTAATTCCCAAATGTTGTAGTGAGCCAGGAGAAAGGGCCAGCTTTCCCAGGGGCCAATAAGACCCCTGTGATAAGGGCAGAGACGGGAGGAGTAAATGAGGTAGGGATTACATCAGGAGAGCTGGTCTCCTTCATTTTTTAAATCCTGCTGTCCCCGGGAAGTGTGAAGTCACTGAGACCATGAGAAGAAAGTACACCTTCCTCGTTGGAGCCCAGATTGGACCCTTGGTTAAGTCACTGTTTTGGTGTAGGGCACGGAATTGTGGCGTTACAGTGTGGACATTCCTTAGCTTCAAACGCTCCTGTGAAGCAGGGTGCCTTCCCTAGAAGCAAGGCTTCACGTTGGAAAATACCTGAAAATAAAAATAGTGCTAAGCAGCACTAAATACACTTGGGTGTTTTGCATTTCATCTTAAAACTGGAGCTCCACAATGCAACTCATGGTCTTTCTCAATTAGTTTATTAAGCCAAAAAGGGACTCCAAGGCCTAAGAGCAGATTATGCTGGAATTTTCCAGGGGTCCTAGCCCCAGCAGGGCAAGTTGTCTTAAGAGCTGTCCAATTCAAAGGTGGGTAACGGGTGACTTCAAGGAGAAGAAGCCAGAATAACATGAAGGAATGCCAGAGAGCACAGGAAGTGCTCTAGGACACCGGCTCTACTGGTTCCCTCATAAAATTATCTTTACTATGGTAAACAGCTTTGCAGAAAGTTTATCCTGTAACCTCTTTAATAAAATGATTGGCATCTCTCCATAAACACAACTTTGTGTGTGTGTGTATACACACACACACACACACACACACACAATTCTAGTCACTCTGTATACTATGGGGACCTTATTTTTCATGTAGCATTATTTATAACATTTTCTTTGACTTTTTCTATGTATTTCCTATTTAATATTTTAAAGGTTGGCATAATATCTTATCCAGTTGAAAATAAGATACAACTTATTTTCTCAAATGATGATTCAACTTCTTGCCCCTTATTGTTGCACTCTGTGACCAAAAAACATAACCAAACAAACAAAAAAAGCCAACATTCCCACTATAACTTGCAGAAAAGTTTGTTGTTTGCTCCTTTTTATATCTATGAAATACTTTATTTGAAAATCCTCTCAACTCATTATTAGGTGATAAAATATAAAAATATTGATAGTGGCAACTCTAAAAATGGCTAACAAACGATAAGAAAAACGCAGCTATTCAAAGAAAAAGGAGAAGAAAAATTTGTTTATTCTTTTGGCCTTATATCATTCTGTAGTGAATTTTGCTGAAGTCTGATAATACCACTCAAAATTGCCCAGTTGTGCTGCTCTGTGGAATCTCATTTATCCATTCAGCTGATATGCACGCATTGTATGCTAGAGACTGTGGTAAGTGTGGGAGATGTAGCGGTGAAAATACTCTTTCTCTCACAGACCTTGTTGCAGGGAACGTGCAGTAAGTGAATGAATGCATAACAGAATGTCAGGTAGCGGTAAGTGTTATAAAGAAAAGTCAAGAAGGGTGAAGGAGTAGAGATTGACAGGGGTGAGGTGAAACGGGGGGCTGCCATTTTGGAGAGGGTGGTCTGGGGAGTTTTCTCTGCTAGGGGTTAATCAAAGGGAGTGATTCCCACATTTTTCTATGAGTGGAATTGTTTTGTGTGTATCTGTGGAAGAAGCCCAGCTCACTTTCACCTCATTGTTTTTCACCTCAGCTCACTTTCATTGTTTTTTATTCATGATTCAACCGATATTTGTTTTCGTTAATGTGCTACTAGTTTAATAGCTATGGGAGACGTGAGTGAGCCATACAGGCATGGTTTATGGGAAGACAAGAAATTACAAGGGTGATAGTGCTTTTGCAGAGGAAGTGCAGGGTGCTTTTTATGGCTGGGAGGTCAGGGAAGGCTTCCCTGAGGAAGTGACCTTTAAGCAGAGAAGCAGGTGTGAGCCAGATTAACGTGGACAAAGGCACTGAGAGAGGGAAATTTACAAGCAGACAGGTCACTGTACAACCTTGTTTTACTTATGACTTTCAACTTCATCACCTATCCAATCTCCTTATGGCTAAAAAGCAACATCATTTGATCATATTTCCTTGCCTCTCTCTGGCAGAAGTATAAATGAACAAAGAAACGATGTAGCAGTAGATAAATAAAGGAAAAGACACCGTAGAGGGCAAAAGTAATGACAATATGACCAAAACTAAATGAATCTTTGTACTCAAGCTTTGGATATCTTTATTTACAGTCATTTTTATTGTCAATCAATCCTTTTGATAGCTGAATGCTCTTTGAAATGCAGAATTGGAGTAATAAAATTTCCAAAGACAGTCATCCACCTATAACCATTTTCAGTTTTGTTTTTAACTGGACAGCATATAAATTTTCTTGTGTCTTTGACATAAGATTTATGATAGAGAAGCGGTAACAGGAGAAAACACAAAAACCTTAGAAAATGTGTAAGTTTTATTCTTTGTTTACACCAATGGATTCTTGGAAACCCAGTATGGCAATAATGTAGAGTAGGAAAGCCATGTGGGCCCATCCCATAACCCTGTGCTCTACTCAAAACTGTTTGTAATAAAGAAAAAATAGAAACAATCTGAGGGCTTTGCATAATGATGTACGGTTCCTTCATACAATGGAATATGCTGTATCATTTAGACATCATGGTATAGAAAAAGTCTTAAAGGCATGAGAGAACACTCAAAATAAATTAATTTAATTTAATTTTTAAAGCTTTTATTTGTTTGTTTGTTTGTTTAGAGGGGAAGGGAAGGAGAAACATCAATGTGTTGTTGTCCCTCACAAGCCCCTCCTGGGGACCTGACCCACAACTCAGGCATGTGCCCTGACTGGGAATCGAACTGGTGACCCTTTGTTTTACAGGCTGGTGCTCAATCCACTGAGCTATACCAGCCAGGGCCAAAATAAATTAATTTTAAAGAGCAAGATATCAAACAAAATTCCAGTGTGATAAAAAATAGGTCACAATATAATATGATTATAAAGAAATCTTGACAAATAAAATGCATCAATATTTTACAGGGGTTCTATCTGCTTAATAAGATTATAGATTATTTTTATTTTCGTCTTCATGTTTGTGTTTTCCAAATTTTTTGTCACAAATGTATTGGTTTTATAATCTGAATAGAAGCAACAGATGTTCTTGTCTTTGTTTTTAAATTGCAAAGAGAAAGGAAGGATTTGAGTAGGAATCATTCTTATAAAATACACATATCCATATGTGAGATGAGAGTCTCCCTTATGTAGGGTGTGAATCAGTAGCTTTTGTGTGAGTAAAGGACGCAGAGTCGCTACAGAGGATTCAAACAGGCTTTGTTGCCTGGGATAGTACTTGGGGAGTATTCAGTTTTATTTTTTAAAAAAAAAATTAAAAAAGAAAGAAAGGAAAGAGAGAGAAGGCAACGAAATAAAATAGTTTCACAAGGAGTGATGCTTTACAATAAGTAATTCTCCTATTACAAAGGACAGGTTTAAATCATGCCCCTCAGAAGCATCACTGACATCTCACCACCCAGTTTCTGACCTTTTAACTACAATGTGCATGGTGCATGTGGTGTGGGCCTCTTTGCTGGTTGGCCCCTTCTTTTCTTCATGGTTAGTATGTGTGTGTGATTCATTTATCTTTATGGTCTCTAAATTTTGTGTTATGCTTAGAAAAGCCTTCAAGTTAATAAAAATTTTACCCATATTATTATTTTCTCTAATATTTTTACAGATTTTTACTCTTTACATTTAAGTCATAAATAATAGGGACTTTTAGCCAAGATGGAGGGGTAGGTAGACACACTGTGCCTCCTCGCACAACCAAAATAAGGACCACAAAAATTTAGAAACAACAACAAAAAAAAAACAGTACTGACAGAAAATTGAACTGTACAGAAGTCTGACAATCAAGGAATTAAAATAGACATATTCATCCAGACCAGTAGGAGGGATGGAGTTGGGTGGCCAGGTGGAGAGGGGTCGCAGCAAAAAAAGCAGCGGCTGGCAGACTCTGGGCGTGGGGTGGCAGCAGGCAAACACAGTGAAGCGGCGGACTGTGGACGGGAGCAGCGACAAGGCGGCTGGCAGAACACACAGTCCCATGTTCGCACGCAGATAAACCAGGCAAAACTGGGGAGCAAGACAGACCACACAACCCTGGGTTCTAGTGCGGAGAAATAAAACCTCAAAATACCGATTGAAAACACCTGTGCGGTTGAAGGGCTGGGAGAGACTCCCAGCTTCACAGGAAAGTTTGTTGGAGAGACCTACAGGGTCCTAGAATGTACACAAGCCCACCCACAGGGAAATCAGCACCAGACGGGCCCAGTTTGCTTGGGGGAAGTGGCAGAAGGGACTGAAATCCAGCAGAGAGCGGAATAAGCGCCATTGTTCCCTCTCAGACCCCTCCCCCACACACTGCATCACCCTAGTGAACACCTAAGGCTCTGCCCCTCACTACATAACAGGCATGTCAAGACAAAAAAAAAAAAAAAAAAAAAAAAAAAAAAAAAAAAAAAAAAAAAAAAAAAAAAAAAAAAAAAAAAAAAAAAAAAAAAAAAAAAAAAAAAAAAAAAAAAAAAAAAAAAAAAAAAAAAAAAAAAAAAAAAAGGCCCAAACAAAAGAATAGATCAAAGCTCCAGAAAAAACACAACTAAGCAACGAAGAGATAGCCAACCTATCAGATGCACAGTTCAAAGCACTGGTGATCAGGATGCTCACAGAATTGGTTAAATTTGGTCACAAATTAGATGAAAGAATGAATGCTACACTAAGTGAAATAAGGAAAATGTACAGGGAACCAATAGTGATGGGAAGGAAACTAGTACTGAAATCAATGGAGTGAACCAAAAGGAAGAAAGAAACAACCAAACAGAAAAGAATGAAGAAACAAGAATTCAAAAAAAAAAAAAAAAAAAAAAAAAAAAAAAAAAAAAAAAAAAAAAAAAAAAAAAAAAAAAAAAAAAAAAAAAAAAAAAAAAAAAAAAAAAAAAAAAAAAAAAAAAAAAAAAAAAAAAAAGAGGAGAAGCTTAGGAACCTCCAGAACATCTTTAAACATTCCAATATCCGAATTATAGGGGTACCAGAAAGGGAAGGGGAAGAGCAACAAGTGGAAAGCTTATTTGAATAAATAATAAAGGAGAACTTCCCCAATCTGGCAAAGGAAATAGACTTCCAGGAAGCTCAGAGAGTCCCAAAGAAGTTGAACTCAAGGAGGAACACACCAAGGCACATCATAATTACATGACCCAAGATTAAAATGAAGGAGAGAATCCTAGAAGCAGCAAGAGATAAGGAGACAGTTATCTACAAAGGAGTTCCTGTCAGACTGTCAGCTGATTTTTCAAGAGACCTTCCAGGCAAGAAGGGGCTGGAAAGAAGTATTCCAAGTCATGAAAGTCAAGGACCTACATCCAAGATTGCTCTGTCCAGCAAAGCTTTCATTTAGAATGGAAGGGCAGATAAAGTGCTTCTCAGATAAAGTCAAGTTAAAGAAGTTCATCATCAACAAGCCCTTATTATATGAAATGTTAAAAGAACTTATCTAAGAAAAAGGAGATAAAAAACATGTATAGTAAAGTGACAGCAAACTCACAATTATTAACAACCACACCTAAAACAAAAACAAACTAAGCAAACAAGTAGAACAGGAACAGAAACACAGAAATGGTGATCGCATGGAGGGTTAACAACAAGGGAGTGGGAAGAGGAGGGTGGGGGAAATGTACAGAGATAAGTAGCATAGATCGTAGGTATTTTCTAATAGACAGGAGGAGGGCAAGAATAGTGTGGGAAATGTAGAAGCTAAAGAACTTATAAATATGACACATGGACATGAACTAAAGGGGGGGATGTGGGTGGGAGAGAATGTGGGTGGGAGGGTAGTGAAGGGGGGAAATGGGACAACTGTAATAGCATAATCAATAAAATATATTTAAAAATAAATAAATCATAAATAGTAATGGGTTATCTTTTAGTGTAAGGATCTGGGTAGAGAGCAAGCTTTCTATGTTTCCAAATGACTAACTACTGTTTTAATAGCATTTATTGAAAAATCCATCTTTTCCCCAAGAATTTAAAATTCACCTTTATATTATACTCGATGTTTATGTTCTTTGGGTCTATCTCTGGATGCTATTCCTTTTCATTTGCCTATTGCTCTGTTTCTAAACCAATACCAGACTATTTGAATTACCACAGTTTTGTAGTTGCTTTGATAATGTGTTAGGTCAAATCCTACCCACCCCACCCATCTATCCCCTCTTTTCTTTTTCAAGAGCGCATTGTAACTTTTTTAGTTAATGCATTTCTAAAATGGTTTTACTTAACACCTCTTTTCTTTACCAACTAGAATGAATTCTTCCCTGAAAAAAAAAAAAGTATCCAAAGAGTACATTTTAGTGCTGCTCATTCTAGTGAAGCAGGGCAGACCATGCCAGTTTTGTAGACAGTGTCGTTTTGTTCTTCAGAGATTTTGAGAAATGATGTGGTCGCTGGTGCTTTAGCTCCCTCTAGCAAACACCCCTCAGCCAAATGGAAAAGCCCCTTTGACATTTGAGCACCAAGATCTTTGGAATCTTGGCCATGTCTGCAAACAAGATCTAGGTGAAAGCTTAATTACATGGTCTAGGACATATTCCAAGTGAGATATTACTATCCCATTCTGAGCTACTATGACCATCCCATTCAAAAAAAAAGAGCCAAGGAAGGTCTTTTTAAAAGCAGCTGAAAGAGTTATGAACACTGGTTAACCCATCAATGCCTGATTTTTTTTAAATTCCCACTTTTATATGCACAGATACATCAACCTTGATTTTTAAAAAATCAAATTATGCATACACATACAAGCATAAACTACTTTCAGCTGGGTTCACTACTAAGAGATAGTTGTGGTTCATTTTCTAATTTTCCCTTAAGCAACAAGTGCCTTTGAAAAGTGACCTGTACTGTCTGGCACTACGCCTCACTTGTTTCTGTCCCCGACTTCCCCTCCATCCTCAGGTGGATCTTCTGGCTCTAAAAGCAGTTTTCGTAAAACAGCTTCCTGACAGTGGAATCTCTTTTGTGAAAGCTTACCAAGACTTTTTCTTAAGTGCAAGTTTCCCTTATCTTGCTCCAAACCTATCCATTGAGACTTTCTTCCAAAGTTTTCCAAATCTCACTTTTCACTTCTTGCTTCTCCTCCTTTTGCTCTTATCACTCTGTGTTTTCTCTGATCTGATTCTTCTTTCACTTTAGTAAGTACCTTTGGGAAACCTTGCTCAGCTCATGCCCTCCACTTTGAGAATTACCTGTCTGAACCTCCCCTCTCCTCCCCTCCCCTCTGCTCTGCTCCCTTCCTCTCCTCTCCACTCCCTTCTTCCTCCCTTTCCCTTTCCGTCTTCTTCTTGGCAGTTGAGAGCATCCAGGAAGGCCCATGTACAGATGGGTTGAAGGGCTAAGAGCTACAGAAAAAGAGAATGAGAAAGCAGGCAGACAGAAGACAGATGGAGGCCAAATGACCACAGAGAGAGGAGGAGGTGAGAACCGCTTCACGCCTGCCTAAGGCTGCCTCAGTCCTCATAGTCCTTCATGGGGACTTGCTGGGCCTCTTACTCTAGGGTTCCATGAGATACCCTCATCTCCTCTCAATAAATCTCTCCCTGGGCATTTAAGTTAGTTGAAGAGGCTCTTGTTTCTTGCATCCCCTAAATGTGAGGCAACACCCCTATTTTTGAAATACAGTCCTGGGTGTTTTCTTTTTCCCCACATGAAACCCTAATCAATTGAAGAATTTAAAGAGTAACACTCTCGCCACCTTTGAACTGATGACTCCTGAATATACAAAGGTGGGATGAAAGTAGGTTTATAGTTGTTCATGTGAAAAATAATTCAATTAATAAATAATAGAAGAATAAAATGTGTTTTGCATACTCTCACAACTGTAAACCTACTTTTGCCCCACCCTATATGTCTCTAAATTATTAAGTTTCTTTGTTTTCCAGAGGAATTTTCCAAAGGATGAGGCAATTTACTGAAGTAGGTGAGAGTGTGAGCTCTGGGGTCAGATTACCTGCGTAGCCTGAGACCTCAGGACCTTTCTGTGCTTCCGCTTTCCCATCTGTAAAACAGAAACAATGGGAATGCCTACCTTACAGGGGTTTCTGAGAATTGAATGAGGTAATGCATATAAAGCTCTTAGAACAGTGCTTGTCACATTGTAGGCCTGCAGTAAATATTGCTGTCTTTATTTATAGCAACACATTTCATCTTGGTTTTCCAAAAGGACTTGAACGCATCAATCTCAGGACTCCCCACCTTCCTTCCCAAGAGAATACAACCGCAGAACTCCTTGGCCCTGCCATGGGCTTCTCCACTGGCCTCGGGTCTGTCGGGCTTCAGAGCCTGGGCTTATCCCATTAGACCAGAAGTTCCCAAATGTGACTGCGTCTCAGATCCCGTGGATATTGAATCCGAATCTTCCAGAATGGGACTCAGGAATCTGTAGTTTAGAAAACTGCTCAGTTAATTCTAAAAATGGACCTAACCATTGCATCAGAGCTTGGGGAACTACTGTGAATTACACTACTTTTACTCACTAACTTTATCTCTAAAATGGTGCAGTAAAATAACAATGATATTTTCTATCATTGTTAGTCTAATATATATTGAATCTTTACTGTGTGCCAGGCACTGTGCGAAGGGCTTTCTATTATTTCATTTAATTCTCACAACAACCCTGTGAAGTAGATACTAGAATATTCTCATATCACATATGAGTAAACTGAGGTACAAAGAGGTTAAATTAGTTGATAAAAGTCATTTCAGCTAGCAAACGTGGAGAGCAAGCACACCATTTTCTGCGGTTAATGTGAAGATGGTGTTAGATAATGTACTTAAAGCTGACACACAGTGGGTGCTCAATGCATGTTTCCTTTTCCCATCATTTGATCCATGTGATTCTTTTCATACCCAGTGAATTTTATATTGAGGATAATATTATGACCTTTAACAGTGCCTGAAGAATTAAAAATTTAATATTCTGGAAGGTAGACCTAAAGGGGTATTAGGTATCAATGGAAGATGAAGGGTTCTGGGATTTCTAATGGAGAGAAATACAGGAGAAAGTATCATTTACATGATACTGGAAGAACATGATTCATGGAAGAACAGCTGCATGTGAACAGAAATAGCAGTGTGACCACTGAGGTCACGGGATTATTGTGAGGATAGGAAAAGAGGAAAACCGAGGTATGAGGCTAGAACCACATCATCGCAGGGGCGCAAAGCGTTAAACAGATGCCTATTCCAGCCCCACTCCTGCCACGTGATCGTCCATTTCTCACTTGGACACTTTCTGTGGCAAGAAACTTAACTTATCAAGGCAGGGGAGGCTCTAGTTGTTAGAAAATTCTTATTTATTCCTGCTAAGGTTTCTATCTACAGGTCTCCTTTAAACCCCTTTAGGACCCTAAAGAAAAAGTCTAGCTTCTATTTGACAGTTCCTCAAATATGTAAAGACAGTTACCTTGTACCCCCTGGGGCAAAAGCTTCTGCTTCCTTTCATCTTTCCTCCTACGACATACATAGTTCCCAGTCTCTTTACGTCCCTCTCTCTGTACATGCAGAAAGTTTTTGCTTGCCAAGCCCTAGTTGGAGACAACATTCCACACGCAAAATGACCAGCACTGGGCAGCACTGTAACACCCGCCTTGTGTCATATTCCACTTGTATCAACACAGGCTAAGACAGCCTTTGTTCATTTGGGCAGCCACATTTCACCGGGGACTCAGATTGAGTTGTCTGTCACCTAAGATCCATTTTAGTCTTGCTCTTCCATTAAGATACCTCTTGAACAACAATTAAAATAAAAAAATTTTAAAGAAATATTTGAAATGATAAAAAAAGAAAAAGAGACCTCTGCCCCCAGCCTGCCTTTCAGCAGTTGGTTTCCCAGTGTGGGACCCCCCCCCCCACATGTATCCCTGTTAGAGTCAGTTCATTGCTACAACATTGCATTTGGCTTGTGTTGTGTAATGGTGTCTCTTCCCCTCCTGGCTTTGTGTCATTTGGAAAAGTAATGCGAATTCTCTGGGGTTTCATTCAGAAAACCAATAAAAGTCCTGACATCTGGGCCCTGGAGACAGCCTTATGACATCCTGATGGTAACTGGTGTGGTAGAAGGTTCTGAAGTCAAATAAACCTGGTTTGAATTATGGTTCTGCCACCTACTGTGTGACCTTGGGCCAGCTGGCTAAACTCGGTTTCAGTTTCTTCATCTATAAAATGGGGCTGTGAGGATTAAGGGGGAAGATGCAGGGAACGCATTTACCACACAGTAGATGATGCACAAATGCTGATTCTCTCCACCCTTTCCTCTGGTCAACATGGAATCACTAATCAGCATCTTTTTGGTTATGGTTACTTAATGTTATTTGCCCAATTAATTATACTAGAATTCAGGCTCATAGTTCTTCATCTTGTCTACAATATCTCAAAAAGTGCTAAAATCCCACTTACCCAGAGTAGTCTCCTCTTCAAATCAGAGCGGAGACAAAGTAAACAGCAGTATGATTCTACTTGCACGTAAACTTAGGAAAAGTAATAAGCTACCAATGATGTTGAATGACCTTGAAAACAGTCAACACTCAGGTCACAAGTACTACTGGGCAACAACTGGCTATGAGCTGGAAATGGGTGACAGTTTTACAATGATTAAAATTCAGTGTCTGTTTCAAGGAATAAGGATAGAATTCTGGAGTCAGAAGAGCTAGTCTGGGTCGCAGAAATGAGCACAGTAATTTAGTTCCATTTGTTCACTATCCACTCAACAAATATTTATGCCAGACCCCTGCCCCCACCCCTCCATCTCAACCCTGTTGGGCTTAAAAAGACCCTGCTAAAGGGGTGTGGGTGGGTATAAAAAGAGACTGTCCTGGTATTCACGGAGTTTAACATCTGGAAGGGTTGGAAGTTCTTTGTGCCAAAGGCCCTCTAAAGCTTGAGATGCAGATACAATTATAAAATGTTTATTTTCTGTAACTATTTGTTTCCTTCTGTCTCACTCCGGGGACAGCTGTTTGGCTAGAGACCAGGACTGCTGGGATGGTGTCTGCCACACAGTAGGTGGTCAAAACCCAGCTACTGGAAGAAAATGCCATGGATTCGCTCCAGGTTTCAGTTTTCTTTTTGAACGAGAATGACAGCTCCAACGGGACGCTTGGAGGTCAGAGTAACGAAAAGAACACTTGCATGAACAAGCCTTCCAGAAATAATAAGTATTCGCTCTGTCGTTTGGACTTTGGCAAACCAAGGCTTTTTAGGTCCTCGTGTTCCTAAAATTGATTTCCTAGATGGACTTGGAGGGAGGAGGATGAGAAAACGCTCCTTTTAGTCAGGATGCCCCGAGTGAAGAAGGGGAAGGAGGAGAGGTGAGAGTGGTGAAACCGACGCAAGCCACGGACCCAGGGAAGAGGGACATCCCAGGCGACGGCAAGAAGCACAGAGATTGCACCCGCAGTAGCCGCCGCGAGCGGGAGACCTGAGTGGAAAGGGCAGAAGCGAGGAAATCCAGGCAAAGTGCTCAGATTGGTTCTCCGCTCGGGGCGTGCGCTTCTGTGTACCAAGCGATTGGTGGCGGGAAAGTAGCAGGTAAACGGCCCTCGTCGCCTCACCATTGGCTAGCGGTCTCTCCAGCAGCCACACAACTGGCCAGCAGGGCGCCGAGCAGCGCGAGGATTGGCTGAGAGCTGCGACCGAGTTCAGCTCCCTTCGGGCTCTCGGATTGGCTAGCGGGAAGAGGCAGGTATCCGGGCTCCGCGGCTCCTCCATTGGTGGGTGGGAAAAAGGGGTTGGGCAAAGCGATTGGTGGGCGGGGGGCCGGGCCTGGGCCGGCGGGGAGCGGATTGGTCGGAAAGTAGGTTAGTGGTGCGACATTTAGGGAAGGCAGAAAGTAGGTCAGGGACGGAGGTGCCTGTTTACCCGCGCCGGACTCACCACCGCCGCCGCCGCGGGATCGGAGTGGGGGCGCGGGCGCGGGCGCTCTCGGCGAGCCACGGTGAGTGTCGGGCTGGCGGCGGTCAGCGGCACGGCTCCGAGCACCCCGTCGGGGGCTGTTAGCACCCTGGCAGGCATGGCGACCCCACCGCCGCCCGGGTCGCAGCCCGGCCGCCAGGGAACCCTGCCCGACGTGCCCGCTGCCGGCCTTAAAGGGCCAGTGCCCGCTCCCTGCCCCCACCCAGGCCGTGGGGAGGCTGCCTCCCTTAAAGGCGCCGCGCCCGTCGGTCCCCATCCTCCCTCACCAGGGCTAGCGCTGCAGGGTAGGGAGGGTAGAGGTGCCGCAGGCGCCCCTAAAGGGACCAGAAAGTACCTATCTTCCCTCCGCGGGCATCGCTACCTGACCGAGGTAGGGAGCAGCCAGCTGCCTCTTAAAGGGACAGCTCCGCCTTTTGGGAGCAATGACCGGCTGAGGGCGAGTCCTAGGATGTATCATGGGGAGCTGCGGGGACCACGGAGGGGACTATCCTTGATGGCTGCACCGCCAAGGGCGTTGGGCGAGCGATGCCGCTTCTGCCCTTCCTCCTCCTCTCCTTCACTTCCCTTTCGGGAGTCTGCAGGGCTGGGTGGGGGCGGGGAGGGCGTCTTCGTGGGGCTTAGGGAGTCCGAGCCTGCCCGCCCCTTCGCCCGTCTTGTGGGGTCTGGCTCTGCACCCGGGTAATCTGGACCCGAGATGGGGCCGACCCCAGCCTGCGAACTTTCGTACGGCCTGCGCCGTCTGGGTTCTGGATGCCCCGGGGGTAGCTCCCGTGGGTATGCGAGCAGGTGCCTCACAGCTCGGGATGTCGCTCGGAGTCCAGGTGTGGGCCAGCGACGGGTCCTGGAGCTCTGGAGCGCCGCGGAGGGCTCAGTGAGACTGGCTCTAGCACCAGGTTTGACAGATGTCAGAGAAGAAAAAAGGTTCCCGCTCGTGATTGCCGGGCGTTGACAGCCAAAAGAGCTTTCGTTTGCTCGGAGGAAGAAGTATAACAGAAATTAATGCCGACCTTGTAGGGCACGAGTCAACCACGCCGAAGGGTCGCGAGAGCCGGCTGCGGGGCACACGCAGGTGCCAGAGGGCAGGCGCAGGGGAAGGAAGGGCTACACCGGCTTTTTGCATTTGTTAAGTTTATCCTGGCCGGCCGGGGGATCAGGCTGCCACCCGGCACACCACATTCCTTATCCCCTTTCCCCTCCCTCGCCGGTTAGGCTTCTTCCCGGGCATATAGCGTTGTTTTGTCATTTTGGCGCTTGCGGTTTCTTCTCTCTGCTTATTTACTCCAAGCAAGGAATTGTTAGCCAAGTTTTATCACCCAACTTCCAGAAAAAAGATTTGATATTTACGAAGCATTTCTTGACTGTACCTGTATTTCTAGGGTCTTCTTAAAAAAAAAAAAAAAAAATCCAGAAAAACTGCCGATCAAATGCATCTCATTTGCCCCAACACTTGCTTGTCATTTGCCCTTCTGACATTTGCTGCTGTTCCCCTCTTTAATCTATTTTTATATGACAACTATGATTTTAATTTTTCTGGTCCCATTGATATCAGGATCTGTCAATTTGGGTTGGTGGAGTTCTTAATTAATGTACTGGTTGAATCATGAGCTTAAAATAATCATTGCTGCTCCTAAGCAGTTTTGAATAATCTCGTGCTCTCTATGCTTGCAAGAAAAAATAAATCACTGCTGTTAAATTTGATTTCCATATCAATGAAATTCCAAAAATATTTTTTAAAACACAAAATCGAATGTTTCAGTCCATGCTCTGTTACCGAGTTCACTTTATTGATAAGTCTCTAAAGCAGTTTGTTGAACAAACATATTTAGAAGGCTTTAAAATTTCCTGGGCATGATTTGAAATTGTTTCACCTGAAGCTGGATCTAGAGAGGCGTTTTGGTTTTGGTTGTAAATGTAGCCAGTGAATAATGACAATAAGTTAAAATATGCACATTATTCCAACCCATAAAATTTAAAATGAGGGAGAGAGGAAGGGACAAGTGTGGGGGAAGAGCACTAGCCTGAGAGTTAAAACATTGTGGTCCCAGTCCAGACTTGGCTCTCACGGCTATGCCGCTTAGGACAAGTTGCTGAACCTTTCTGGTTTCTATTTACCTTAGTTGGAAAGTAAGGTAGTTGAACTAGGTGATCTCAAAGGTTTCTTCTGCTCTAAAGTTCTATGTATCTCTAAATGTTTAATACATTTGAATTCTGGTTGATATTTTACCTGCTGGAACTAGAATATGTGAGCTGAAATCCTGTTTTCATAGAAGCTTAAACAGATCAACAGATGGTGTTTTAAAGACTCCATTTCAAATGATTTATAAAATGATGACTTCTTAGGAGTTTTTCTGCTATTTGCAAAAGAGGTTTGCCTACCACAGGGAGGATAAGGAAGTGGCTGTGCTTTCAGATTTATCCCTCTACACCAACAACCTCTACCCAGTTAATACACTAAATGATGGACAAGCATTGTAGAAAGACTTGGCTGTGTTCACACAACTCTGTAAGAATGGGTATGGGTTGCCTTCCTTCTCCAAGCTTACTTTCATTTGTTATTTCCATCATCAACTTTCAGCGTGGTGGAAGAAAGTCAATATTAAAGAAACATTGCCCCTTCCAATGATACAATTATAGGCAGTGATCTTAGTGTCATGGTAAACACTTGCAGGGAAGTAAAAAAAAAAAAAAAAAAATCCTTTGCAAACCTTAGTTAGGAGCCCAGAAACACAGGCGTGTCACCTTTCTCTATAGTTCTTTCTCTCTGCATTGCCATTTTATTACAATACTCAGACTTACCCCAAAATCCCCCCTACCCGTGTATGCGTGCTCTCTCTCTCCTCTCTCCTTCTCTCTCTCTGACCTGCTCTGTCTGACTTAAGCTCCCTCAGTATCTCTTCCTTTCTGCCCATAATGTCCCGTCTCTTTCCCCCATGTCTCCTCCTAGTACAGAAAAAGCAAGTGAATCTTTCCTCTGTTCCCTCTTCTTGGACCCTCAACTTTGAGTGGATACCTGGAGTTCAGTAGCAAGCAGGACTTAGAACTTGGGTTTCAGCTGTGTGGCCTTGGAAAGTGCTTGGCTCCTCTGGCTGCAGGCTCCTTTTCTGTGGTGTAATGACACTGCCTGCCTCATGGAATCTGTGTGAGGATCAAGGGAGCGACGGAGATGATGCATGTAAAATGCCTGGCACTAGGAAGCCCTCCCTCAGTGCCTGCTGCCACTGCCTCCCACTGCTGCCGGAGTCCTCTCGCCCGAATAGCCTTCATGCTGTTTTTTTCTTCAGCCTCATCACCAACCCCAGTAAAACCTCTGTCTTGATTTAGGAGAGGAAGGATGGAGGGTGGAGAAACAGATCTGTTACAGGCCTCCTTTCACATGTCTACACTTGGTCCCCTGAGTCTATATGTCCCTCTCTCTTCTCCCTGCCCAGCAGCCTCTCACAGGCTGTAAACATTCACCGTATCCACTCTCATCTGCTCTGTCCTTAGCTCCTGGCCTCTGGCTTCTTTCTCTACCACCCTTCTCTATAGTTCTTCTCAAAGATCTCTAAAACCTTTAAACCCTGAATTCCAGGGGCCCGTTCTTAGTCCAAAATGATTGTTCTTGGCTCCTTTGCAGCTTTTACCCTGCCTTTCTTTCCCTCCTTGAAATCCCTTCCTTCCTCTACCTTTGGGTCATGATGCTTTTTTGGTTCTCTTCCTGCCTACCCTAGAGGTAGGTGTCTGTCCTGGCCTCTACTCTTCACATTATCCCCCTTGCCTAGAATCCCATTTTTAGTCCTGATCTGATCCATCTCTCCTGCTTCAGCTGCCAGCAGGTTCACTGTATACACTAACAGCAGCCTGCAGCCAGCATCTGTGGCCTTGAAGTTACAGATTGCAAACTGCTTGCAAGTACTGTCATCCTCCTAGTACCCTGTTGCCTGTACCCTTTCACAGCCAAGCTATCCTGAGTGGCAGTTTGGTTGGGTGGCTAAGAGCGCAGACTTTGGAGCCAGATTTCATATCCTGTTTCCTACTAGGTTCATGACTTGTGGTCAAGTTGCTTTGTTCTCTGTCTTGGTGTCCTCATCTATAAAACTGGGATCCCTGTAGTCCTTATCTCTAAGAGTTGCACTGTGGAATATATGTTAAAACATTAAAAATACATTAAGCTATTCATGGCACATAGTAAGCACTCCATGAATGTTAGCTGTCTCCATTGCTGCTCTTTCTTGCCTTTCCATGTCCAGCCTACCTGTAGACCAGGCTTTGCTGTGTACACAGAACTGTCCAGTCAAACTGAGGGACTGTCCATTCCCTGGACCAGCCCTTGGCCTATCCCATGCCCTGACCTTCTCATGACCAAATCCCGTACTGCTTTAAGACCCAGCTCAAATGCTTGGTCCTCCGAGGAGCTATTTCCTCATTGTGTTTTTCTTACTCCCCATACCTGGCAGCAGTGTGCCCCAGCCCGTGATCTACCTAATTCTCTTAGGCACTAATGCATTCTCTGGGAATATCTCACCAGCTTGCTCAGGGCAAGCACTTTGGGGGAGCCCATCTTGGTTTCTCAGAATGATATGCACAGGGAGCTTCAGGTTCTGCTCGTCCAATCCAATTAACTGTCTGGAGGAGGGGATGAGTGGGCTAGTCGCACAGGAGCTAAGCAGGTAGAGGGAAGGGGGCTATGCCTGTGGAGAGGAGGGGGCATGGACTGAGGAATGCAACGGGCACGAGTGGACATGGTCACAGTATACAGGTCTGCATGGAAGGGCAGTTTGGGTTGGGAACTTAACATCTGGGGATGTGGAATTGGATAAGCTTTAGTCATCTTTGTTTCAGGGGAATGTTAAGTGCTGACATTTGATGGCAAATAATTTTTATGTTAGTACATGCTGTTCTTTTAAGTAGTATAAATTCTTGTTTATCCAGCCTGGTTAAAGAAGAGGTAAGATGGTCTGCCTAATTCAATATTCCGGTTAATACTCTACCCATTGGATTTTGTACATATACTGACTAAAACATTTTCATGTTTTTAAAAGTCAAGAGAAATCTTATAGAGCTAACTGCCTCTAGCTGCCAACCACTAGTTTGATACATGTGACCTAGGCAATCAGTTAGTTTCTTTGAGTCTGATTTACCTCATCTGCAAAATAAGGAAAACAATCTCTATGTTAGTCATCTTATGTTTATTAACTTGTTTAACCCTCATAACAGCCCTATGAGGTAGGTGTGATGATTATCCTCACTTGTCCACAGTGAGTGGTTTTATAAACTGCTCCAGGTCACTCAGCTAGTGTGGCGTGGGGCCTCAAGTGCACTCTGTAACTGCTGTAACAGATGTCTCCTAGGAGGAACCATTGTATTAGGTCCTGTATGAGAAGCGCCCAGCCCCTTGCCAGGAGCCCGCTAGGCCCGCAGTGATTGGTGACAAACCTTGTTGTTGACAAATGTGGTGTGCCCCTCCTTGTAAGCAGGACCAAAGCCCTTGGCAGTGGGATGCAAGGGATGCGTGTTTGGATATTACCCTAGTAGCAGTTACAAGGGCTTGTGAGCATTATTCTCACATCCTGTCCTGCATCTCTGTCTCTCTTGCTTATTCCTGGCATTCTGCAGCATTGGACGCGGTGTGGCTCCCCCTCCCCAGGCAGCTTCTTGTGTGAGATGAACCTCTGAACAGAACTCATTACCTCCCCGCCCCAAACCCCCATCTAGCCATCTGCAGAGCTCCTCACTGGGGAGGAGACCTTTACAAAGTCTCTCACCTTCTTCCTCCTCTCCCCAGCTAAAGACAGACATTTACAGTCCTGCTGTGTGTGTGTGTATGTGTGTATAAATATAAATATATATATAATATATAAAATATATATTTAATGCCAGTTGTTCCCAAATACATTTAGATGGAAAGGGAAACATTGTTTTATGTCAAGAACCTGTTACATAAAAATGTGTTATATAATGTTCAAATATATATACTGCACAGGGAAGTTGGATACCATTTTTTCCCCCCAAAGAATAAAAAAACAAATACAGGCTATACTGAATGTAATTAATCTCAGATTTAGAAGGCACAGAAAGACGTGCTCTGCCATCCCCACTACCATTTTGAACCTCTGTCATTCTCCTCGAGTGCTCCGAGTATAGGATGTATGGGAAGTTGACCTGAATCTGCCATGGAATCTGTTGTGAGATACTCTGGAAACTGTCTCTTTTTAAGGGAAAGAAATGTCTTGACATGTTGCTCACTGACATCTTTCTCATGTCTAAGCAGAGGGAAGAAGCTCTTTTTGCCCCTCCTACTCAGACTACGCAGGTCATCTTCTAAGCAGTTTTCTGCTCTCCCCTCTGGCCTTCAGTTCTTCCCACCCGATATGGCAGCATGTGGTTGACTACCCTGTGTCCAGTCCTCCAGTCCTCTGCGCTCTCCAGTGCGACCCTGTTTCTCTCACCAGCCCTGTTCCCTACCCCATCCCCATTCCCACTCCCAGAAGGAGTGGGGAACCTGAGGTTTGATTCTCCTTGTTCCTGCCCTGCCTGGGCCACCCGTGCCATACTCTCTCTCCTGCTGTATGCTCTTGTTCGCATTGCTCTCTTGACCTGAGAGGCTCTCTTCCTTGCCTTAGCCTGCCTTGAGTCTCTCACTTCTTTAGAAGCCTCTTCTGATGACACTTGTCCCTCTTGTGTGTTCTTTCTCTTTCTCTCTCTCTCTCTCCTTTTAATTGCCAGCCATTCATTCAGAAGCATTGGTACTTCGTATTTAGCAAATTATCATATCGTATCTAATCAGATGGCCAATTCTCTCATTTTTAAAATTGTTTTATGAATAATTATCTTGTCCTCACTTCCCACTCTCCAACTCTACTCATTTACTCATTTAATGAAGTTTGTTGGATGCCTACCATGTGCAGAGCACCGACTACACAGCAATGAACAAAACAGAGTCCCAGTAGGAGGAGACAGACAATAAACAGTTAACCATGTTAACTCCTGATAGTGAGAGATGCTGAGAAAGCAGTCAAATAGAGTAAAACAGTAGTGGTGACCAATGATAGGAATGTGGTGGTTTTAACTGGGTCTTCCAGGGAGGCCTTTCTGAAGAGGTAACATTTGAGCTCAGCTGCAGGAAGCTCTAGGGGAAAATGCCTCAGGAAGAGAGAACAAGTGCAAAGGCCCTGAGGCTAGAAGTGGTTTGATTGGGTTTTGAAAGTAAAGGCCAGTGTACCTGGATCTGAGTTCATTATGTACAGATGTTTTCTCCTCCCTGTAACCTTTAGCCCAGTGCTAGAAAGGCCCTGTAAATACCTGTATACAGAATTGGAGCAATTGCCCTTGGTTATATATGGTATAAATAGCAGTTCACCTTACTCAGAAGACTTTTATTAAAACATATTGCATATGAACAAATTAAGGATTTGAAGGGCTTTCTCATAAATGTACTCTTAGCATGTATCACCAACCATTATTGTTTTAATGATGTTTCGTGTAGAGCTTCAGACCTCAGAATTTTGTTTCACATGCACGGCCATCTTAAAAACAGGTTTTGTTCCAAAAGTTCATCTGTAACACAGTTAATGGAAATTTAGGATAGATTTTCCTATAGAAAAAAAATGAACTAAAACATGGTTTTGTTCCCAGGCAAGCCCACGAAAGCCATTTAGTGCTAACTGTAGCTGAAACCATGCTGTTTAGTACTAAAGCATTACCGAATTAAGTAAGCTTTCTGAAGCTAGACTCCTCATCTATATGGCATTATAGGTCATTTACTGTTAGCATTAATGGGGCCCATTTACCTTTGCCACCTCTCCTACTCTTCTTCCTGTCTGTCAGAACGCTTTATAAAAGGGGTTTTTACCTCTCCTGCCCTTACAGTTTTGTTTCACATGTTATAAATCTGACAGTGGCGTGCGGAGTGGGGGAAGCCCTGCACTGGGAGCGGGGAGAGGCCCAGGCTGCAGACGTGATGGAGCCGCCGACTAACTTTGAGTAAATCGCCTCCGCTGAACTTTGATTTCTCAGGTCCTTGTTGGCTATAAGATCTTGTTTTCTCACTGTGACAGGAAAACGTATGTATGTCATTGTGTAAGCCCACCTTCAGATGGCCACCTCAGATTGCTTCCTGATGAAGTAGACAGCACGCGAAAATGAGGAACTCGAGAAGTTCCCATGCATGGCGCTCAGCAGTTACGCATTCCACATGAACCTTGGTTTTGATCTGCTATCTTTCTTGATGAGTTGAAAGAAATGTTGTCCTAGAACTTTTGGTCCAGATAAGATTCCTGTGTTCTTGGCCAACTTATCTTTCATGTGATTATGTAAATAATTTTTCTTTTTAACTCTTAAGGATAAAAATGGGGACTATGGTTTGTTGCTTATGAAATATAAGTGCCCTTAAGGAATGGAATGAGTTTGCAGGAGAGAGCAGAGCTGAAAGAGTGTGGGATCAAAACAGTTTTAAATGTTAACTGCAAAGCTATTTTCAGTATCCTGCTGGAAGAAAAAAAATTTTTTTTGAAGGCCTTAGATGATACAAGAGGTTTCTGCTCCAAAGGAGAAAAGAGCCACGGGTTCTGCAGTGAAAACTCCCCGATCCTTTAACTGCCACCCTCCCTCACTGCCTACCTCTGAGTTTTGATTCTGGCATCACATGCCACATGTGCTGTTTGAGAGGTTTGATGTTTAAACAACGATAGTGGCCAAGCTCAACTGGAATTTAGGGTGTTAGGGACGTAGAGTTTACGTGACTTAGGGTGCAGGATGCAATGTTGTGAATTTCCCAGCAGATTCTAGAGTGAGGGAAGCTCCATTGGGGAGTGACAGGACATTTTTAGCACTGCCTGTTTGGTTGGTTGAGAATGGCACAGTCCATTCTTTTTTTCTTTTATCTTTGCTTGAAGGCATAGCAAGGAGTTGGCGCAAAAAAAGTTCTTGCTTCGTGAATTTCACTTTGGAGCTAGAAAGTGGCACCTAGGCTTGTAGCTAGGCTTCCTCTTTAGATGCTGAAATATGAGCAGGTGTTTTAGTTGCTGAATCCTTAGCAACTAAGACAGTACCTGTGCAGAGTAGTCACCCGATGAGTAGTTGTTGCATGAGTGAATTCAGCTTGGGGAAAACCTCAACTTTTTCCCTTTCTGATAGTACAGACTCATGAACTCAGTCTTATAAGGGAATTTGGAGTTTAAGTCACCATTTCCTTTTGTCATCTTATTCTTTAGTCTGACCATATATCAGCATCTTTTACTTATGATCAGTAATTAACTGGCAGTGGTTGTCCCTGCCTTGCTGATGTTCATCTTTATGTTACGTTTGCTTGGCTTCAAAGTACAGCAAATTAATAACTGAGCCATATTAACTTAAAGAAAACCTACTGTGTATTTGTTTGGACATAGTACTGCACATTTATTTATTCAGTCAACAGTTATCTGAAGGACCATGTATGAGACACCATGCTAGACCCAGAGGATAAGCAGAAATAGTTATTATGGCCAAGGAGCCTGCAATTTTATATACTGGTAGGAGATTATCCAAGGCCATGCCAATAAAGTGGTCTAGACTATCTATAAGTGCTACAGAAATTTAGAGACCAGAAAGAGCTTTTCCAGTAGAGAGGAGGCTTCATGGAAGTGATCACATTTAATACTGACCTTTACGGATGAGTAGGATTTAGATTCACACACGAGGGTAGCACAGCTATTTCCAGGAAATGGATAAGTGGCAACACAGCACAATTAAAAACATGGAAGTAGAAATGACCAGTTTGTATTCAGGGACATGGACGTACCAAAAGGGAGCGTTCACAGATAATGGTGGGAAGTTAAGTGTGAAAGATCATTTGAGGTCTAAACTGGAAGCATGCCATTTCAGATGATAATAATTGCTAAGAGAGAGTTTCATCTAATTCCTACAAAACTCTATGAAGTAGGTCTTATTATTAGCCTCATTTTAGAGATGAGGAAATTGAGACACAGAGTGATCTGGTAACCTGCCTAAGGTCATGTGGCTGGTAAGTGGTAGTTTCAGGCATAGAAACCAGGCCCTGAAGGCTCTTGGCCAGTGGACTCTGCTGTCTCCTAATGTCCTCCAGATGCAGGATTTGGGCTTGGCTGGGGTTGGTTCTAGAGCAAGCACTGGCAGTGGACAGGACAATGTTTAACCCACTCCTTCATGTTGTAGGTAAAGAAACTCAGCGAGGTTAAGTGACAAGTCAAAGTTTATTTAGAGAGATGGAGACAAGTAGGCGTTGGAGAACCTCTGAATTTATTTTTATTGTGGTTATTATGTTAGTGACATGAAATAATTCCCCTGAGAGCACTGGTCCAGTGTAAGTGGTCCTGTTGGATTGGAACAAAGAGGGACGAACTGCAGCAGAGATCTGATAGGAGGCTGCTAGCTTGAATCCAGACAGAGGGTGGGAGGGAGCCAGAACTGCAAATTAATTGTCAATTATGTTCATCAGCATGGCTGTTTGCAGTCACCATCTAGATTTTTAGAGTGCGGAACATCTGCCTGTGTGAGTAGCTTTCAAGTGTGTGAATCTGCACTATATAGTGACTGCGATACCTTGGTTAATGAGTTCTCCAGAAGCAAAGCACCATTTTGAAAGTCGAATGTTTAAAAACAAATACCCACATTTTCTGGAATGAGAACTGGATTGGGAACCAGATAACCTGCATTCTAGGCTGCTTCCACTACTTAAGCAGCAGACAGCCTAAGCCAAATCACTTAATGCCTCAAACTGGCTGATTCCTTATCTGTGGAACAGGTGTAACAATTCTTGTTGCACCTTACAGTGTGGATCTAATGCTGATGTGAGATGTGGAAAGGGTTTGAAAGCTGTAAAGTTGCTCCTTGGTTGTAGGGAGCAGCTTCCTGGTTTCCTAAAAATATATATTTATTGATTTTAGAGAGAGGGAGAAAGGGAGTGAGAGAGAAACATTGATTAGTTGCCTCCCATACAGGATTGAACCCACAACCTAAGTACGTGCCCTGACTGGAAATTGAACCCCCACAAGCTTTTGGTGTACCTGATGATGCTACAACCAACTGAGCCACACTGGCCAGGGCCAGCTTCCTGGTCTTCTATAACAAGGTGTTCTGGTTTTACAGGGACCGCCTGGAGGGCTCAGAACGAAGTTTCCCACCTCAAGGGCACTGTTACGGATGTGGCGCTGTCCACTATGTGGGTGCTGACAGGCTCCACTTTGCTGCGTAGGGCCATATTTTAAGGGTGATATTATGTTTCACCTTTAGACATGGGGAACCACAGCCTGAGCATGGATGCTAAAGATAGGCACAGACATCCAAGTTAATCTATTCTTCTCTGCACATACTTCTCAGGATAATGATGCTCTGCTGTGAACCTGAAAAGCAGTGTCAGGATCTAGCTAACTGGCCAGTTGGTTTTTCTTGGATGTTTTACTATCCTTGGGCATAAAGCTGAAGTCCAGAAAAACCTTGAATTGCTTGAGGGATTGATAGGTGAGCCGGTTTGCAGTTCAGGTAATACCTGGTTGCAAAGCCTGCAGCAGAGTCTTGACAGGAAGGACGAAAGATTTGCCAAATCTTAATTTTTGTTAGTATTGCATGATGTAGCTATTATTATTATTATTAGCATTATTAATAACAGCACATAACCTTTGATTATTTATAACCTGCTAAGACTGTGCTAAGTGCTTATGTGCCTTTTCCCATTTAATCTTCACCATAGTCCTGGGGAGGGGAGCACCATCAGTCTCACTTTCTAGTTAGGCAGACTGAGACCTGAAGGTGCCTCAGATGGGAAGTGGGAAAGCTGTGATTAAAACCCAGGACAGTCTCTCTCCTGAGCCTATACTCTTAACCGCAGCAATCTTCTCCCCCCTTTTCCTGGTACCCTGAAATGCTTCCTGTCTCTGGTTTTGAGGTTTCTGACAGCGCAGTGGGTCTTTGGAAGGCATTTTGGTTAATAGACATGTCGCCACACAGTGGTTTCAAGCTCACTGCAGCTCTTCCTTCTTTGCAACCATGGCTGACATCTAGCAGCTCTCGTCCACTGCTCTGTGGCCCACGAACAAATGGATCCCAGCGATGAATGCAGCAGATTGACTAACTCTTACCAGCTAATGCATGGGGGGATTTTAAAGAGAGAAAAAGAAGACAGAAAAAGAAATTGCTGTGGGTCAGTTTTTCAAAAAAATGGCTTCAGTTCTCATGTTGGTGCTTGTCAAAATCTCCCCACAAAAACCTTTCCAAAGGCCATGATACTGATGGCACCATTTACCTCTGTGTGTGATTTACAGAGCACTTTTCACCGCACTGTCTTGTTTAGTCTTTACTACAACCCTATAAGAAGAGATGAAATAGAGATAAAGAGTTTAAGCTATTGTTCAGGATCCCAAAGCTAGTCTGTGGCAGAGCCCAGACTTAAACCCTGTTTTTTCTGACTTTAACTTCCCTTTTCCCAAGTTCTGTTTAGCTTTCTTGATTGAAGATGTTCTCAAATATATGATTTACTGTATTTAGAAATCATCAGGCATCATTAAAGTGAAGTATTTTGTGCTATACTCTCACTGATGCAGAATAAAAGGTCATGTGATTGGTTGTTGTGTTGGGTTTAATTGCTTTGTACCTACTTTATACAGTTCAGACTATACAGAGATCCTTGTGATATATTATTGGGTCAGCATCCCTGCTAGCTTTAAAAACCCCAAGGCTTTAATAGATGATAAAACAGGGAATTTACATAATTTATTTTAAAAGTTGACCATGGAGTTCTTGGTTAGTAATTCGAGGTCCTATTATCAATTGTTTCCATGGAGAAATTAGCCTTGTCTCACATCATTGCAGCTCTTAGTGCCTTTAGAGTAGATAGTGGTCTAGGCCTCCTATCTTCAGTATGTGGCTTCCACTTGGTGGTTGAAAGTGAAAGCTCTGGTTTTTACCATCTCCCAGAGGAAAGATCAGGGGGCACACATGCACTCATTTTAAGGGCTAGACCTGGAAATAGCACATTCTTTTGTCCCAGTGACCAGCACTTAGTCACATGGCTACATTTACCTGCAAAGGAGGCTGGGAGATACCTTTAGTTGAGAGGTCATGAGTCCAGCAAAATTTCTGCTTTTAAATGATGCAGAGAAGATAGGACATTGCTGGAAGTTAGCAGTCTGCTACATCATGGTACCAATGGAAGGGAGTACACAAAGTTTGAAGCTGGTGCCAGGATAGCTGGGAAGATAGGAGTCCAGGGTCAGAATCTAGGCAGGCACACAGAAGTCAGGGCCAGTGCAGCCATCTAGAGGTCAGGGCAGCTCATTGCTCAGAAAGGTAGAACCCAGGTGCTAGAGGTAATACAAATAATCCAGAAGGCTTCGGTTTTAATTAAGTAAGAGGAAATTTATCCGTGTGAGCTGTGCAGGAGTCAGAAGACCTAGGTGTGAGTCGAACCCTTCCACTTAATAAACTGGGGCAAAATACCCCAATAAACATTTACTTTATCATCTGAAATATGGGAATAACAGTGATGGCCTTTCCTATCTCCCAAGCTTAGTGTGAGGATAATGAAAGGGGAAGGATTGTGCAAACTGCAGCCCTGTGGAAATGGACATAGCATCTGTGTTACTCACTTTCATGTCACCAGCACCTGGCCTGTACCAATGCCTGCCACCTGTCACCAATGCCTGGCATGGACATATTTGTTGAAGTGTGAAATATTATGAGAGATGGGGGAGAATGCACTGTGCTAAGAAGATCTTGATCCTGGACAGTATTCTCTGAAAAGGAGAAAAGTTTTCTTCAGTCACTGTGCAAGGCCTTGGGCCTAGATGTAAAACCAGGTACCCCACCAAGATGGGGGCAGACCCCAGGAAAACTCCTGACTTGGTAGCATATGTCATGTGATATGTGCTTGGCAAGACCATTTGTTTATGCCACTGTTTAGGTGACAGAGTACAACAAAACTGAAGATAGGACTTTCATTTGGATGTCATGGTCCATGAATATGAACTAATCATTTTTAAATGGTTTGGTCATGATTTATATTTAAGTCTTTTATCCATTTTGAGTTTATTCTGGTATATGGTATAAGTTGGTGGTCTAGTTTCATTTTTTTGCATGTACTAGTCCAGTTCTCCCAACACCATTTATTGAAGAGGCTATTTTTATTCCATCATATGCTCATGCCCCCTTTGTCAAATATTAATTGACCATAGAGACTTGGGTGTATTTCTGGGTTCTCTATTCTGTTCCATTGATCTATATGTCTGTTCTTATGCCAGTACCAGACTATTTTGATTATAGTGGCCTTGTAGTAAAGTTTGATATCGGGTATTGTGATCCCTCCTACTTTGGTCTTCTTTCTTGAGATTGCTGCAGCTATTCAGGGTCTTTTTTCATTCCATATTAATTTTTGAAATATTTGTTTTAGGTCTCTGAAATATGCCATTGGTATTTTAATAGGAATTGCATTGAATCTATAGATTGCTTTGGGTAGTATGGACATTTTAATGATGTTGATTCTTCCGGTCTATAAACACAGTATATGCTCCCTGTATTTGTATCTTCCTTATTTTCTTTCTTCAGTGTTCTATAGTTTTCTGAATACAGGTCTTTTACCTCCTTGGTTAGACTTATTCCTAGGTAATTTATTTTTGTTGTTGCTATAGTAAATGGTATTTTCTTCCTACTTTCTCTTTCTGATATTTCATTATTTATTGGTATACAAAAATGCCATAAATTTCTGAATATTGATTTTGTATCCTGCTATTTTGCCAAATGCACTTATTAGGTTGAGTAGTGTTTTTGGTGTAGCCTATAGGATTTTCTGTGTATGCTAGCATGTTGTCTGTGAATAATGACAATTTTACTTCCTCCTTTCCAATTTGGATGCCTTTTATTTCTTTTTCTTATCTGATCACTGTGGCTAGAACATGACATCATAAGGGTCTTAGAGGAAAACATAGGCAGGAAAATTGCAGATATTCCATGTAGCAATATTTTTGCCACTATATCTCCTAGGACAAGGGAAATAAAGGAAAAAATAAGCAAATGGGATTACATCAAACAAAAAATCTGCACAGCTAAAGAAACCATCATCAAAATGAAAGGGGGACTGACCATATGGGAGAACATACTTTCCAATGATACATCGGACAAGGGTTTGATCTCCAAAATATATAAAGAACTCCTACAACTCAACACCAGGAAGACAAACAATCCAATTAAAAAATGGGCAAAGTACTTGAATAGACAATTCTTCAAGGAGGACATACAGAGGGCCCATAGACATATGAAAGGATGCTCAACATCACTAGCCATCAGAGAGATGCAAATTAAAACCACAATGAGATAGCACCTCACAGTCAGAATATCCATCATTAACAAATCAACAGATAACAAGTGTTGGAGAGGATGCAGTGAAACCGGAACCCTAGTGCACTGTTGGTGGGAGTGCAGACTGGTGCAGCCACTGTGGAGAACAGTATGGAATTTCCTCAGAAAACTAGAAATGGAACTGCCTTTTGACCTGGCAGTTCCACTGCTGGGATCATACCCTAAGGAATCCCGAATCACCAGTTCAAAAGAACTCATGCACCCCTATGTTCATAGCAGCACTATTTACAATAGCCAGGTGCTGGAAAGAGCCTGCATGCCCATCAGTAGACGAGTGGATCAAAAAACTGGTACATTTACACAATGGAATACTATGCAGCAGAAAGAAAGAAGGAACTCCTACACTTTGCAACAGCATGGATGGAACTGGAAAGTATTATGATAAGTGAAATATGCTGGTTGGTGAAAGACAAATATTATATGATCTCACCTTTAAGAGGAATCTAATGAACAAAATAGAACCACAGACATGGAAACATGGAACAGATTGAAAGTGACCAGAGGGAAGGGAGTAGGGGATAATGGTGGAAAGAAGGGGAAAAGACTAGACAAAGAACATATATGATGACCATGGACATGGACAACAGTATGGGAACTGACTGTGGGAGTTGGGGGCGGGATGAGTGGAGTAGGACAAAGGGGGAAAAATTGGGACAACTGTAATAGAATAACAATTAAAAATGATTTAAAAATTTTTTAAGTTAATTGAAAAATAAAATAAATGGTTTGGTCCACTTGCAGGTTGGACGATGAAACCTACCCAAGGTCACCAAAACTTAATTTGTTGCTTCAAAATAATCAGATGCAATTATAAAATTCTGTTGACTTAGAAAAAATGTGGTTTATGCAAAGCAATAACTATTTGTTGAAAATATGATAATAGGTAAGAGGATACAAAGATGAGCTTAGTGTTTCTATCTTATGGGCTCTTTTCTAGCAATAGGATTTTTTTCTTTTGCTGAGAAAGTGGGGGTTCAGTGGAATAATCAGGGTTTTTTAACTTTATGAAGGGGTTCTTTTATTCATTTTGTTATTTAATTTGCTTTTTCACTATGCGTGAATTTCTTTCTTAGAACTCATTGGAGCATTTCAAAATGGACTTCACTGGGGAAAAAAGCAGGAATTGAAATTATATTCACAGTATGCACTCGACTCTGTTAAACCCTCTTGCAGAGAAGGAGGGAAGTGCACCAAAATGTTAATATTGGTTCTCATCTTGGGCAATGAGAGGTGATTTTTATTCTCATGTCCTTCTCTGTGGTTTCCTATTTTTCAAAAGTGAGCATGTATTACTTTTATAATCATAACAGTCCAGTTGAAAATTAGTCCCACAAATTAATAGTCTCCAGCCAAATCAAGAATCTTTATTTTTGGCAACCTGGCCTGGGCTATAAACCTTTATGTTAACTCAGACCTATCCTGATGGTTTCATGACTGAGGCATTAAAGAACTTGTTATAAAGAGGATGTTTTTCCAGAAGAATACTACGGATTTATGATGTATTAGGAAAGATGTCCTTATTAACTCTCCTCCTAAAATTTGACTAGCTTTTGTTACGGTCACTTAAGGTAATGAATTTGGAAGGATTGCCATTCACTGTACGACTTTTCCTTCTTCCTCTTTATCCTGCACTCCTGTGCTCCTCAGGTCCCCATGACTCTGTTATCCTGGGATTGGACGACCCTGTCCTGTGTTCTCCCAAGCTCCTTTCATTTCTGGTGTTCTCATTTTATGTCTCCTCTATCTGTTCACGACTTTATAGATTTGTTTGTGTCATCTTCCCTCCAACATTTTTGTGGACCAAAGAGAACTGATGTTCTTTTCCCTGTAGGAGCTTCTCCTTGCTCCTTGTCATTGCTCAGGCTAGTAACCTGAGCAGTGCTCCTGGGATGCAGTGAAGAGATGCGGTCAGGACTGCAGGGAAGGGACTGGGGCACTAAGCTGCCTGAGAACCTTGGGGAAGGCATTGGACCATCCCCCCAGGATTTGACCCACACCTGAAACGCAGGCTTGGGCATGGCTCTTGGAGATGACTGCTTGGTATTTGAAGTCAGGCAGCCTGCAAACCTCTGTTGAGTTCCTGCAATGCGGCAGCTACTGTTCTAGATGCTGGATGGGCACAGTGATAAGCAAGGTAGACCTAACCTCTGCTCCTGTGCTTACAATCACAGGTTATAACAAATGGTCCCAGAGGTAGTTATAGGGGCCCGTTTGTAGTGGTAGTGGAGTGGGAGGGTCAGAGTTGGTTGGGATGGTTCCAAGGCCTGGCTCCTTGTATGTCCCCAGTTCTTTCTGTTGGGGTGGGTTGACACCAAGGAAACCTCTTGGTGAAGCTGAGCTGCTTCTCCTATTCAGTCAGCCTGACCCAGGCAGGACCTGCAGGAGAGAGCAGAAGCTGAGGGCATGAGCTCAGGGGCTGGCTATCTTGGTCACTCCACCTGCCTATCTCTGGAGTGCCTCTGGAGCTGGCCCATCTTCACTGAAGAGTCTGCAGTATGCATATGCAGTTTTGTCTGAAGATAAGCTAGTATTTTCTCCCTTACTTTCAACTTCTAATGAGTACCAGCATGTCGGTATCCCTCCACTGGGATATTGGGCTGTTACCTTCAGGAAACTAGTTTTGATGAACTCCTCCCTGCCTCCTCATTACCCAGACACCCCCAGTGCTTTTTCTGGTGGCTCTGAGTCTGGCATGTATTTACAGTATTTTTCTGTGCTCTTGCCCTTTCTGAAACTCTTGCTGCCCAACTCTCACAGGTTCTTTCTGCATCTCCATCTGCTTGGCTTTTGACAACCCAGACAGTTTAGAGTTGGGCAAATGTAAGTGATTTCCCTGAGCGTCTTCACTGAGTCTTCCTTTATATCATACTTCTCTGTCAGATCTAGGGCTTGGCCATCCATGCTATTCTTTGGGTCCCCTCTTTCTGAAAAGGGACAAATGAGACCCTCACCTCATGGGGACTCAGTGCCTTTCCTCCTATGGATATTACTGGTAATGACTGTGTGTTTCTGGCCCTTCTCCTCCCACCTCCCTGTTCAAAGAACAAAGCCTTGGAAACTTGCCTTACCTCATTTTGATTCAGTGTGGAAAACTTCATGTTATCTGCCTCCTAAAGGACTCACTTGGCTTCCACTACTCCCCACCCCTCACCCACCCACCCTTGAACTGTGGCATTTAACTAGAGAACAAGTCATTCATCAGCGATCACTTAACACTCCTACCAGGGCCCACTAGGAAGGCTCTTTGTTACTAAATTTTCAGGGGTGGGTGGTGGGGAAGCTTGTTAGTATTCTCATTCTTTTGGTGTCATTACCATTCCTTTAAAAATATACCTACATATGCACACATGTTTGTGTGTATGTTTACATATCTCCCTTTACATATCACAAGAGTCTTTAGAATGAGAGTGGCCCTCAAGGGGCCCTGAGATTTAAACCCGGAGAGGGGTAGTCATCCTTTGGGAAATATATCCCTTTTGAAATGTATCCCTTTGCTCCAAATATTTGTTGGCTGAAATTTGTAAATTGTTGTTTTGGCTTTAGTTTTAGAGCTCTCCCCGGTTTCTGAGATAAGTCTGGGGTCCACTGTATTCAGCATCCAGAACAGCACATGGTCCTTGGGTTCACCCCTTAAATTCGGACTTGGCAAGGAAAGCCTTTTGTTGCATGCCCGGTGCCTGTGGCGCTGTGGGCTTTTAGCAGCTCTTACACATTGTCATCACTGAAAATGTTGTCAGGAGCTTTGGGGACTCAGAGGGCCAAGGCTCCTGTTTGGAGCGTGCCCTTCAAAGTGGTTATAGCTCAGGCGTATCTGTAGACCACTTTTTTATTTGAGTGCCATGTGCTAAACTGCATCCAGTTTGCCCTGGAGTAAGCAATTTTATTTTTAAAAAGTTTAATCCAAAAGTTGCCCCTTGGGTGTTCTAAATGGCTGTCCTCATGTGTTTTGACTGGCTAAAACTGTAGCCTGGCCTTGGCCTGAGTGGTCATAGCTGGCTGACAGGCACCCTGCACCCCTCTTTACTAAGGAGAAAAGGATGAAGTGGTTTCATCCCCCCTGTTTGGAGACAGGACAAGCCTGAATGAGGGAATCATCCATTCATTCAATATCAGTTGAGGGTCTGACATGATGGGAAGCCACTGGAGTGTCGAGAGCAAGAAAGTAATATCTGATTTAGGTTTTTTTCATGGCTCTTCTGGCTGCCTGTGGACTGAGGGGGGAGGACAGGTATGGAGCAGGGAGACAGGTTAGGAGGTGGTTGTTCTAGGAAGCCGTGCTATCTTGGATGTCTAGGAGGTTGGTGTCCAGGTGAGAGTGGGCAGGGCATGATAGTCCTTCACTGGCTGCCCTGACTACTTGCGCCAGGCTGTAGCCCCCAGATCATGAGCCTGCCCTTTCCCAAGTGTGCCAGGCCCTGCTCTATGGCTGATGCTGTCATTCCACCTGGAATGTTCTCATTCCCTGCTTTTAACCCTTAAGTTTCTGCCATTGCTTCACTGAGCGACCTTGGCAAGTTACTAGATATCTCTTGAGCTTCAATCTCTTTATGAAAGAGTGATCGCTGAACCTACCTCAGGGAAATGTGAGTATAACACAATATATAGTTGAGTGTGATTATTGCAGTAGCCTCGGAAGCAGTCTCCCGCTTCCAACCTTGCCTGACAACCGTGTGCTGTCTGCCTAGGGAGCCTGTGAGGCAGAGGTCAGATCAGGTCATGCCTGTGGTTTAGAATCCTTTAGACAGTAGCTTCCTGTCTTGCTCAGAGGAAAAGCCAAATCCTCAGCATGGTCCACAAGGCTTCCCGGTACTTTTCTGACCTCATCACTCACCCGCAGACCTGTGTGTAGTTCAGTAGCCCAGGTTCTGCATGTGAATGGTGCCCCCTAGAGTTATGCAGTGCACAGCTTGTGCGGCTGGACACACTGATCCTGCCGGCCCCTCTCGCTCCACTGCAGCCATCTGCTCCACTGCAGCCATCGGCATCCTTGCTGTTTTTCAAGCACGTGAGGCAGGCTTCTTATTCAAGCTCTTTCTACTGACAGCCCCTCTGCCTCAGATGTCACCTCGTTTCAAATTGTACCACTGAGTTCACTGTCCCACAGATGTTCCCTATTTTCTTTTTCTGCTTTATTTTTTTCTGTTAGAACTTACCAACCATTTACCATATTCTACAGGTTATTTGGTTTATTGTCTATCTTCTCTCAATAGAACGTAAGTATGAGGGCAGAGACTAGTGTTTATTTTGTTCACTGTTCTTTCCCCAGTGCCTGACAAATATAGTGGAGGCTAAATAATAAAGAGTGATTGCATTTGTAATCAAGCAAACAAAGTATCTGGTACAGTGCTTTGTACACAGTAAGCACCCAATAAATATGCTGGCTGCCATTATTTTTATTGTTTTTGTTGATTACCCTTCAGGGAGCAGCTCCACTTTGGCTTTCTCTGAGCCCTTGCTCAGCCCCTTCTCAGGTAGAATTGAATCACACTACCTGTGCCTTCTCTCTCAGAGTGGCATTTATCACGCTGCATTAGTGGGGATTATCTCACTCTTTTCCCTGCTTGAGTACAAATTTTTGTAGGGCAAAGACTGGCTTGTTTGCATTTGTGTCTTGAGTGCCCTGCGCCTTCTGGTCAACACATAGTAGGAGCTCAGGAAGTGCTCACTGCAGGCAGCCAGGACAGGTAGATGAGCTCTGGAATCAGTCAGGGCCCTTACCAGCTGTCCTGCCTAATGTTTGCAACCCCCAGGGGTGGGGGTGGGGTGCAAGAGAGATTTTGACAACTACTTAAATAATGGAATTGCTAAGGTTACATTCAGAGCAAATTTTGGGGAGAAGAGGGCCTCCTGTGCATAGTTCTTTAGATGACAGCCTCTGAGTGACCTGCTTGTTCCACATGATAGGCTGGCTCCTTGGCTGCTCGGGCCCCAAGGGTTTGGGGTCACTCAGTGGAGACAGTGTAAGCAATACCAGTGTGTTTGGAGGAAGACTGGCAGAATGAGAGAAAGCTTGAGCTGGCTCTTAGGGATTTGGGGTTGGGGAAGAGGGCATCTGGAGGTGACATAAGGAAGAGGGGAGCAGCCCCTGTCCAATCTGGGGAGACTGTGAGTGCCTTGGGAGGTACCATTAGGTAAGTGGTTTGGACCATATAAGGCAGAACCTTAAATGCCAGGGCCATGAGTTTGGTCTCTTTTATTGAGGGGCTGAGGGGATGGGGTCCAGAGTAGGGATTGTGATGGTGTAGGGGTATGAATCAAAGGGACATGGGATGTGGGGAGGAGCTCTAGAGGCATTTCTCTGCTATCTAGAGATGGAGTTGTCTTGTGGGCCCACAGATGATAGCACAGGCTATGCCTTTGGGGACCAGCATTGGCACCCGCAGGGCAGCAGAGTTTCAGCTGCACCAAGAAAGTACAAGGGACTGAGGAGCTGGGGCGGGGGCGGGGGGTGACATGGGCTGGGGTGCAGGAAGGGGACTTTTCCCTTTAGGGCAACTGTGGGTGCCCTGGCGTCCCTGGGATTTTCCTACTCTGCTCTGGTTGGGCTCAGCTATTCATGAGCCACTGTTTCACTGTGTCAGTTGGGTCCCTATGCTGTGTGCCCGCCCAAGCAGTCCAACTCATCAGTCAGCCTGTACAGATTGCTCTATGGAAAAACTTTAAACCCAGAGACAGGCAAACTCAGGATAATGTGTCAGCTCAGCCAGCAGCTCTCTGTGTGGTATAGGCCAAGATGCTTGTGCTCTTGAGGATTCATTTTCTTTACCAGATTAGCATCAAGCAAGCTAAATCCCTGGGTTCTAGCCTAAAGCCCCTTAAATGTCTCCTATCTTGGGTCAGAATTCACCTCAGAGGCTTGGGAGGGACTGAGCTTTTAGGTGGGGGCTCAATAGCCACATTATGGAAAGGACAAGGCTTGCCATTGAGTGTCCTAGAGGTTTTGAAAATTGTTTACTCACCCAGGGATTGATAGATTCTGCAAAACTAGAGGAGGCTTTTTCCCCACTCCCCTTGCCTACTTTGGGATGGAATGCCTAAAATGACAGTGACTTGGTAGAACCTTCCTGTATCCAATGCTGCACTTCTAAATAGGTCCCCTGCCCCGGGGCAAAGGTTCTGATTTTCCTGTGGCTACTGCCGTCCTCTCCAGCCCTGTATACTGAGATTTCCTCTTAGTGTTCCCCTACCGTTCCTTGCACCTGACTTCAAATCCTGGGCCTCATCTGTTCAGCTGGTGCAACCCTGATGGTACGGACACATATCCCTACACATTTACCTGCCCTTTACTCTTTTTTTTTTTTTTAATTATATTTTATTGATTATGCTATTACAGTTGTCCCATTTTCCCCCCTTCATTACCCTCCACCCTGCACACCCCTCCCACCTACATTCCCCCCTTTAGTTCATGCCCATGTGTCATAAGTTCTTTAGCTTCTACATTTCCCACACTACTCTTGCCCTCCCCCTGTCTATTTTCTACCTACCATCTATGCTACTTGTTCTATGTACCTTGTCCCCCTCTCTCCTCTTCCCACTCCCCTATTGCTAACCCTCCATGTGATCTCCATTTCTGTGTTTCTGCTCC
>PVKU01000124.1:0-100374 GCA_004027475.1 Anoura caudifer
TTAAAAAAAAAAACAAAAGGAAAATGTGTTAGTTACAGAAAGCACAGGTAAGCAAAGAGTTGAGTATTTCTTTCACTTTCATTAGTTCATAATTTTTCATGATCTCGTACACAAAGTTGAAGGTGGTCAGAGCAGAGCGATAGGATGGCAGTTATCTTATCCCACCCTCTTATTTAACAGATGAGGATGCTGACATATGACTTGTCCAAGGTTACGCAGCCTACCTTATTGAGCACATCTCTGTGCTGAAATAGTTTATAATGTCTTATCCTCAAATTGCCTGCAAATGGCATTTTTTGATCTTCACCTTGAGAGCCTTCTACAAAAGTATCAACTTTAAATCAGAATTTTTCCTATGTAGATAGGCTTGGTTATATTCTCTTTACAAAAGGAATCTTTGTGGATTTTTTTTATAGGTTGCTATAGCCAGCTGTTGGTGGCTCCAGAAAATACAAAAAACCCAAGGATCCCCACACACCTGACACACCCAAGTTAGTCTCCTGTGTTTACCTTTTGTCACCCTAAGACTGTCATAATGGCCCTTCTTGGCTCCTTAGATCTTTGGTCAGCGTGGTGGCAGCTATTCTCCTAAACAAAGAGGTGGCCCGTTTCACTTGGCCATTGGTTTCTGCGGCAGACACAGGATAGGGTCAGTGGCAGATCAACATCACGGGAGAAACAGCCAAGCTTACAGGGTAGGGGAACAAAGACAGTCCTGGACCAGTGAATGCTGAAGCTGGGGTGGGGATGATGTGTGGGGACCACTCAGGATTCTCTTCCTCCATAGTCTGTCAAACATGCAAAGTCAGTATGGAGTCATTCTTAATTCTTGGCCATTCCAACCTGATGATTCAACTGAAGTCTTAGAGTCTGAAGAGGCCTGTGGCTGACAGGCTGCCCCCCCGTTACCCACATTCATTTTAAGTGACATTAATGTTGCCTTGGCAATTGCAAAAATATCATATTGCATTAAATAGTGTCCTTAGAAATAGCTATTTATTTTCTTACGTTGCCTCCTGTGTTAGGTGGAAATTTATTTTTAATATATAGGAAATACAAATTTTCTTTTGTTGGTTCTACTTGTTTTCCAAGAAGGAGCAACACTATTTTTGGAAAAAATAGTGACATACTAAGCAAAATGAAGTATTAAAAATATAGTATTTATTCACACTTTCGGCCACTGTTAAGTAGATATTTTACAACTCTGGCTTATATTTGTTTACAGCCCTTAGTCAGTGCTATCCTCATTCCAGACACTCATGCTTTTATCTGAGAAAAATTTCAATGCATTTTTTAGAATGTTTTCTTTTTTCTAACAGTTAAATTTTTTCCTCAAAAATAAGATATTATAAAGCCTGAATGTTATTTTAAAAATACTTTATTCAAAACATGGACTATATTCATAAAAAGGAATTTGCACAGGAGAAACATGTATTCCATAGAAATTTCAAATAAAGGCCTTATAGTCTCACAATCTATATGCACCTCATCTTCTATCACATTGCTCCTGTTTCAATAAAATATTTAAACACATGAATGAAAGTGGAATAATTTAACCTGTCATTTGGATATTTTGTCAATGCAATGTTTTGATACTTGGATACGCCTGAATTTCTCATTTTCATTCAGCTGTTTGGTATTAAATAAATACAACCTTAATATGCCGTAAATCCTTAGGGTGAGAGCCCTGAACTGGGGATCTGGTTGCAGGGAGGTGAATTCTATTGGCTCATTGTCTTTCAGGCTAACATAACACCGAATGCCTTGGAAGTCTCCACCACTCACAAGCTATAACAAGCAAATGTTTTCTTTTCTTTTTTTTTTTGCTTTTGTCTTTCTTTCTTATTTTAAAAACAATGGGGTATATTCAAGTCAGTTTCCAACCTTGGATCGCACGGAAGTGATTTTTTGCGCAACTTATTTATATTAAAAAAACCTGATAAGAACATGTAATTAACTCTAAACTAGATACTGGTCCCTGATCCATTAGTGGAAGCTAAATGCAGGTTCCAATACAACATAGTAAGTCGTAGCTGGGTAATTCAAGCTTACTTCTTGTTTACATAAGCATCCTAGTCTAATTCTAGTTCGCATCCCCAAATCAGCCTTAATCAGTACTTTTATTTTGGCCATTTATTTAAGACAACACACTCATGAAGAAAAGTTCTGTGTATATGGAAATCTGAAGACAACATTAAAAATGAAGCGACCTGTTTCTTAGCACTACCATCTTAGAGCAAAGGAGTGTAGCCAGGAGACCACTGGTTAAGTGGTAGAATACCTTTGCTCGTTCCTTTTCTAAACATCTGTCATGAGTTCCACTTAAAATAAAACAATGGTGGATGTAAGTTCCATTTGTCAAATGAACACTGGGGAGTGTAAGGATTAAATTTTGAAGCCACACTAAATCATAAAAGGCACACAACTGTTGAAAAGTTGAATTTGTTTGGGTTGTTTTGGCATGGGATCCTGGCGAAGAAAAATTTGTCTTAAAAAACAAAACCCAAAGCAATGCATTTGTAAATAATGTAATTTTAAAAGAAGAGAAACCAGAAAATATTTTGAAACCCTTAGTAATGGTATGAATAGTCAAGACTGAATTCTGGGGCTTCTAGGCTTGACCAGCCTCGTCTGTTAGGTCTTGCCCTTATTCTATTGCTTTCAGAAAAGGAGAGAGAAGGAACACTCATTTCCAGGGTGCTGGTTGCTTTCCTGCCACTGTATTCAGCATACCTAAGTTCTCTCATTTAAATGTCATCACCATTCTATAACTCAGATAACACTGCACCTCATTTGATGTGAACAACAAAACTGAGATTCAGAAAAGTTAAACATTCTGCCCAGGCTGTTCATTTAGGAACCACTGAGACAAAATCTGAGCCTTGCACTTACTTACTCCAAAGCCCATGCTCTTTGCCCTGCAGCAACATGGCTTTATAACGTTGGAGCTTCTGAAAGCTGGTCGGAGTCCATAAGGCAGAGGGTAGATAAAGTGTAAGGCACTGGGTGGAGGTCAGGAGCTTGTGAGACACTGAGGTGAGACTACCTGGGATGGGCCATCAGAAGAGCAGAGTGAGTGGGGTGCCCTGCTCCTCCCCGTCCCTGTGGTGTGGAGACAGCACCCTGAGGCTCCTGCTGCTGAGGATGGCTGCCCAGGAAGTGCCTGAGTCACTTGTACTATGTGGATAGGACAATATGGATTTATTTTACATGTTCCACTCAAAGCACCAACTGCCCTGGTCTATTAACTTTTAAAGGTAAGATTTAGCAAATTTACTGCAGTAAAAGAGCCCTTTTAAAAGTGGAGTAGTTTGTGTACTTTTAACGTTTGCTGCATGATGTCAGCCAGATGCTGCCCTAAAGAAAAATATACTTGTTTAGAGCATATAACTAAGTTGAATGAAGGTGTAAAATGCATTTTGCTAACTGGGAACTTATGTGTAATAGCTATTATCTTCTGGGTATTTTTATTGACATAGGGTCTTATTTAGTCATTTAATAATGAAAGTAAGTTTAAGTGTGCTTGCATTTTTGTAAGTATATCCTTTTAGAAATGAAAATCTGAAAATGAGGCAGTAAAAGGAATAGGTATAGTTTAATTTTTATTCTAATTTTACAGATAAAAATAAAGTATCTAATGTCTTTTTGAGTATGAAGTACTCTACAATGGGCCAAGGAAAACAGTGGTCTTATTTAAATTTACAAAATGAGATAACAGCTAAAGGTTTGGTTTAAAGTGGCACTTTTTTTTCATTTGAGATATAAAAGGAAAATGTTCAGAGAATGTACTGCATTCCCCTCAAGTCTTAAGGCCAAAAGGAAATTTGTATATCTAATATCTCTAATTTTTATCATTTTTATCTTTGCAGAATGATAAATTTCCTCAGTTTGATATTTTAAATGTGTGTATAAAAATAACTATTCTGGAGCTAATTTGTGTCAGTTTTCTTTTTTCTAGAAAAAATGAGTTGTTGAAGGACAGACCCTTCCTTAAACTAAAATTTAATAATAATTAATCCATAGGATACCTAGTTTTTTTAAAAGATTTTATTTATTTATTTTCAGAGAGAGGGGAAGGGAGGGAGAAAGAGAGGGAGAGAAACATCAATGTGTGGTTGCCTCTCATGCGCCCCCTGCCAGGGACCTGGCCTGCAACCCAGGTCTGCGTCCTGACTGGGAATTGAACCTGTGACCCTTTTGTTCACAGGCTGACACTCAATCCACTGTGCCACACCAGCCAGGGCTGGTTTTTTTTTTTTTTTTTCTTTTATGATGAAAGGTAATGAAATCTTCTCATGGAAATCACTCTCCTGAAGGATATTACTAAAAAAAGGAACGAGATGGCTCATCACTACCCACCAGGCCACAATAGTAAGTTAATTTGGACAAATTGCCACATATACATTTACTTTCGGAGAACGTTAATCCCTAACAGCTTTAAAAGCATCCATTAAAGCAAAACTGAGGGGAAGGGACTATAAATAGCTGCCAGTTTCAGAAGGGTTGTTTGAAGACTAGAGCCCTTGGTACTTATTACACAGAACACCAAGAGTAGGAAGCAGGAAGAAGCGGTAAAAGGCAAAGTGAAATTTTTAAAAAGGTGTAATTAAAATACTATCCATTTTCTGAAGTGAAAATGGAACCCATTTTTGAAATTCTGAATAATTTATTCATGGTAAATCTAAAATACGTACTGTGAACACAAAACATTTAAAACCATGTAAATTCAAGATATTGTTAATTTACTTAAGAGTTAAAAGGATGCTGAAGGCAGAATCTATTGTGGTGTTTTGGCAGTATATATTGTGTCAAGATCAAGGTATGCAAATCTTTCCTTGAATATAATCTTTTTAAGTCTTGTTCTCTTTTTCAACAGATTCTTGATTTTCTGTAAATCTAAAGGATTATATTTTTTAGTTTAATTATTTTTAATAATCTTATTTCAAGTTGATTGTCTGACATCAGTGAGTGGTGTTATTGTGCCTTACTCATGGAAGATGTGATTAAAAGATTCTGTTTGCTCCTCTTCATAAACTGGTATTAAAAACAGAATCAAAATTTAAAATCCCTAGCCCACAAATTAAGCTATAAACCTTGTCATACAGCTGCTTCACCCATATCTATAGGAAATCACCTACAAAAATGTCTACAATGAACAAAAGAAAAATAGTAGTTCATTGGAGTGTATGACACCGTAGATTCTTGGATTCTTTTAAAAAAATATTAAACTCTGATAATATTCCAGTAACAACTCTGACTCAGATAAATCTTACTGCATTGGCTTTGGAGATGGATCCAAAAAAATAAATTAGGTATATTTCAAATAAATACTGTGCAGGGCAGTGATTATCATGCTTTATTATGAATTTATTGAAACAAATACAAGTTGAGATCAACATTACAAGATCATCTCTATCTGAAAGGATTTACTGCCTTGCCCAGGTGACGTTAGGTGCTGGAAAAGCAAAGCTATAGTTAGACGTTCTTGGCTTTTTGGGATCAATTGGAAAGAGGAGATATGTTTGGTCCTAAAAATAAGTTCAGCTTTCTAAAATCAGACATGAAATATAAATCATTAAACCTTTTCAGATTTCAATTTCTCTCTGTGAAATGAAGACAGCGCTGGCTTGGATGGCTTCAAGGACCCTTCCAACGCTAATCTTTTATGATTTTATAAAAATTACTCTCATACCGTAAGTCCTTAAATCACTTCAGTTGTTTTGCTTGTTTTTCTAAGGGCCAGCAGTGCAGGGGACAAAACCATGCGTAATGGTTCAGGAGCGCGTGCACATATATTGTGCAAGGAGAAGCTAAATCTGTCTGTTGCTCACACTCCCATTTCTTTGGCCTTTCTGACCACACTGGGGAGATATTGGTAGGATCTTCAGAGGATAGCACACAAAGACACACATCTCTTCCTGGGTTATAATTGAGTTTTTGAAATAGTACAGATCTAATACACATGTTCAAAAATAAATGAAAAATAAAAGCATTATTCTAATATCCTTTGGGGTAAGTTAATAAATACCAGGTAGCTCTATGCTCATAAACATTTACATTTGTATTTATCCTCAGTTTTTACCCCCAAATCAAATACCTTGCGTGCTTGTGTGTGTATATATAAATATGTGTTGACATATGTATTTATATTGTAGACAGAGGTATTTTATCTTTTTAAAGGAAATTTAATTAGAAAAAGGCTCCCTCCCAGAAGACGCTGGCCCATAGGTGTGTGGCTTAGTGAGGTATCAGTACCTTTTAACAGATTAGAGAGAGGCCTCCCTTTCTCAGGTGGAGCAGCTCCCCTCCAGGGTTTGGGGCTCTGAGGACAGGCTGACTTCAGCTCCCAGGCATCCGCTTGGCCGGCTCCCTTAAGCAGGGCATATACTGCCTACCCACGGCCTGGGTTACAACAGTTGGCAACTGCAATCAGACTGATTTCCTGGAATCTTATAAAAGTCATTCCTCCCCCGTGATGTACATGCTCTTTGAGGTGCAGTTCCAGGAGGGTGTGTCTTTAACAACCTGAAGTGGAGCAAGCATTTGCTGAGCCTACTGTGTGCACTGCACTTTGATGGGTGGTGTGGGAGTGGGTAAGGGAAATGAAGACAGGCACTGCCTTCAGAACAGTCTGAAGGGAAGGGAAGCCGAAACAAAACCAAGCAGTGTGGTGTGATTTGGAAGGCTGGTTCTGAGTGCACCACCACTTGGTTGTCCTCTTTCCTGTTTTATAAAAAAAGAAGATTGGGCCAGAGGCTTTTGAGTGTACCCACCTAGGGTAATAGGTCTCTTATCTCTCATCTACAAAAAACCGCTAGCAAAATGTTATATCTAGTGCTTATTGCGAAGACAAAACAAGGGTGTCTATGATGTGCAAACAGCCGGAAAGGCTCCCCAGATTAAGCATTTAGTGTCATATCGAATACTATTAAATCACTGGAGAAACCTGGGGTGAATATTCCAGGATTAGGATAGGCAAAAGCTGAAAGACAGGAATTGCTAGATGTCTGTAGAACAGCGAAGGGTCCAAGGCAACCGAAGCAGGGTGTTGAGGTTGCGTTGTACAGGGGGAGGCAGGTAGGGTCTGTCATTCCATCCTCTCCGAGCTGATCACAAGTGCACAATTGCTGAATGATTCCTCAGGGACATGAGCTGGACCTGTGGCTGCAGAGCAGCCTTCCTCAGTGAGTAATGTTCGGGGACCGAATCCAAGGTCCCAGCCAACATTATACCACACTCCACACTCCACACACTCAGGGGAAACAATTAACCAGTGTGCGTGCACGTGCGAGCGCGCACACACACAGTCACACACATTCACTCGTGGACACAGACCTCAAGAGGGAAAGGATCCTGATATGTAATCTCAGGCCTGTGCTCTGTTCTCCGACTTCAAAGGGGAAACTGCGGAGGGGGAAGCAGTAGAAATGGGAAGTGTTCCAGGAGAAGAGTGTTAAAATATTGACTATGGCAGAACTGCAACCCAGAGAAAAATGTTCTCAAACAACAGGACAATTTACAAAGTGGCCTGAAGTCAGTCAGAGAGAAGGCAGTTTGGGAGGTGAGCCAAGGAGCCCCTATCGCTGCGATGCTTGCTCCGGTGACAGTGATAAACACGGGTGCATCCCTCCGGCCCTCTGCCCGCTGCAGAGCCCGCCCAGTGGCCGCAGGGCTCTCGAAACGTAAATCTCCTTAATCTTCAAATGAACAGTAGACACAGGGGAACAGGATTAGGGGACTTTTTTTCTTAGCTCTTTATGGAAACTTCCAAAGGAATAAACTTCAGACTACTAGGGAAGGTTCACTTCAAGAAGGTGTCTCCGGAGACTCGGGCACGTCTCCCTACAGTTCACCAGACAGGACTTGCTTTTCCCATAATAGCATCCTCTAAGCCACAGAAGCTTCAGAAGAAGGAAAGGGCTTAACCAGATTCAAGGGTGCAGCAAGGGCTGGCAGTTCAAAGGAACATAAAAATGACCCACGTTTGAGTCATGTGATGATCACACGGACTAGTTCATCTGGTCTTCCTTCAGATGTTTTCAATTTTGGAGGAAATCAATATGCAATGGAGGAAAAAGATATGCAATAATCACTTGTTAATATGTTTTTCTTTTAGCAACTTGGAATAGCCAAGTTATTAATGACCAACTTCAATTCAAGTTTGAAAATTTGAATAGAATTTAATTTGAAAAATATCTTTAAACGGGGAAAACCCCTAAATGTGTAAACTCTGAACCTTTCCTGGAGCTGCACGTTGCCAGCACAGATTTGAACGTTTCTCATGGTCAGCCTGTCAGCAGGTGGGTGTGGTTCAGCATGCAAAGTATTCAGTTATGAATAGTTTTGGATAGTTTTGGCTCTCCTAATCAGATTCAGAAGACTGACAAAGTCAGGGCAAGAAAGGCCAAAGACGGGGTTGGGCAAAAAGGCCAATAAATCTCTGAGGAGAGAGAGAGGGAGGCAGCCGGGGAGACAAGGAGAAAAGCAGGGGGGACCTTTTCTACATTGAAGTTATTCTTGCATGGACTCATCGTCTGGTTGAGAAGTACTACGTTTCCATAAGGGGGCTCTGGGGGGTCAAATTGTGGGTCTGTATTCCCCCTGGATGCACGCTTTGAACTTCTCACCTGAAACAAAAGCAGTTGCTTAAAAATTATCTAAAGAGGTGAGAAGTGCTTTCAATTAAGAGTTAAGAAAAAGCCACTTAGGAAGGAATTAATATGCAAATATCTACCGCAAACACCTTCAGTGCCAACAAACAGGAGGCACTTATGACACACACATAAGCTTTCCTGTGAGAGAATCCCCAACCGGATTTGGGGCACCTGTTTCCCCCCTCTGGTTTCTTTTTCCTCGGTTTCCGGTTTTCAGACTCATTATACCCTTGTGCATGTTTATATATTTTAGATCTGGTTCAACTGTAGACCGTAAAAGGCAGATATCCTGAAAATTAATTTGGGTAAGAGTCTTTATGACTGTAGCTGAGAAACCCTAAGAAAAGCCTTCCCCTCCTCACCTGCCCCCACCCCCCCGCCCCCAGCAAATGGTGATGTAACACTCACTGTAAAGAGAAACTTTCAGTTCTTTCAATAGGTACAAAGGGTGCTGGCCGAGGGTCTCTCTTTTGCCGCGACCCTGCAGTTGGTGAGCTATTCTTCCATGAAGACCCTGCTGCGTTGGTAGGAAGTAAGAGGCATTAGCACACCCCTCACTATCTTTCAGGGGCCAATTAGCCAGTTTGGAGTATCCAGACCCGGGGTTCCTTTCATTTCTCTTTTAGCAGCCTGCCTTTTGGTCATTTACCATGCTTCATTAAGAGGGGTAAAGCTCAGATCTGCCCATTTGGTTCACCCTTAGGGGCTCTGATGGGGACTTTCTTAAGGAAGGCAATTAAAGTCATTGTAGGGAGATGGGGGATTATCCAAGGATTAGGATTTTATCTAAATCAGTGGTTTTCAACCCCTTTAACAAGGCATCCTTTTACACATTAAAAAAAAACCAACAACAACACAGCAACTATGGACCCCAACACGACAGTAATTACACAGTTAATATCTGCTGAGCAAGGCAAGCATGTGCTCATAGGAAAGAAAGGTTAGTTCATCTTGACTTCGTGGTCTTCAAACACATTCTGTTCCTCTGCCAATTCCTCTTGCAAAGACATCTTTCCTAGGGCAGCAACACTCTGAATTCCTTGTGGTGCAGACTCAAGTATAGTAACAGAAGTTTACAGATGAAGCCTGGTGTCTATCATCAGTTGGAAACCCTCACTGACACACAAGTACAGACAGCGGAACGTGTTTGGAATAATGAATACTAAACACTGAGGGAAAGGAAAGAAAATCCCCCTCCATTTCATTGTAAGCGTTTCTATTCGTGAAGGCTTACATTTGGAGAGGGCTAATGATTTTCTTGCTCAAGGACGATTCAATATGTGTGGGAATCAGAAGAAACTGAAGTCCACTGTGAGGGTGCTGGAGATAATAAAAAGGATGACCCTAACATGTTCCCAGCAATGCTTCTGCCTATTTAGCGAACAGGACTTGAGGTTCGAATTCCAGAGTACAAGTAGAAGGCATGCTAACATCAGGAACAATTACAAAGACGTGCATAGTACTAACAGAGCAAACTTTTCCCTCCCCTGAGGTAGGAGCTGTATTAGAATGTTGCTTTTCTTTGTTCAATGTTTTTAAAATTGTTCTCAGTATTTGGGCTCTACCTTCCTCTTTCAACAGATAACTTTGTTTTCATCATCACCAGGAAAATTGAGGTGATCAGGTAAAAATTACTTCAAGTTATCTGCAACATCTGCATTTTGGAGGTTAAAAAAAGCTGCTCTTGTCTTTCCATGTATTTTTCTTGGACTTTCAAATTGTTTTTCTATTTGCTAATGACTTCCAAAATCGTATGTCCTGCGCTGCCTTCTTTCCAACATTCAGATTCTGACATGAACCTGTCCACTTGACACATATACCTGGATGGACATAGATACCTGATCCACACCATTTCCGCCCTAAACGGTTTCTCTTCCAAATTGCCCGTCTCCGTGGAACTGCAATTCCCCCAGGCATCCAGGGTAAGAACCGGTCGTAAAATAAGACTTCTTGTTTTCTCCCAAACTCCCTATTCTCCATTAATCCCTGGGTAGTAATTATTTTACTTGTAAAATATTGCTCAAACACACTTCCTACCTTTTAGCTCAGCTATACTTCCTTCATCAGGCTCTCATAATCTTTCCTCTGTGTGCTTACAATGGCTCTCAAAGACTCTCCATTGACTAAAAATAAGGCCCCTGCCTGGTAATATAATATTCAAGACGCAGGGCCTTCCGTTTCCACTTTTCATCAGCCACTCTCCGAGCCACTTTACCAGACCATACAAACCATGTGATGCTTTTATTCTTCCTACTTGAAATCTCCTCCTTACCTTTCTTCACCTGATTGATCCTAATCCACCTTCTCTGACCTTAGGACCAAGCTATATGCCTCTCCTCTGTGATCCTATTACACCTGTGCATACCTATTTCTTATCACCTGTATGTTAGATTATCTTGTGATTACCTGTTCATTCATAATCCCTCCCACACCTTTGATGATTCCAGTCAAGAAGGAAGATGTTGCTCTACACGGAGACACATTTTTTGTTTGCTTTTATAAAGAATGATGGAGATTCTTTTGACATCCCTCCATCAAGAGCTGAGCTCTCTTTTTCTCTCCCCTTGAATTAGGGCAGGATCATCACTTGCTTGTAACTGATAGAAGGTGGCTGTGTGACTTCTAAAGTTAGATCTGGAAAGGTGATGCTGCTTCTCCTTGTTCTCTGGGACATACCTTTTGGGAGCCCTGGGAAGCCATCTGCCTGCCTGGAGGTCATTGCACTGGGAGGAAGCCCAGGCCCTAGGAAGAGGCCACAGGCAGAGGCTCCACTGAGCCTCAGCTGAGGTGCCAGCTAACAGCAGACGTGAGTGAAGAAACCTCTAGGTAACTCCAGGGCCCAGCTGTGGAGGCACCCAGCCTTTGAACCTTGGCAGCTGAGGCCCCCAGATCTGGTGCAGAGGAGGGCCCCGTGCCTCCAACCTTCTGAGCACACACTCTGTGAGCACCATACACGGTTGTTTCACACCGCTGAGCTTGGCGGTGGTTTGGCAGCAATGGTGACCAGAATGCACACCCACGGCACCGATCTGCTCACCGACCCTTCGCTGGCTCTCCTCACTTCCTGATCGCTCCTCATCCTTCTTTCATTGTGCTTCTGAGCATCACAACCTCAATAAGCTACTTGTGCCCAAATCATTGTCTCAGGGATTTTTTGTAAATTCAAGTAAGTCAAAGTTAAGATATGGCCAAGCCCTTAGCATCAGAAGTTAATCAGATGGATGTAAAACATCTTCAAATGCTTTAAATGACACTTGAAACAGGCTGTGCACCTGTTTAAAACTTGGGCCAGAGGTGGTGGCCCTGAGAAGCACGCTCAGTGGAAAGGCAGTCGGGGTGGTTAAGGAGCCCTGTAACACCTTTGCCTGAACCTGAGATTTCTAGGGGCTGTTTATAAAGATGGCAAATTAAAGGAAGAAATGGAGGTTAAAAATATGTTTTTATTTATGGAATAGTTTTCTTTTGGAGGAAAAGAAACTTTGTTTCTAAAAGTCTGAAAGCACATTTGTTAAATATCATAGATTTTCTTTCTCTGTAGGATTATAAGTAACTCTTTAGAAAGGAATATAGGACCAAGAGAAAATTAGGAATTAAGATAGTCACAGGAATACCTTCAGTTTAGAGTGAAGTTATTACTAATTCAGCATCTACAGTGTTCTTCCTTTCAGTGAATAAACTCAGTCCTACAGCAGCTGCCTGCGTGCGTGTCTCATTTGAGACAGAAGAATTTGATGCTCAGAAAACATTGGAAGAGAGGGAGCACTCAGAAATCTCATTGACTGAAGAGTGCGCAGACAGCAGCCACATCCACCCTGCCCGCGACCGTGTCTGGAATAAAGATACCACCTAAGCACAGCACATCAAAGAACTTTTTACACCACATTCCATCACTGAACACTCGCTTGCATACCACTCACTCATTTCTTTATCACATTTTTCTGAGGTCCTACCTAAATATCTGGAGATAATATGTCTGAGGTTTAGCACAGTGCCGGCGACATATTTATAATATTTGTTGAGTAAATAAAGCCGTCTATGAGGTCAGTGCATCCCATCACGAGGCTCATAAATACTGTTCATACCTGTTCTGCTGTCAGTATGGTGCCCCACCTAGAAGTGAGCCTTGATTGCAAAACTCTAAACCCAGACTGAGTGTCTCTCTTAAATACAGGCAGACACGGGCTCCTCTGTTAACAAGCATACCATCCAGCTGTCCCGCGTTCTGAACCACGTCGCAAGAAGGTTCACCTATTGCCCAGAAGGAAGTTGGCTGCTTTGTGTGAGTACTCAATGCATGATCACTGACAATAGGAAGACAAGAGGCAGAACTATTGCTGAAATGATAGCAAGGGTTCATTATTTGGTTGGATGCCAAGTCAAAGTCAGTTCCAGTTGGTCCATTAGCAGCCAAAACTTCAAGCACTGCCAGGCATTGCTATCTGCTTGTGCAATCTGGCACGATTGTGAGTAGGTCAGGATTACAACCACAAAGCTAGTATTGCCAATACTCTGTCCGGCAGGATTGACTACAGATGATATAATACCTTTCAAAGGGTGATGTGCTATATGCAATTACAGTAATATAGCACTTAGAAGGTTCCAGGGAGCTTTCTAAGTGCATTGCTTATAGCGACCCATTTAATCCCCGCAAAAACCTTACATGGTAGATGTGTTATTCTTTTACTCATTTTACAGATGAGGACACTAAGGCACAAAGAGGTGAAGTAACCTGTCCACAGTTACCCACATTGTAAGTGGAAGAATGAGATTCAAACCCCATCAGTCTGTGTCCAAGACTCATGTTCTCAATAGCCACATAATCCTGCTTCTCATTGGCTGCCCCAGTGCCATGCAAATGCCTGACTTTGAAGATATGGTTAGGAGAATGTTCAAACAAGTGCAGAAAAATAGACATGCTTTACTTTCAAGGCTAATTATCATAGACTTATGGCTAACAATGGTGCTAGAATATTTTTCAAACCAAACCATGCAATATTTTATTGATATTGTAGCTAGCGCCACAGTTACTACCTGGAATTGCTCAAAGCTAAAAACATTTTCTGGTTTGCAACTCATTTTAGTGGAATTGTGTTTGTGGCAAATCTAGTAAATAACATGTAAATGTTTAGCTACAGTTGTGCAGTTACTTGATACCCTGCTCCTGCTCGCTATAATCTTTAGTTAATTATGAAGTGAAAGGCGAACCATTTGACACTGAAGCTGCAGGAAAGCAGGGACCTGGGCTGTCCTGGTTATTGGTTATATTTGCTCAGAGCAGGGGCTCAGCAGCTCATTGAAGCACCTCTTACAATGTGTTGCCTGCAACTTCCTTACTTTTGTTTCCTTTCCACCCTCCTCCTAGTCTCTTTTCCTGGACCACTGGCATCCTCACTTAATTGTTCACATACTGTCTGAACAGTGAATTAGGTGCAGTCGTCTCTGCACCTTCTGTTCCTGCTGGAGACCTGGCTCACCCCTTAGCCCACCTCTTCTCTTGCTTCCATACCCCATTACGTAAGCTGCAGGAAGAGACACACTCTCTCTGAGTGCTGTTTCCCAATCCTTATTCTCCCATCTCTTTGGTAGTTGAAGCCGTCCATCAAGACAAATCTAATCTCACATTGCTCCTCCTTCTTCATTGAAGACTCTAGCCATTGGTTGATATATTTCCCTTTCACTCCTGCTCTGACAGCCTCACCAGAGCAGCCCATATACACTATAACCTTGCAGTTCCAAGACCACCTGTGGGCCACAGTCTGGTCCATTTTAGTCCCTAGAATGCTTCATTCAGAAGTCTTCAACTCTGATACCTCATTCTGACCTCAGCCTCCCATCCTATGTCCCTGCTCCACAGCAGGGCAGTGGTTAAGGCGGTCACTCATGCCTGGCATGCACCCTGCATAGAATCCTGGCTTCTTGTTGCCTTCAACCAGGAAAACCTCCACACTGAACCAAAGCTGCAGTTCACCCTTTCCTCTTCTTCCCTGCAATGGAGAATTACCATGGAGAAAATCCCATAGCTTTGGAGACAGTAGCCATTACCAGTTCAGGCCCTCTAACTTTGGTGGGGCCCTTTTACACGTTCTTGGACTTCTCTCTCTCCATTCCTCGGTGAATCCTTTAAACCTTCCCCAGGCATCTCAAGCTCTGATCCATTTTTAGCAGACTGCTTTGTCTGAACCTCATTAAGAAAGTGGGTATTATGGGCTATGATCTATCTCAGCTCCCCAGACACCCCTTGTCAGGTTATTTATTGCTACAACAGTCTCTACCCCATATCTTCCAGTCTCAGGGTGGAAGGACCCTCCCCCCAGCCAAGACTCCTCTTTACTTGTGCCTTAGACTCTGTCTTCTGAATTATCATCTCAACAATGTTCTTATCCCTTTCTCAGAAACTCAACTTCTATTTATTTCCCTTCCTTTCCTTTTTTAACCATTTTTCTCCTCCTATCGCCAACTCCTCTCTGACTGGCAACTTCCCCCTCAGCTTAAAGTCCCTCTCATCCTGATTAAAAAGTAAACAATCCAAACCAAAACAACAAAATAAGGAACAGAAAACCAAAACATAATGCTGAACCTATTTTCCCCATCCAAAACAATCCCCATTTATTATTCTTTTTCCCTTTCCCAGCAAATGTCTCCAAATGACAAGCCTCCACTGATGTCATCATTTCTGTTACATGCTTGGCCATTTATTGCCTTTCTACATCTCATCCGATCTCCCTGAAATGTCTTTGCCTGCCAGGATCCTCCAGGTTGGCCTGGGGCCTCCCCCTGGAATCGTTTAGGGACATTGTGCCCACTTCTACCACAACACTCCCTTCACTCTGCTTGAGTATTGGCCAACGAGACCCCTCCATGCAAGGAATGTGTCACGTTCACTGCATCATCATTGACTGGCAGAATACCCAGCACATGGGGGAGGATCAGCCAGTGTTGAATAAATGTTCTCATATAACGTTCTACCAAATGACTCTACTTCATTCATATTATGATTTAATATAATCTGATCATTTTGACCCAACATATTATTGTTCCCTGCCAGAACAATATTGTTCCCATCTGCTTCACTAAGCTTCTGCAAAGATCTTAGATTGTAGTGCACAGAGTTCTCTTGGTGGAAGTCAGCTGGCCAACAGAACACCATTTGTTCACTCACATGTTCTCCCCCAGTGACGTCTACACTTATGGAGAGCATAGACCAGTAAAACTCCAGACGACAAGGGCATACAATTGGATTGCTAATTTTTATTATCTTAAGTAAACGCACAATCCACTGCACCCCAAGTTAACTTCCATTATTACCATAACTTCTTAAATGTGAGGATATTCTAATACCAACAGGTGAGAAAGAAGGGCAGAATAAAGGACAGGGCTTTGAACTGAATATATTTAATACTATAAAAATGTCAGTGCATTGCTGTGTTGGTGTGCGCAGGCTGCCATAACAGAATGCTACGGTGGTGGCTGAAACAACAGAGTTTTATTTTCTCACAGTTCTGGAGGCTGGAAGGCTAAGATCAAGGTGTTGGCAAGGTTGGTGTCTGTTAAGGACCCTCTCTGGATGGCAGACAGCCACCTCACGGCTGTGTCCTTACCTGGCCTCTCCTGTAGGCATGCACTCTCCTGGTGTCTCTTGTTCTTCTTATTATGGCACCAGTCCTACTGGATTAGGGCTTCAATCTTAAGACTATTTAACCTTAACTATCTTCTTATACACCCTGCTTCCACTGTCACAGTGGATGTTAGGACTTCAGCATATGAATTGGGGGGTATGATTCAGTCCAGAACAATTGCCCTTATTTTCTCATTTTGCTGCAGGTCATTGGCAGTTTCATCCTGGATTGGCACCAATCTGTGCACCAGGATTTGAGGAACACAGTTCTAAACATTGTAAATATCCCATCTACAGCTTCTACAAACTTACCCATTTTATTTATTTATAGATGTAATTCCCGTTGATGTAATTGGTACTATGGTCTTTAAATTTTGGCCTTGCACAAATTTATTCATCCTTTAAAAACATTCATTGAGTCCTTAACCATGTAAATAAAATGCAGTTGGATCCTGTCAGCTGTGGTGTCATGGAAAGAAAGTTGTGCTTAAAATAATAAGGTCTGGATTTTAGCCATCGCTCTGAGTCTTCATCTTTAAAACGGAGACAATCACATATGTTTCCTCAATCTGTTTGAAAGGATTCCATGAGGATGACTTACACTGAAGTTTTTTTTTTTTAACGTGTAGCGCACTATACAATAAAGGCTCACAATAATTATTAGATACAACATAGTTGGGTTAAAAGTATTGAAACACGCAAGAGTAGATAAAAAAGCAATTCTGAATACATAATTCCATTTTATGAAGTTATTAGACTAGTAGATCAAGGAAACGGTACGCCTTCTGCTATCAGCAAAGCATTTGACAAAGTTTCAGTAATGCTTTTTTATATTGAATGGGTGCTGGAATAATTGGATCAAGTCATATTTTGGCTAAGCAACTGACTTTTAAGAGGATTAATAATTGAATGAATATGGACCTGGAGTGAGATCTCTGTTTTGTCATTGATCTTGTCCTAAGTTAACATGTTGATCAAATTAAATAAAAAGTCCTTGATTAAAAATTCCAAGTTCAGGGGTGTCACAAAGCTGAAATAAAGAACTAATAATACATGAAGAGGTAAAGATCCAGAATTATCTCAATAGGTTGGAATGATGGGTAAGGAAGGTGTACACAAAATGAAGATAAGATTTCACTGGGATTTATGCCAACCTTCTGTTTAGTCTTAGAAAACAACCCAACAAACCTTTGCTGCACAAGAGAAAAGGCCTATGGATGCAAGTTCATGTTAAAAAGATCTGTTGCTTATAAGTGATCATAAACTTAATACGAACCATCATATGGTATAGAGGATAAAAAGGCCAAAAAATAAATATGTTGCAATAGTATATTAGATTATCTTTTGTCACATGGCCTAGAATAAGGAAAGAAGGAATCCTACCAAATTCTACCTTGCTCAGAGCTGATGCCAAGTATCTTGTTTATTACTAAAGAGGCTGTTAACAAACTAGAAAGCATCTAGAAGAGACTGTTAAAGATCTTGAAACCTTTCCCAGTAAGAATGCACTGAAATAAGTAAGGAGATATATGCTGGAGGCAAGAGGATATCTTTCTTGCTTGCTTTCTAATATATGAAGCTTCATCATGTAGAAAAGTGAGCAAACATCTCATGTGATGCTTCAAAGAACTGTCCTACTACAGTGGTCCTGTTAGACCAAGCAGTGATAGCATGAGAAAGAGAGTGAGAACAGTGTCTTGACCTATAGCCACACTTCTCCTGAGGATCAGGATGTGTTTATGGAAACTAGCAGGTTTGATCAAGAACTGAAAGCTGAAAGGTAATCCCACCCTCGTGTGCTTACTGTGCAACTGCCACGCGCAGCACACTATGTCCTCATACTGACACTGCAAAAACTTCACGTGACGCCATCTAAAGGAGCGAGGGAAATGGGAAGCCATCACATGGTTGACCTATTTCCCAAACCTTGCAGTAACAGAACAGAACTTGGGGTGACTCCTAGAAAGTTGTAAGCAGCGTTTTAGGTTAAGCAAAGCCGAGCTATGGACTCCAGGTTAATCGAGTGTGCGGTGTGCATATGGAATTCATTGATAGAAGAGGTGAAACCCATTACAAATATGAATAACCACACAGACATTTTAGAAAAAATAGTGGCTATAGATCTAAAATGGGTTTTGAGGGGAGAAATTGCTACTGGGGATTTTCCTAACGTCTTGGTGTGGTGGTCCTTGTTCAGACTGCCTCTGGAAGCTCATTGTGATGTGAACCTGCTCTTTCTGTAAGTGCGGTCCCCCTCTTCGGGAACAATAAATTTTTTTGTGTCTTGGGATGCTTATATACCTATGGTATATGCAAAAGTAAAATCTGATTAAAAACACAACTACAGAAAATTTGGAATATTTATTATTGATTTTATTCCTTTTCCAGTTTCCTTCCTACATGATATTAAACTTGAAAAGACTTAGGAAATCACATAACTTGTTTTCCATGAAAATAGCAACTGAATTGAAATCTCCCTATCTGAGGAGGGCCCGGAGCCTGCCTTCCCACGGGCTACACACCCGGTGATGGCCTGAAAGTGGGCTTAGGAAGAGGAGGAATGTGGTTACTCTGGGTCCATGCCGCAGCCTAATTTCATCTCCCCCTCCTCTAACACCATCAGGTATTATGAAGTTGGAGTCTGAAAACACAACAACAAGGCAGCAAATGCTTAGGGGTAACGAAAACACAGCTAAGGCATAACATCTGGACTTCATCACCGCAGCCCTGACGTCAGGACGCAGCCCAGATGTTAACTATAGTAACCATCTAAAGTTTGGGCGAATGTGGCCTTTCCTTTAATTTGCAAAATCCTCTTTGCAAAAATCCTTGAAAACATAACAGCTTAAGAATATAAGTAGTTGACCAAATATTTAGGAAACTAGCTTTGGGATTATACAATGCACCAGCTTTCTAGGTGTGTGCGCTCATTTCATTGGAATGTTGCGGTCACTTACTTGGAAATCCCACCCCCCTCCCCCCCATGAAAGAATAAATAAGAAGCACTTCAAAATAATAGCAAGAAGGGACACTGTGAATGTAAGAATGAGAAGGAACTAGTTCTGAGCCCTAATTGACATGTGGCTGTCAGTCAGGATACTCTTCTTACCCACTCAGGGGCAGGCCTACGGGGAGGGGCATCCAGATTCTGATGATTTAGTTCTATCCCTCCATATTTTCTAGGCAGGTGGAGAACAAGAGAAGACTTATAGAATTCAGCTGGAAAAGCAAACCATATTTTATATTTCTTTCCACTTGTGATCGCTATATTGAATGAACGTATGATTAATGTCTTGTATAGCTCTTGCAGTTGACTAGTTAATAAGGCTACGCTGCATGAGCTTGTTTTGGGAATGATGATTAAAATAATATGAAACTAAATTTCAGTAGCTATATCCTAACCCACCTGAACCCCCAATTGTCAAAAATCATTGACTGAAGAAAGACCAAACTACAGTTAAAAAACAGAGGGTATCTGGGAGAAGAAAAAGGGGTACAGATTTCTGATTTACTACTCATAGATGGACTTTCTGAATAGAATATATATGCTTTTTGTGATTTCATATGATGGGGTTGTGTGACATGCCTAGAAATCACTTAGCATTAAACAAAATATTTAGAGTTCACTTGACAAATACTTAGAAGGCAGAATAGTGCTGGTTAAGGGCACAGACCCTGGGGACAGATGATCTAGATCCAAACTCTGACTCCCTCACATCCTCTATGATCTTGGAGGGGTTACATCCACTGGGCTGAGGATAAAATATTACTGTCAGTTCTGTCTACTATACAAATGTATTTTTGTCAGAATGAGTGACACATGTGTGAAAAGCTTATAGCAGTACTGCCTAAAATAGCTCAGTAAGTGACATTATTAATTATAATAAAGGCAGAGATGAGTCCTGTCCAGGTTTGTATCTCAGCATGCAGTGACTGGAGAAGTCCTCAGCAAAAAGTTTTTAAATATAGGAATGAATGAAAGAGAAAAGAATAAATGAGCAGGCTCGGGGTTTGAAACCACAGCCTTGGCTTTAGCCAAGAGAGTTTTCTCCTTGTTTCCTGGAAAACAGCTGGCCTGGCCATTGTTTTCGCTGTCTCTGCACCCTTCACCAGGATTCAAACACCCCCACTCTCCTTGCACCTTGCTTACTTTTGCTTGAATTCTTTAACCCATAACTTATTAAGCCACGACCACTTCCCAGACAACTCCAGGTTCAGCTCCCCTGTCAGGCCCGCAGCACTGAGTGCTGATGTTGTTCAGTCATCTTTGCAGCACGTGGCTCAGAATCCAACCTGGAGCCGGTGTCCTATTCCTTTTCACTACCACACAGCACAGCATGAACAAGTACTTAAGCACATAGCGTATCTGGGTTTGAAGGACAGTCAGAGAAAGCGCAATTGAAACTCATCTCCACAGATGAAGAACATGAGGATTACGTGGGTTATGGACTTGCTCAAGTCTCACAGAGCTGACTTAGTCCCAGGGTAGGGAATACAAATCAGACCTCTCCACTCATGGTTTTTGACGAAAAAAAAAAAAAATAGAGCTGAAGGAGGTTTATAAGTGATCACATGTATTTATGATTATGTAACTCAAGCTTTCGAAATTCGTAAGACTCAAACAAGGTTTTGCTTCGCTTCAACTATTGCAAGAACAATGGATTTTCTGGTCGCAGATTTTAAAAACAGCGTAACTCCTCAAGAGGCAAGGGTAGACTCCTAGAGATGGTGACTGGGAATAAATGGTGACTTTCGGTGATACATTGTCCAGTGTGCATATGGAGGATATCCTCTACGCACATTTTTCAGTCTCTGACTCTGTTATTTGCAGTCTGGGCTGCTTTGTTTGTATTGGAAGATACCATCAGGGACCAAGTTCCACCTTAACCTGAAGCACCACAATCAGGGTGTCACAAAATGGCTGTCCATGGGGGTCATGATTTGGGTAACAAAACCAAGTTCTCTGGGGAGAATTTTCTACTGATCTTGTCATTAGTTCCCAGTGCCACATAAGTTTAGCTTAAAAAAAATAGAAAAAGAAAAAAATTCTGATGTGCCTGTCTAGCCAGTGAATAGCACTAAAGTTATGGTGAGAATGATCTTAAGTGATATAATCTACTTTATATATTTTAGTCACTGCAGGAATGTATGCTCTGGTTAAAATGTGGATTTCATAATAATAAATGTTTGCTGTACTCAGCATTAAAAAATTATTTAGCGGACTGATTGCATCAAAAATGTGAACTGCATACAGGATATGATGCTGACTTTGTTTATGTCAGCTGCAGAAAAAAAAGAAAGGACTAGAAGCTGTGGGAAAGCTGCCTGCTGAAGGCAGAATGTTCTCCTAATCCTAACCAGCTGTCCTTCCTTGAATGCATGGGAATTTAATAGCAACCTCTCTCTCTCATAATGAGTTCAGTGAGTAGCAAACCCTGTATGCATTTCACTAAAGCAATGACAGAGCTTTTTTTTCCTAGCTACAAAAGTTTCTAAGAAAATACAGGAGGGAAATAATCAAAAGTTAACTTGAAGTAAAACATACACAAGCATAACAACAGAATCGTCCAAGGCTGTTCAACGCCAGGGAGCTGCAATTAAATAATTACTTCAATACAGCAAGTTTCAATTCACTTATACCTTTTGAGAGTGGCTAGTATCTCAACTTGAATCACCCAGCAAATTCCAAGCGCAAGGGTGATGGAAACACGGCACTCCAGTACCTGAAGATAAATAGCCTCTGAACTCTTCAGATCTTTCGACTCCTCTTCCGTCACATTTTTCTTTAGGAACAAATTATAAATCCTTGACTCCACAAAGAAAAAGTTACTCTGCATTTCTTGGACTAGTAGGTCAAGAGAATACAGAGAATACAAGGAATAGATAACATTACTTTGTATTTACAAAAATATGCTATAGAAAAGTATGTAGATAGGAAGGGATTTTTCTTAGTTTCTGAAAGTGGTTACCTGTATCTGTCCCCATTAATTTATAATCTACCTCCTGATTTTTGCTTCAGTCCCATAAGGTTATAGGAACATCATGGGCTTTGAGTCAGGAGAATTGAGTTCACATCCAAATTTAAAGTCTTACATGTTTTGTGACTTTTGACAAGTTACTTAACATTTTCAGGGTGAGTTTTTTCTTTTGTCTATGGGGAAAATGACATCTGCCTTAAATGGTTGTTACAGCACTCAAAGAGATCGATGACATGTAAACTGCGGAAATATATTAGATCCTCAGTGAAAATTAGTTTCTATCTCTTCTGATATTTCATTTCCCATTTGTTCAGGGTTCTGTCATTTCTCCTAAGGGCAGGAGACAGTCTAAAGCTGGCTTTTAGAATACTCAACTTCATTTTGCAACTAAAGAAATAATGAGAAAATAAAAAGATTGAAATTTAATGACAAAATGCCCACTCAATCACTCCAGTAGTATTTGTTGTGAAAAATTATAAATGCAAAGGTCTTGGCGGCTCCAATACCATCCAACAGGAGAATTTATGCCCACAGAGAGTTTCATGCTATGAACCATAACGGACCATAATAATGTGAATTGAACATGGAATATCTTAATTTTACAAATTTTACGAACACATGTAAACACAGTGCCAGGGTTCCCCTAGGATCTTAGAGGGGTTTGAGCAAGTGGGGGACCCTGAAGGTTCATTAACTTCATTCTAAATCTGCCTATCATTGTGGGTTGTAGGGAATAACTGGTTTATTTTTATTATTTAAAAATATAGATACTGCAGTGTTTGAAAATTTCACTTCTCCAAATACATTATATTTCCTTTATTTCTTTCCCACCTGCCCTACTTGAATTGGCATGTAAACTTGTGTATTCTGAGTAAGCAGTGGGAATGTTGACTTATTTGAACTGGTGTGTGTGTGAGTGTGCGTGCATGCTGCCTGAAAAAAAAAAAAAAAAAAGTACTGGCACGCTATGTGGGTGCATACCAGCGCTATATACAAGAGATGTTTTTTCTGTTCAAGTAGATTCCTATCTAATTGGTGGAGAAGACTAACATATGAAATAGCAACAAAGATATGAAATATATAACAAGAAGCACATAATAAATTACAGACATTTTAAAAATCAGTAGGTACCCTAAGACTTCAGATAAAACGGACATCAGGAAAGGTTGACATTGTTCCCAACATTATGAAAACAAGAGAATTACTTTTGGATTAAGGGAAATGATTTGGGTTAAGGGATCATGCTACATTTGTTGAAGAACAGGAGTGAACTAGAGAAGAAATAAACGTAACGCTTTAGTGGAATGTGTGAAGACGATATGCCTGCAGAGAGATGACAGGGTCCTCACAAGCAGGCGAGGTGTTGTGATTTTACGTGTCTGGAAATTGCATGAGAAACTGAAGGCTTTTGAGCAAAATGGTGACAAAATGGCAGTGGCATACGTGACTGGTTGAAGTGGCGGGTTCTAGGTTCCTAGGGACATGCTGAGAAGACCCTGGCTTAATAGGTGAGAATATGTGGAACCAGAGATGAAGAGGCAGACAGAGAGAGAGCTTAAACTTGGACTCATCAATTTTAATCTGATGTTGCAACACCTCCAATATTTACTGGACATGTCTGGATTAGAGTTTAAAGGTGATGATAAGATAGATGACAGATCGATAGATAGATGAAAAAGACTCAACCGAAGCTGAATGCATACAAGGATAAGTATCCTATCATTTACATATATGGTAGTTTGAACTTTTGGAATGATCGAAATGGAAGAACACAATCTAGAAATAATTGATGAAAAACAGTATATGGGATGTGCAAAAGAGGGAGTGCTAATTCAAATAGCTTCCAAGTGTTTGATGCTGAGAGAATGTGAGGTAGGTGTTTTGCCTCAGCTCCCTGACACCTATTTTTGTTCCTTTAGTTGGTCTGATACAAAACGTACCTGTATAGTATAAAATATGATGCCGCATGTCTGCATGTCTGAGTTTAGGTATAAATGTGTGTGTATTTTGGTTTTGGCCTCAGAGACTAACTTAGATACTAGAGGGAGACAGAGACAATAAACAAATATATATAACATTCTGGGATAAATCAATTGCACTTGGTTGATAAGAGAATGTGATTTTTTTTTTTAAATGTGATTTTAGTACAGTGAGACAGAATGGTCCCTCAGTAGAGGTGACATTCTAGTGGAGATGTGAATGATGTAAGGGGGAGAGTCATATGACTACCTGAAAAAAAAATTTTTCAGGGTGAAGGAATAGCAATTTCCCAGGAACAGTAGTGAGGCCAGATTGTGCAGTGTGGAGTGACTGGGGGAAGAACACCAGGAGGTGAAGTAGGAGAGGAGGGCAGGCCCCTGGCCCGGTAAGGACTTCTTGGCCATAGAAAGGATTTTATTTATTGAAGGGTTTTTGAGTTGAGGAGTGACAGGACATGATTGATGTTTAAAAATATCACTCTGGTTGCCAAGTTTGGAATAAATTACAGGGGTGGGAGTGGGGACAAGGGTGGAAGTAGGGAGGCCAGTTGTGAAAATCCAAGTTCAAGGTGACAAAGTGATGGTGGCGTGGTCTAGGGTGGTAGCAGCGAGGGTGGTGGCAAGTGGTTGGACTCGAGATGAATTTTGCAGGGAGAGCTGACAGAAGTGGCCGAGGGGAGGAATGTGGAGTATGAAGGAAAAGAGGGGTCAAAGATGATGGCCACAAACTCAGATGAAAAGGGCGAAGTGAAGGCGCTCAGGTTTGGATATATTAAATTATTTTTGGCAAGTTATTAAACCTCTCTGGACATCTTTCATTCGTAAATCAAGGATAACAGGATGTACTTCATAGGGTTATATGAGTAAATAATGCAGGAAAAGCTCTGAGCAGAGGCTAGCACTGAATGTGAGGTGTCCAGCTAAAAGGAGATACGAGGAGGTTGAGCAAAAACTTCAATCTCATATTCTTTCTGAGTTTAAAAAAAAAGGCTTTAAAAAGTCTGTGCTTGAATTTCTTCCATGACCCCTCTTGTAGGAGATGGGTGCTACTGTTGTGGGGGAAAATGGTAGTTCTAAGTGTCTCTTCCGTCACGTGTGCTACCTCCAATAATTCTGATGGGGACTGTGACAGAATAAGTCAATTAGGAATAGTAATGGCGGTTATTAGAGGGACATTTGAACTGAAGTTAGGAGGCTTCAAAGGAGAGGTAGGAGTTTATATTTTAAAGAACTGCTTGAGGGGCACATATTCTGCAAGGAATGATAAAATCATTAAAATAAGGAGGAAAATGAATAATCCACTGATTATGAAGAAAATCACCACATATTTTACAGAGTATGGCTTGTGTGCTTCTGGACATTACATTATAAAGAAATGACTTGTGGTCAACTTAGTAAAATGAAAAATGATAATTTAACTAAGGAAATTATAAATTTACCAATATTTCCAGGCAACTATGAGGAGCCGATTTTGCCCCCATTTTTTAAAAATCCTCATCTTAGGATATGTTTATTGATGAGTGACAGAGAAAAAGAGAGAGAGAGAGAGAGAGAGAGAGAGAGAGGGAGAGGGAGGGAGGGAGGGAGGGAGGGAGAGACAGACATCAATTTGCCTCCTGTATACACCCTGACTGGGGATCAAACCTGAAACCTAGGTATGTGCCCTGACTGGGAACTGAACCTGCAACCTTTTGGTGCATGGAATGATGCTCTAACCAATGGAGCCACCTGGTCAGGACTATGCCTCCATTTTTAAAATGACATCTGTGATCTTCACAAAACCGAGTACAGCATGGCTCACAGCTTATCAATAGGCTAGGAAGAAAGATTGCTAGGTGGATGGATGAATACAAGCCCAGAGGCCAGGATGTCCACACTTGGTCTGAACTTTGAAACTGAATAACCGTTATTAGCTAGTGGGTTTCTCAGAAGAGGTGGAGTAAGGATGCTCTTTATTAACATGCATATCATTCAAAAACGGGATGCTTTGCTTACAAGAGACATTTTGAACATGAAGTGTTACTACTACTCATATAATAAAGTAAAATTAAAAATACAATTTATCCGTATTTTTCAAATTAATATATCCGATGCATGAAGATAATTATTCACTGTTTAAGGGAAGAGCTGCTTTTCAGTGACATTCAAATAGCTGCTCCCTGCACCAGGCTTTCCCCCTTGGTTTTGGGGAATCTTTCTGTCTATGGAAGCTTTCCAATTTTCTGTATTGCTTGGTGGGGAAAAAGCGTTTTATGAGGTGTTCTTATACGCATTTCTTAACTGAGGGCATTTTCTCTGGGTCACATTCTTTTCGCTCCCTCTAATTCTCAGGTACTTTCTTTTCCTTTTCTATTCTCATCACCTACTTCAGCCGCTCTTAGACCCGAATATAGGCCAAAGTTAGGCATAAATCAACTTGATGTTTATTATCACCTTTACATAGGCCTTAATTTTATTTAGCTTAACCTATATAAAAAACACACTAAAATGAAAGAAATACTGTTTATAACCTTCAATCCAAACCTTGCTCATTTAGTCTTTGGTTAACTCTATTACTAATTTAAAAACTCTTTATGATATATTTATATATGGGATACACTATACAAATTGATATATGTATGTTTATATAAATAGATACACATGTGTATATTTGTATATACACATATACATTTATATGAATCTATATACATATATAAATTTGACTTTGTTAACATCTATGTCATTTACATTTCTATTTTTTAAAGTAAATATTCTATGACTTTTATAGCATTTGAAAATTTTTCTTTACTATAATGGGCATTCTTTCATACTGTTGGCTGGTGTGTAGTAAATGTTGAACAACTTGCCATATGAGCTGTATATACCTTAGATGATGAGATTCCATCCTTAGATGAACTATTCTAACCGTAGAGAAATTGCCACACAAATGTGCATGGAGGTACTTACAATTGTATTCCTAACAGCAAGTGCTTGTAGTAATAATATATAGTTGGAAACAATGTACATGCCTCTCAGTAGGAGAATGAATAAAAAAATATGGCATATGTATATAATAGCAGTAAGAATAAGTGATATTTATGTTTCAACATGAATAAATCTCAAAAATGTAATTCTGAGCAAGGTGAGTCACAGAAGGATATTTGCAGTATGGTACCACTTAAAGCTTTTAAATGTGCAAAACAATAATTACTGTTGTAGCCTACTTACACATGTAACAAGAGCACAAAGTGGGGAATGATTAAACACCAAGTGCAGGACCAAGGAATTTCAAGGGAGTTGGGGAGGAGGCGGAGGGAGGGACTGTGATCCAGGAGGGGTCCACTGTAATGGTAAATTTTCAAATGGTAATTTTAATTCCTTATTACTTAAGTTAGGGGTTGAAACATAGGGTTTTTTGTGTGTGTCTAAAATATTAATGAAACAACAAATCTTGCTATTAACTGATAACATCTCTAAAAATATTTTTGGAGAAAAGATTTTTGGGAAGCAAAGACACTAATTCTAATTCATTGCCTGAACTGTGTCCAATCAAACCCAATGAATATATTATGAAAACATCGACTGAGGCCACACGGGACTCTGGGATCCAGTGTCCCAGGGTCCGACTGCATGGTCCATTAGCTACAACAACATCACCTTCATTTTACAAAAGCAATTAGTACATGCTTCAGTCTTCAAAGTGAGCAAGGATTACCTACTCTTAGAAAGTTATTAAAAGCAGTTGGCTTTTGACCCTTAGAACTCAATTGGTAGGAGGTATGGGTCAGCTTTTTTTCTATCTTAATAAAAGTTGTCAGATGTCATTTTCCTGGACTCCATTTAAAAACAGAGACATTACCTAAGTTATTACAATTCAAAAACATGCACTTTTATGTAAAGACAAGTGGATAACTCAAGTAATGGTGTTTTATTAACCAGTTAAAATATTTTAGGTGCGAATAGAGAGAAAATTCTGGACCAAGGAACAGAAAGCAGGAACACACAGGAGGAATTATGCATTATGAGCTTATTAAAATCAGGCGCCACCTTTAAGTGCAAAATGGATGAAGAAAAAGTGCAGTCACAAAGGAAGTCTGGGAGACAGGGTATGTGTGGGGCGGTGGCAGCGATTAATGAGGATGAAAGGCCATGAAGGCTCACTCAGGGAATACTTTATGCAGCAAAGTGGGAGTGATGGCCAGGGTCACCGAAATAAAAACATTTTCCACAAAGTGGCCTCAGAAGAATGGGAGCTTGGAATGTGTGCAGCGTGGCCAGGAAGGTGGGTGCATGGTTTTGACACCCTTGTCCTTGTTTCTCAGAGGGCAACACCAGCAGGCAATGGTTTACCCTCACCCCGTGTTAATGCCTTTTCTTTAAAAGTTAGATGTTTATTTTTTTCTCTTCCAAGCCTATTAGCACTTGGCTCTGATGTACTGGCTAATCCCTGGGGGACACGCACAGAGTGGCAGGTCACAGACTGTTATTAGTGTCTTAAATGGTGCAAAGGGCATTTAGGATAGATTTTCAGGCACTGCTGTGAAACGATTTTCTGGATTCACCCTCCATGTTTATCTTCAGTTGTGCAATGACTGGACTGTGCCAAAGAGCTTTGGCTGGAAACAGTCTTGGATTCTGAATAATCAATTTATACAAATGATTACTGAAGGACTAATGGAAACCTTTATCTTCCCTTTTTACCCTAGCAAAAAAAAAAAAAAAAAGAAAAAGAAAAAGAAAAAAGAAAGAAGTTTAATTTTACATACAAATTTTTATACACAAATGGAATTAATTTCTAAATCTATATTTTATAAATTTATAATATTTAAGTATAAACTGTCCAGTGTTTTTCTCACAGTATTGCTATATATGCTGTTTGCATACAAAAGACATGAATAAGGCATACTCTTCGGGTTGTCTTGTCACCCCTCTACATTCTCCAGCCTGGCACTGGTGGCTGGGGGATGTTTGGTAGGTGCTTGGTGGGGTGTGGCCTGCAGCCCCAGCATACAGAAAAGGGCCTCAGTTTCTCCTTGTGACTCAGTGGTGCAGGACTCTATGCTGTTGGGTTATGGCTCTTAAAAAAGCTCCCTTATAGTTCTAATATAGTGTCTCAGAGAATAAGCAAATCAACCTGTTAGAAATAAACCTTGAGAAGGCCTGATTGTACCTACCCTCACACTGCTGTGGGTTTGCCCCACCTCCTCCGATCCTCGCCCCATGGTTTGTCATCTCACTTGCCCATCCAAGAGCCGCACATGAGTCAACAAGTGCGTGCTAATTTCATTTGGCTGCAATTCACTAAATGAAATTCTAGCTTCTTGTGATAGTACAAGGGAAAGAAATGACATGTTCAAACTTGTTTTCACCAGTGAAAAATTATAGTCCTAAGACGGTCTTATCAGAGCTGAAAAACAATACATTTGATGGCATCCTTTCAGCCTGAGAGGGCTCCATTTTAAAAAGTTTTATTTTAAATGTAGCATATTCTAAAGGTAGATTAGCAATGCTCTTACCCATCTAGTTTAGTTCTTTTTTTTTTTTTTTGCCAGATGTTTATGTTGGTGAGAAACCAATAATACTGTCTAGACCTCTAGGATGCAGTAATCAAGCATGAGTGGAAAACATTCAGAGGTCACACATCAATCTGGACCTACAACATCCTGCTATTCAAAACCAGATTAGAGATGATGGATCATGATAAACTGAACCCCGATGAATAGCTGAGTCAGGATTTGAGAGTTGTCTGCAAAACGCTAAATATGTCACAAAAGAACCCTACACGATAAAACAAAGTCTAGACATCATTAAATGTGCTGTATCCCCACCTCCGCTGCAAGTTGTCAACAACCAGCCACTACATTGTGACTTTTGCATCAGCATCCTGTAAATCAGGAATCCTCCATCTTTTATGAATTGAGTGGCCCTTGCTTCCTGAGGTGTGTGTGCATGTCTGTGAAATTGTTAGGTGTGTGCACGCTAATAATAAATCCCCTAAAGAGAAAGAGAAAGACAAAGAGAAAGCCACGTGCGGTGTCAGGATGTTCAGAGATCACCAAGCAAGAATTCACCAAGCAATAATATGCCTTGTTTTTTTTGCTATGCCTTGGTGATTTTCACTGTGTAGAAGTCATCAATTTGTTCTTATTAAGAGCGTTTTAGCTCTTCCATTAAATGATTTTACTATTTGGAGGTTACTGCTATAGAGGATCAAAATTGTCACCCCTCTGTCATGACCCTCAGGGTCAGTCTCTTGGCAAATCACGGACTTCTTCTCATGCAACACTTCCTGGGCCACTCTCAGGCCCTTACGGCACTTTCCACCTGGAACACCCTTGACTTACAGTGAATGCAGGTTGTGGCTCAACAACTGTTTCAAAAAGCACAGACCCTACCACCGCCCTGGGCATACTGAGGGAAAGTCACAGTGGGGTACTGTATATTTTTATTTTTATTCAGTAGAGGGAGCAACCAGGTAAGTCAGTCCAGTTGCTAGTATGAGAACTTCTTCTAATGGTGAGGAATGTCCAATAACTTACCTGGCTGCACATATCAACGTGACTGTGAAAAAATTTTTATCTAAAATACTACCTATATATATTGAACTATTAACACACACCGCCACTACTCTCGCATTCTCATACTGGCATAGAAAGGCTCTTCACTGTGACTCAGATGTTTTCACTTCCATGATCAATAGTGGAAAAGGGATAATTGCAACTTTAAAAGTTAGCTGTGTCAAGAAAATTTCCACTTATAAGTAAGGTTTGTTAGGGGACAAATGAGCACGACTCTGACAAAGTACAGAAAAAAATAGTGATGATGAAATAGTGTGGATATCCTTTTGTTACAATGCACTTGGACCAGTGGTAAATTCATGCTGCAGAGAGGAGAGAGAGCGGGGAGAGACAGAAGGAGGGAGGAAGGGACGAATATTCATTGGCTCATGAAGTACCTTATAGTACCTGTCAATCGTGGCTTAAAGTCTTATTTTCTCTATAGGTTACTTTTTTCTTCCAAATGGAATCTAGACTACTAAAGTCCAGAGAGAGTTTTAAATTTATCTCTGTGTCTTTTCTATCACCTAGCATCATGTCTTTAACATAGTGCACAATCAATACTAGCAAAGTTATATTTAATAAAAGACTATGTCCATCTAGTATCGAAACCTTCTTTGTTACTTTTTGCTTCAGTGGATGATTTGTCTGCCTTCTTGACTATATGGTATGAACAAGGTCCTATACTTTCTCTGTTTTCAGTCCCTTATTTGAAGATAAAGTGTTCAACCTCAAAAACTTTCTTGCTGTCTTTCATCCTTCAGCCTGTTTACATGGTAACAATAAGAAGTCATAATTAACTAGATACATGACTATATTATGAACATTCAAAATATGCTTTAGGACTTCTGTTCAAGATGGAGGTGTAGGTATGCATGGCTTGCCTCCTCTCACAACCACAGCAAAAATTACAACTAAAATGCAAAACAACTATTACCCAGAATTATCAGAAAATCGAACTGAATGGGAGTCCTATAACCAAGGAATTAAAGAAGTCACATTCATCCAGAGAGGTAGGAGGGCTGGAGACACAGGGACATGGAGATGACAGAGGGGTGGTCCCACACCGACGTGTGGTGGATTAAAAGCCTGGAGGGATACCTTGGAAGCAGGGGATTCTCAGCCCCTCACCAGACCACCAAGCCCAGGGTTCCAGTGCCACGAAGATGAGTCCTTGTAACTTCTATGTGTGAAAACCAGCAGGGTTTGGGGTAGAGGAAGAAACTGTAGTACTCTCAGGCATCTCCTCCTAAAGGGCCTGAAACAGAATTGGAACTTCACACAAACTCACTCCCTCTGGGCTCCAGCACCAGGGCAGCAGCTGGAAGGGCCCCTGTGACACATGGGGGAGAAACTGAAGTGTCTGGCGTCAGGGAGAGTGCTGGGGGACAGCTTCCTCCTGGACAAGACTCCAGAGGCCAGGCAGTGGCCATAGTCCCTTTTCTGAGCCTTTCCCCACAGAGAGCCACAGAGCAGAGACACCGTATCAGAGACTCCATCAACCCCGTTCACACAGGTTACCCCACCCTGGTGATTACCTAAGCCTCTGCCCCATCCAACCTACTGGTATGCTTTTCTACAACAAGCCACGCTACTAAGGCAGGGAGTCAAAGCAGTTCTATCTAATACATAGAAACAAACACAGGGAGGCTGCCAAAGTGAGGAGACAAAGAAATGTTCCCCAAATATAAGAACAGAACAAAACTAAACAAAAATGGATATAACAACAAAATGGATATAAACAATCTAAACAAAAGAACTAAACAAAATGGATATAAGCAATCCATCAGATGCAGAGTTCAAAATACAGTTTATCAAGGAACTCACTGGGTATTTTAACTGCATAAAAAAGACCCAGGCAGAAATGAAAGTTACACCAAGTGAAATAAAGAAAAATGTACAGGGAATCAGCAGTGGAGTGGATGAAGCTGAGAATCAAATAAATGAGTTGGAACATGAGGAAGAAAAAAACTGACTTCTACTTTGGTTCCATAAAAAATTCTGCGGAAACAAAACAGATTTATTTATTAAATTTATTTCAGTTCTATAGCTCATGTATGTTGAAGTCTGAGAACAGTCTTGTCAATAAATTGAGATAAAGTACAACTTCCAATTTTAGTTCATCCTGATTTTTGAATCGGTCAAGTGCACCTTATTTTAGATAGTGACATATTTTAGACTTCCACACACTTCTACTGAAAAAAGGTCAGCATTTCATCTTACAAAGGGGATTAGAGTTGTGACTTCATGGCCCTTGGGAAGTGACAGGTATTTGTCCCAGGAAGGGAAGGGCCAGCTCCTTAGGGAAGATGCACGAATTTGTCTGAGCTTTCTATGCAGGGAGGACCTCCTTCGGTTCTGGGGGTGCTCTCACACTCGGAGTTCTTTATTTATGCCCACAGGTTAGGCTGCTCAGGATGGAAGTTGGCCTTCCAGGACCTGCGCAGTAGTTTGAACTGATGCTTCTCAACCTTTTTACTCATGTCCCATCCCTTGCACCAGCCTGTGCTTTCATTCTCTCTTCAGCATTTTGTGAGATACAGTTTTACTATGAAGACAATATATTGACTGCACATATTTTAAAAGCTACATCTGCTCTTTCTGTCAGTGTGTCTTCTCCCATCCCCCCGAGGACCACTGGTTTAAAGGACAAATCAGTGATGAGCTTCACTCACCCCTCCGTGTCTGGGAGACACTGTGTAGTACCTTTCTTAATAAAACAGGGTTCACTTTACCCATGCTGGCCCCCTCTTGAGTTTCAAGGTAGAATTCAGGTGTCATATTTGTGGCTGGTGGGCAAGACACAAGTCTGTTTTACCTGTCATTCAGTGCCTAGCCCCATGCTTTGCATACAAGATGTTCTCCATACGTATTTGTGAGATCAATTAATGGTGAGCGACGGATGTGGATGTTTCTGAGTTTTGTCGATGGTCACTCACTAACAGATTTTCAAGGTCTTACGAAAAAAGGCTCTCACTTAAAGAGGCATAAAAATAGTAGGATATACCTCTGAAGATTATTTTGATGATTAAATGGGAAATGCCTTTAGAGCTCTCAGCATAGGTTCTGGCACTTAGTAGGCACTCAAATGACAACATAATTATCGTTATTACATTATTCGTCATAAAGACTACATCCAAATGACAATAGCCACCCACTGCTAGGTGCCAGATTTAGTGCATATTGCCAAAATGGCTTTTAGCGTACATTACATGCCTAGTTTTGGCTGAGCCTGAGAAGACCAGCAGTAGCACTGTAGTCATGTATTTGATTATTGGGGCATAGATAACTTTGTTCTTTGGTTAACTTTCATTGAGTTAAGTCTATACCAATAGTTCCCAGTAAATGCTTCAAAATACCAGTGTTTATTCAGAAGCAATGGGGGGAGTGTACAGAAGGGACAGTGCACACTCATTAACACACACACTTAGACAACGCCAGCACGTGCCCTCCAGCTGGTACATCCTTGTCCTTCAAGAATCACAGATTATAAGAGACATACAGATGGCCAACAGGCACGTGAAAAGATGCTCACCATCACTAATTTTCAGGGAAATGCAAATCGAAACCACAATCGGATATCACCTCACATCTGTTAGAGCAGGGCTGTCAAACTCATTCTCACCAGGGGCCACATCAGCCTTGCAGTTGCCTTCAAAGGGCTGAATGTAATTACAACTAAGGTGTAGTTACATTTCTACAGTCCTAAAATTATTTCAGCCCTTTGAAGGCAACTGAGGCTGATGTGGCCCCCCGGTGAAAACAAGTTCGACACCCCTGTGTTAGAGTGACTATTATCAGACAGCAATAACAAGTGTTGGTGAGGATGTGGAGAAAAGGGAACCCATGTGCACTGTTGGTGGGAATGTGAATTGGTGCAGCCACTATGGAGAAGAGTACAGCAGTTCATCAAAAAATTAGCATTAGAACTACCAGATGATCCAGCAATTCCACTTCTGGGCACTTATCCAAAGAAAATAAAACCATGGATTCAAAAGATATATGTACCCCCATGTTCACTGCAGCATTATTTGTAATAGCCAATAGATGGGAATGGCCTAAATGTCCACAGACAGATTAATAGGTAGAGAAAATGTGGTAGATATACACAATGGAATATTACTCAGCCATAAGTAAAGAATGAAATCGTTTCATTTGTAGAAACATGGGTGGACTTTGATGCCATTATGCTCAGTGAAATGAGTCAGACAGAGAAAGACAAATGTCATATGATCTCCCTTAGAGGTGGACTCTAAAAAACAAAGCAGAGCCAAATACGACCAAGCTCATAGAGACAGAGAACAGGTTGGTGGTGGGGGCAGGGGCCAAAGCGGGGGAAGGGAGCTACGAACTTCCAGTTATAAAATGAAAAGTCATGGGGATGGGAGGTCCAGCCTGGTGACTGTGGTTGATAATCCTGTATCCCGTATTTGAAAGTTGCTAAGAGAGTAAATCTTAAAAGTTCTCATCACAAGGAAAATAATTTTGTAACTACGTGTGGTGACAGATGTTAACTACATTTACTGTGGTGATTATTTTGCAACATATACAAATACCAAATCATTATGTTGAATACTTGAAACTAGTAAATGCTGTATGTCAATCATACCTCAATGAAGAGAAAAAGAATGACAAATTATTATTAAAAGGAACTAGAATGAGGAATTGCAAAACACAGACAAAGACAAGTTTCACTTGACTCTATGCCTTAACAATTCCTTTGGAATAGAGAACTTCCAGGAATGCTCTTTTAAATCCAGTTTTGGCTTCAGATCCTTCAGCAGACTTGTGACTAATTAACATACCCTTCCTACCACACCTTTGACTTTGGACACATCTCATTATTTGTGTATAATAACCTTTGGCAAAATATGCAGACTGCTTACACAGAATATTTCAAATGAAGAAAGTGGTAGAAGTCTTGCTCCAGAAGGAGAGCCATGAAAAATATCCCTTTCGAGTGCAACCTTGACATTTAACATGCTCTTCCCCATACCGGAGCTGGGCCACGTGCTTGAGGCCCCAGCTCGCTGCTGCTGCTGCTGCTGCTCTTTTCCATGTTTGGCTCCATCTATACAGCAATTTTCAAAGCAGGTTCCAACTCGCTTGGGAAGACTTTCAGATATTGTAGATCTGGCCTGACAAATCCATATGCAAGGGCTGACTCCTTCATTAATGTGCGGAACCCGTTGTTCTCAAGTCACTTCACTTTCGGGCTCCAGGTCTGCATGGAAATCCCCTCCACTAGAGCCTTCTTCGTTTTTCTCCAGATGTACAGAAACAAATTCCACGTACCATTAAAATTTTAACCTTTCTTTTCTATTTTTGCCCCCCAAAAATTATGGTAGTGTCATGCTAAGAGGGTGAAGCTTCTAGGGAAGCTGGGCAGGAGGGACAGGGAAGGGAGGTTATAAAATCCAAACTGATGACATGCTTGTTATACACCACTGACTCTCCTATACACTCTGCATGGTTGCTCATTTAAGCCTTGGAACAACCCTGCGACTGAGTACTATTATCATCCTCTTTACATGGTGAGGAATAGACTGACTTGCCCAGAGTTAGCCGTGCAAGAGCCAGGATTCAAACCTGGGCTTCTGACATCACAGCCAGCTTTCTTAGCCACTGTTTTCTCTCCTCCAAGTCCGCCTCAACATCAACATGCCCCTCTTTTATTGAACATAGTGGCATCGAATTTAACAGATACATGCTCATGTCTACCCCCAGGTATGTGTGTCTCATGAAGTGTCATTAGTGGCTGTCTCTCAGGCCTTTTAAAAGGTTACATAGTGTTGCACATGTCTAGGGAAGCCTTTGTTTACTGGAGGAGCCTGCATATTTTCAGGCATGCATCACCCTTGATTAAAAGGCATTACATATGCCCTTACTTGCTTTGCCCTGTGAACCAACGAGCAGAAAACAGTTCACAGGAGTCAGTGTTTGTGGTTGCCTGCCATGGGATGTGGGCCAGAGTTCTTGATGCCCCATGGAGCCGAGAGCCAATGTGCCACAGCCCATGTCAAGTTTTCCTTTCGCTAGCGAACTGCAGACCTGGTCAGCTGAAATGTAAAAATCTATTTCACAAAAGATAGAAGACGCTGAACAAAATGTCCCAGGAGGATCCTACCTGATGCAGATACTTGAAGAATTTATTGTAGGTCTATTCACTCTCATCTGGATTGGGATTCATCCAAATTTTTCTGCCTTCTTTACAGGCAACTCAGTTTTTCTTCCTTGTCTTAAATGTTTAGCTATAGAAGTCGTGCCACATGTCTTATAACAAGCTGAGGCATTTAGGTTTTTCCCTTATACATCATGTTTCCTTAATAGAAAGTATGAATTCAATAGTTTTTTTAAATCAGTGTGTTTTATACTACATAAGTTGTCCTCACTTTATTAGTTATTAAATAAAGACTAATATTTATATTCTTTTTTGGTTTACTTATTCATTGCACTTTCCAAATTGATGGCAGCCATGGTACATGTGTAGTCTGGGCTTTGCCTTACTTTCAGTCTCTGTCTCTTTCTAGTCTGAATTTTAGTTTCTTTGATTTTTCCTTGGAGGCAGTCTTGCTGGTGCATCAGTCCAAAGTCATCAGTGGAGCTTTGTCAAACGTACATCAAAAATTCCAGCCATGTCATGTATGACAGCCCAGTATCTCAGTCTCTGAGATTTCTTGATTACAAGTATTTGGAAGTCACAGGAAGTATTAAGCAGGGATTCTCAATCTAGGGTCTCTGGATAGAATTCAGGGTGTCCATGAACTTGAATGAGGAAAAGTTTCATTTCTCGTTTCACTAAATTCTAACTGAAACCACATTTCTTCCAATGATGAATGTGGACAAGCTGCTTCCCCTCCCCCCCATGCCATGGTATTAGCTGTCCCTGTGACTCTGTTACCCAGACAAGCCAGACTTTTCCATTCATTGGAAGTTGTTGCAGAAATCACAAAATATTTCTTATACACATCCCTGCTGCACAGTTATGGTAGTTATCAAACCTGCCCCGACCACAGATGCTCCTGGGATGTCGCTGGCCCCAGTCAGCCACCCAACCGGAGAGCTGAAGGTTTACAGGTTGGGGACCTAGGTCCTCAGTGTTCCCTGTCTGTACTGGTTGGTGACAGAAGATGAGCCAAAGACTAATGTACAGTTTAATGTTCTTCCTCTAGCTAAGCAGTAAAAATCTGCATGCTGGGATCTTTATAAAATACTTAATTTATATTAACTTCCTCATAGTTTAAACAGTGGTCTATTATATAATTCCTTCATGTTATATTACTAAATTACAATTTTGTGTTTTGAACACCTTGATAACTATTTTTATTATTGTTGTTTTCCTTGATAATTTTTGTGTATTTTATTTATACATTAAAAATATTATTCTGAGCAATGACCCACTGGCTCTGCCAGAATGCTACAGAGATCAATTAACACAAAAAAGGCTAAGAACCCCTACATGACCCTACAGAAAAGGATTAAGGGGCAAGAGGTTTTCAGGAATGAACGCACCCTGACGCCAAGATGTCCTCGTACTCAAGGGGAGGCGGCAGCAGTTGATGAGCAGGGAGGACACAGAGGAAGTGTAAGACAGAGAAGGGCTGTCCACCCTATCTGTCACCCACCGTTAACTTCAGAGCTCTAATTCCCTGAGAACTCAATGCCATCCTCCGTTCTTAGGAAGGAAGGCCGCGTCCCTGTGGGGTTGGCGCAAACAACTGCAGAGAGAACAGGAGTAAGGGAGCCCCGGTGGGCTGTGTCACTGGGCGGAGAAAGACAACTACACTACACATTAAGGTGCGTGTAATTAAACAGTCTGTTCTGTCACTCCTACAACTTGAAGGCCTTGTTCTAGCAGCAATTCTGTGTTTTGTTTATATAAGGCTGTGGGTCCCTAAACATAACAGACAAAATTCCTATTTTTTTATGTAAGGGAGTTCAAGGTAAGGAGAGGTAAATGGTGGTTTTTGTATATGACATCCCTTGAGGCAGAACTAGGAACTCTTAAGTTATGTAGAACACGTGTGTATACGAGAGAGAGAGAGAGAGAGAGAGAGGGAGAGACTGAGATTGACTATAGAGAAAAGATCCTAACATGGAAAGTTAAAACTCTGTCTGAGGGCCAAGCACTTCAGTCAGATTAAACCTGTGGGTGAAACTGAGAAAAGCACACACACACTTATATAAAATACACAGCCACAGACAACAGTGCGATGCGGGGTGGGGGTAGATGGAGGTGGGCAGAGGTGGGGAAAGGGGATGGAAAGAAGCTTTGCTGGGGGTGACAGGCACACGATGCAGTGTGTAGGTGATGCTTTATTGAGTTGCATACTTCAAACCTGTATGGTTTTGTGAACCAATGTCACCCCAATAAATTCAATAAAAAATAATTAAAAAAAGAAAACGAAATCTCAGATTAATTTTTGAGAAACTAGATAAAAGGCATAATTCATTAAGGTAATGATCATCATAGAAATAACATTTCAGGTACTATTTACAGAAGTATTTTCCTGTTGAGGCTGTAAAACACTTTGTACCTTTGACCTATTAATTTCAAAACAAAAAGTAAAGCAGGAGCTTTGGACTTTCTCTTGCCCTCCATGCTGCAAAGTAGTTTGATATATAATAATGATTGCACCTGGTGTTTAGAGAAGTGACTTTTTATGGATAATTGACAGCTATTATTTAGCCTTTGGTCACTAGGAGGGTTGGGCGCAGGGGAGAAGTGTGAGGGAAAGGACAGAAATAGGTGCTTTTGAGGCCTGGGTGTGAACCAAGTCGGTCCCCATGTGACAAGCACCGATAGAGCAATGAGCCACGTGCCAAGCCCAGAGGAGGACACAAAAAGGGTCTGGGTCCTCAGTAATTTGAGTCAGTGGTGGCAGCCAAAGCCCTTTGTTTGCCAGTATAGGACCTGGATTCTCTACTGTTCGAAGTACCTGAGAGGTCATACTCATCTTAGAAAAACTGGGCAATATAAAGAATTCCTCCCTTCAGTGAACCTGGAGCAGCAAAAATCCTATTTGCTATTAGAGCTGTAGAAATGTGTGATTTTTCATCACACATAAAGTGTGTTTAATTTGACATTGTATTTTGACTCCATATAGACCATTGGTATATAACAGACAAAGGGTAAGACAGAGACAGCAACTTGCCAGGGATCATATCCTGATTCTAAGAAGTCAACAGCTGTCAAAAGCTCTTCATTTATGAAAATATAAGGGGAAGCCTGGGACGCAGGAATGTTTGAGTTAGTCTTACTTTCAAAATAAAATGCCATACCACTTTAAGATATTTTTGTGTTATCTTTACAATACACTATTTGTGGAATCTTTCCATTTGTGATGATGAATTTGTCAAAAAAGACAACAATAAAGCAATCACCTTATATTTTTATGGGTCGAACAATTACAGTTGTGGACTTTATACTCCTATATCTTATTTCTTAAACTTCCTCTAGCCAATTACAAATTGTTAGCAGTAGATAACACACCTTAAAACGACCTACTTTGTTGGAAAGTTGGATTGCTTTAAGGTAGCATATTTTACTATAAAGTCCTCCTAAAATGGTTAAATTGAGAATATTTTGCTCTATCTCCCCTACCCATGGCAAAACAACATTACTTACTATAGTCTCTCCCAGTCCTGGGTAATATTGTTTAGTTTAACCAAAAGACTTTTATGAGCTTTAGAAAAAAATTACAGCCTAAGTATAGGCTTCTTCACAATCTGCTTCATAATCACTAAATTTCCCCTTTTCAAGTTGTGTCAGGACAATTGTGTGAAAGTTAAATGACCTTTTATCAAGAACACACAGCACAGAACTCTGGAGTGACACTTGAAGGCCACTTCCAATATTTTTAACAATGCAGAACTTCAGCATATGGAAAACAACTGGATTAACCAAGAGAGTTAAGAAAACATAATCTTTGACCCATCCATGTACACGACAGCAGCATACAGACTTAGAATGCAAACGAGAAAGAGCCATTCAACGCTATTGGGAGACCTGTCTGGGATTTGGATTTTTGTTTGTTTGCCTGAGATGCTATGCAGTATCAAGTTATGAAAATTCCTAACACCAGAACCAGGCAGAAGTTCCTGTTTCCTCACTGAACCCCTTCAAATGCAGTCTGCCATTTGGTTGCTGTCACATGAGCCCCAGAACGTTTGAACTGCACCACTGTGGTTATGTTTTATTATATTTCCAATGCCTGCCTCTAGCATACCTGACACCCTCTTGGAACTCAGCGCAGCTCCAGGCTGCCAGAGGAAATTCCAGCGCTTTGACTGGGCAGCGCAGATTACTCTACCCACACAGCCCTTCCAGGCCCCTCTGCTGCATCCACGCCAGGTCACCTGGGACAGGCCACCTCTGTAGCTGACCCTCACCAGTCCACAGAGCCCCATGCTTCTGCTTGTGGCTGGTCATCACCACTGATTTCCTGATAGGCAAAATGACCTTGCTTTTGTTTTCAAGGTTAAACCCTCCCCACAAACATCTCTCATAAAACCTTATCTAGAAATAATCAGACAGAGGCATCAGAGGGGGGAAAAACCCAAACCAAAAGACACCAGAAGCGTTAAATATCAGAGGAAGGGAGATTGAAATCAATGCCGTGACAGTGATGAACTTTACCCAGATGACGAGATCATAAATTATTCAAGTTAATAACTGTGTCTGTGTATTTAATTGTTTTCCTTTTAATAGCTCCCACCCCCTCTACCCCCCCGCCCCCACCCCGCCTTCGCCCCTCACCTGCCAGCCTTCTGTCTCTGGTGTTTTTCCAAATAACGTCCAGGGCTCTGGCCGTGGAGTCTCGGATGTGGTCGCTAAAGGACCTCCGGAGAGGGGCTCGCTGGGGCCGCGCCATCACGTGGGCCTCAGGGTCCCCCATCCCCGCAAATGACTTCAGTGCAGCCCTGGCGCCACGACCATTCTGCTCAGCTCCTCCTGTTACAGGCGTCCTGCCGCGGCTGCCTGCTGCGGCTCTGCCAGGCGGCGGGGCTGCGTGCGCGCCAGGCCCGGGGACACGGACAGGGAGTGGGACGCGGACAGGGTCCGGGCCGAGCCGCCAGCGAGCCCTGCGCCGTCAGGAGCCCGGCATTGCGGCTCGCACTGCGGCCGGGAGTGCGCCGACTGCAGGCGGCCTCCTGGACAGCCGCCAAGCGCAAGCTTGCGCGCCTGCCACATCTGGAAAGGCTTACAAATGAGCCAACGACACACTCGCGCAGCTCTCGAGCTGCCTTCGTGGCTATCGAGATGATTCTAGCTTCCTGTGTAATCCAATCACTTGACTAGGTCCCTGCTTGGCTGTTCGTCTATTAAATAACATCTCTCCTTTCCTGGCAATCCACGTAACCTTGCACTTTGGAGGAAAAGCAGGGTGGAAGGCAAAAAAGTGATAGAGGTTGAGGAAGGGTGGCAGGTAGGGTGCTCTTCAACTTTCAAGATTAATTCTCATTCAAATTCGCATTTGATTACCTCATTTGTGTTTTGTTAACTCATGGTTTTAGAGTAGGATGTTTAACAGACAGGGAGTTCAACCTTTACTCCCACGTGGGCGTGGGAATGAAGCTGTATGGCAGCCATGAGCATCCTGCTGACCAGTCTGGAGTCTCTCTAGGAAATGGGTACCCGAGTCCTAAATGAACTATTAATCAGCGCCTCATATTTCCCCTCTGACTAGACTCCTACTTACAGTCAGTGGTTTAATCAAATAATTCTTGGTTTTGCCTCTAAATAAGGTTCAGATGTCTCCTGGTTCTGTGAATCTTTCAGTTCCAAGTAAGCAGACGTCATCATTATAATTGCACATCAAAATTCTCCCCCAAACAATAAAAAAGTGCCAACACTGTGAAATCAAAATATGAGCCAACTGCTTCTTTTGCAAGATATGTCAAGTTTCTAAAATGCCAAATAAATCTATTTCTCTGCCAATGAATTTGGCTGATTTTCTGCTTTTTAGTGCATTTTTAACCTTTTTTTTTTTTCTGTTTCTTAAATCCCATCTTATAACTTTCAAGTTTTGGCATGAAATATCTAAGGGCCGGTTCATAACCTTTATGAAATTAAATAATGCTGTAAAATCATTTGGTAAATTGCCAGATACTGAACACATTCTAATCATTATCATAATTATTTATATTCATAAAAGTAGTTTCAACCCACATTGATCTCTGGAGTGTCCAAATTTCTACAGCATGTATCCTCTTTCCCATCAACTTTGACAAATTAATCGTACAAAGACTGATAATTAAAATAGTAAGAAGGTGCTCACAAGTTACAAGTAATACTGTTACTACTGCTTGTTAGTACACCATGAGTCCTAAATTGTATTGTTTCCAAATCGTTAAAGCTCATGAGTATCCTTGAGGCTGTGGTTCTTGGTAGACATCTACTCCTTCGCCCTACTGCTGGGCTGGGTGTAGATCGGGAGGCAACGAGCACCCACTGCAGGGGGATACAGACCCCAGTGCCTATGATAGCCAATCCTAAGGGAAAATTTTCCATTAATGATCACCTAACACCAAGTTCCATTTTAAACAAAATGTGTATGTGTGTGTTTCCCCTTTAAAGAAATCTGAGCACCTGGAAGCAGGCTGGTGCATTTCCTGGTCAGGCTGGACAGAAGAGGTGGACATGGACACCCTTTTGCAGAGGAACAGCAGGAAGTACACACTGCGCAAGTACTGAACCACGAGCTGTGCCAGGCATGGGGACGCTGAGGATAAAGAAGATAGCAACTCAGCCTTTGAACAGGAGAAACCACACTGACCACAAGTAATTTCAAAACAATGTAATAAGTTCCATGATAGAAGCATGTGCAAAGTGTTCCTGGGTACACACAAGAGAGGGGAAAAAACATAGCCTGGATTCCTAACTCTTCCTACTCACTAATCTCACCTAAATTTCTAATCTAGATCTACAACAATGTCAGGGATACACAATCATCCTAGCAGAAATATCAATAGCTGACTGTGTGAGTCATGAATGATGACTGACTATAATGGCGCAAAGCTCTGCCATATCTAAAAATGAAAGGAAAGGGGAGAAAGAAAGGAAAAATAACATTTACTGAGTACCTACGACATACCACAAACTCTACTAGCACTGTTTATAAACCCATATAGAGAGATAAACCAGTATAGGTGTTATATCTCTTCTTCAGAGATTAGGAAGCTGAAGTTTAGGGAGAAGAAACTTGAGAAAGGTCACATGGTAAATGGCAGATCCAGGATTCACAACCAGAGCTGTCTGTATCTTGAGCTCATTAAGTCTTTAATCAATTTCTTTGGTCATAAATTAATGATATTGATGAAAATGATCCATTATTAGTGTAATCATGCTAAGCGATGGGCCAAAACTCCTTAATCTTAGTCGAATAAAATCATCCATTGGACCCATGATGTGGAAGAAGCCCGGGTCTCAGACGGGTTTTGGGGGGTGCCCAGCTATGGAATTCAAAGGGCAATGAGCCAAGAGAAGCAAGGTGTAGTCAACACATACATTTTAATGATAGGCACCAAGGCCTGGTCTCCAAAGTGTTCCAAAATGACCCTCCTTCTTTTCCAGGACAATACTTATTATTCTTTGTAACTCATTTTAGCAGGTATTGGAAAAATCTACTTATTCTAAAACAGGTTTCACTGGTAGGTTGATCCATAGACCTAACCTATCTAACAGGTTTTATGTTTTTTTTTTTTAAAGGAAATGTGCCAACATAAATGTAACTTTTATTGGCAGACTATAGGAGAGGAGGAGCACAGCTAAATATCATCCAGCAGAAAGGGCTTTAATTAATGATTTTACCAGAATCCCACACAGGGCTAGCAACTTGGCCCTCATTTTTGAAAACTCATTAAGTCCAAATTTCATTGCAAGGATATTTCAACTCGTTATGGATGGATTTCAGCCACATATCATGGGGATTGTGTAAAAACCACTTTAATACACAATCGATTTTAAGTGATTTTTTTGCTTGATTTCTGTATTTATTGGTCATTAGAAATATTCCATACAGAAAAATTGCTCTGTAGAATCCACTGTTTGTAGAATAATTCCTCAAGTTGTATTTCTACAAATTTTAAATAATCTAAGTCTTTTGAAACTGTGAGAGGTGAGGGCAGTATGTGATAATTAGTGTTGGCTCAACTTGGCAGATGGGGAAAGTGGGAATATGAGAAGTTTGCTGGTTTCTCTGAAGATCCCACTGGGATTTATAAGACAAAATGAGAATAGCCACATAATGCTTTGACAGCTTCTCACTTCCTTATTTTTTATGATAAAGAGCTAGTGTTAGCCTTTGGTGGGGCTGCTCTCTGACCTGGGAGAGCTTTGCAAACTCTCCCAGATCCCTGGAGAGCAGAGATTCTTGTATAGTCAGCTAGAGATTCTGGCTCAAGTATGTCCCTAATATTTTCCATCTAAGAAAAATATTTGGCAGTGTATTATAAATTTTATCTAGTTTTGTCTAAGTTATAAATTTTGTCTTTTTACTGCAAACAAAAATTTTAATGTCATAGTGTTTCGAGGTCCCATTTGCTTTGATCTAGTGTTAGGGACACCTCACTGTCCACGTCTGTGTAGCATAAGAATGGTCTTAGAGCCACTGCATTTGCTGATGCAACTCATTCAAGCCTTCTTTAGAGCAACTAGAACATTCAGGACTACCCAAAGGGCTGAGAGTTTCTATCATAATAACGGGAACAATGATGGGAAATGGAGAGTTTATTGAGTCACCACCATGCTTGGATCTGGGTCTTTAGCACGGAAAGGAAATTATTAAAACTCTATTTGGCTGAGCCCTATGAGCAACGCAGCTCTGCATCAGCACACCAGGCTCCGTGAGTGGCTGTGCCTACACTGGCATAACAAGTCCGCCTAAGGGGTGGCAAGTCCACAAAAACAGAATTCTCCATTGAGTGGGCATCCAAAAGCCCATGACAAAGAGAATTCACAGTAAGAAGCCTTTGCAACTCTGAGGAATGTGTATTTTCTGTGTACTCCAATTAATAACACCTAGCCTGTAGGGTATGTGTTGCAGATGACTGTTTTGATTTTGAAATGTTTATTTAATACGACCATCTTTAGCACATTGCTCTGGTACAAGTAGAAATTTTACTTCTTTAACTGTTTCTACATCTGGATCCATAAGGATTATATTGAATTTGGTTGAGAATCTCCTTTATGATGAATTCTGTTAAATATTCTTAACCAGAAGGCTTAGGTCAAGGTTGTTTATACTGTTTGTTAGGTATCTATTGATGCCTGATGGACCAATAAGCCACAATGATAATTTTCTTTAATTCTTTCATCTCTGACCTGGGGGTAGACAAGATTTCCCTTAGAAGGTAAAAAGAAATCCTTAGAATCTATGTCTATAAGCATGCGTATAGATCTTTAAATATTTATGTTTTTGGCCCTGGCTGGTGTGGCTCTGTAGATTGAGTGCTGGCCTGCGAACCTAAGAGTCACAGGTTCGATTCCCAGTCAGGGCACATGCTTGGATTGAGGGCCGATATTTCTCCCCCATCCCTTTCTCCCTCCCTTCCACTGTCTCTAAAAATAAATAAACAAAATATTTAAAAATGCTTATGTTTTTGTCTAATGTACAAAGTCCACAAGTATAATAATCTATGGATATGTTATAGATAATTATAACTGTATATATTGAGGTTTTACCCTCAGGAAGTTTTACTAACAGGAGTTAGTAATCAAGGAAGTTCAATCTTTCTCTGCCACTACTGATATATACCAAACCCACAGTCTTTCAGAGTAAGATAAATGCAGAGTAATACTGTCGAGTGAATGTGTGACAGGAGGCTGTGGAATAGCATAAGAAGTAAATATTAGGAACAAGAGGAGGAAGGACTTTTCTTCTTGATTGATGTAACAATACCTTATTTCCTTTTTCACTGTGGAATCTCATTACTATCTACGCTTCCTGAAACAAAATTTTCCACTGAGGCTGAGAAAAGTCACCTGTGAGAAAGCAAACTGCTACAGGCTGACTGTTTTTTGTTCCTCCCAAATTTGTCTGTTGAAATTGAATCCCCAGTGTGATGGTATTAGAAGGTGGGGCCTTTGGGAGGTAATTAGGGCCTGAGGGTGGAGCTCCCATGAATGGGATTGATCCCCTTATAAAAGGGACCCCAGAGAGCTAATCTACCCTGTCTGCCAAGTTAGGACATAGGAAGAAGATGGCCCTGTCTGCACCAGGAGGGGGGCTTCACCAGACACTGAATCTGTGACCAGTGCCTTGACCTTGGGTTTCCTAGTCTCCAGACTGTGAGAAATAAATTTCTGTTGTTTATAATCCATCGAATTTATGGCACTCCATTACGGCAGCTTGCTAAAGAGGGAATTGACTAGATTGACGATGACTCTGTTCTGGAGTGGGTGTGATGGGTGTGATGGGTATCAGAATCACACAGGCTTGGGCCTCACCTCTCCTGTAGGACTGGAACAAAATGGGTGAATAACTCTGCTGGTAGACAGTGTCATTCTGCTTCTAAAAAACATATCTCAACAGAATCTTAACTGTTAAAAAAGCTGGTTGTTTTTATACTTTACTCAAGCTATTTTCAAGTTCCTTTTAACATTTTTTTTTTTTTTTATGTTCATTCGTTTTGGTTACTTCTCTCTCAGTTATTTCTTTTCCATTTTCTTAGTTGACTCCGGTTCTCTATCCTGGAATTTTGGGCAGAGACAGGAAATAAAAGATACTAGAGGATGGAAGGAAGAAGAGTGACACACCCCAGAAACTTTTCTCTATGGAAAGACTTCAGATTTTCTTTTATGACATGAGGGAAGGTTAGAATATTTTTAATTTCTGTAGAAAAATCAACAAGAATATCCCACCAATACCAATGCTAAAGAAATAATATGCCTACAGCTTATATTGCCTTAAGAAAGAATAGGATCTCTAGTGGTAAAATAAATTTTAGATATAGCTATAACTAGGAAAAAAAATTTTCCTTTTTGTTATTCCTCATTTTCTTTTATCTTTCTGTCTTCCTTTTATCCTCTTATTCTCCCATCCTTTATTCTTTAAAGGGTAAAGAATATATCCCCACATATTATTAATTAAAGGAGTTCAGCATTATGATGTAGAATTACAGTAATGTAATTTCTCTTTTGTGATTCGATGAATACTTGAATTGCTTTTAAATTGTGTTTATTTCAATTCCTATAGCTAATTTATATATCTTTATATTGAGATTGGGCTCCCATAAAAGTAACCATTTGCTGCTTCTGAATTATAAGGCTTCCTTCTGAGGAACAAACAAAGAATTCAAACATTTGATTTTACCTTCGTGTAAATTTACTTCCATGAATCTCCATGGAGAATGCCAGATGTGATTATCCTTTGGATTATAATGATTGTCAATAATCTCAAATATCATGCTACACTAATAATAAAATCAAAAGCAATTATGAATAATGGTTGAGTGGTGCCCTGAAATATACACAGTCAAGGATAGTTTAAAAGTCAGACCAAATGGGAACCCAACTATTTTTCTATGTTAATATAACCTATTGATTACACCCTTTCTACCATATTTTTAATAAATATCATATGGTAATCAAAAGATTACCAGTATCAATAGGGTCAAATGTTTTTGTAAAAAGCTGCTTTACATGTTGACATAGCTTTTGTCCATGAAGGGATCTTCCTGATACACACACACACAAAACAAGGTATTATAGGAATTGCACAATAGGTAATGCAGAACTGTGATCTCTGAAAACAAGGTAAATACAAATCGTACTGCTCTGGGGTAATTCTTGGGCTACAGAGCAGAGAGAGGAAAACCAAACATAACCTTGCAGTCTTGTGGAGACAGAGCTCAGAGCTGATGGAGACTAAGGCAGCTAGAATTTGCAGGTTAGGTGCCAAAGAAGAGGGAGCAGTACGGAAAGTGAGCTCTGAGGATCTGCTGAGGACCTCCCAAATTTGGTAGGAACAAAAAAGTCTCCCAAGCTTTTGACTGACATGTTATATACTTACCTATCAGTCAAAATATTTACATACTTACATACTTACTATCTGCACAGGTGTCAGAAGCAAGTCTCCCAAGATGGGGAAAGAAGTTTGGGGGTCAGTAGGCAGATTACTTCCTGGAGCTTCTACAGGACTGGGGTTCGTTTCTGTTCCCTCCAGCCAGTGTGAAGAGGCTACACGCAATACAGGGCATTGGGGGAACCCCCAGAGGAGTCATGCTTCAGTAGTGGGGCTAAATTTACCCTAGGATAATGACTAGCCTGGACCTTCCAGCAGAAGGAAGAAAACAATAAAGATAAGAGCAGAAATCATGAAACTGGTTATATGCAAAGGTCAATAAAATTGATTAATCTCTAGTCAGATTAAGTAGAAATAAAAAGTGAGTTTAGCATGATTACAGGTTTCAAAAGTCAACATACAAAAATCAATTGTATTTATACATACTGTGATGAATAATTAATAATTAGAATAAGGAAGTACCAATTACAACATATCAAAAAATATGAAATCCTTAGAGTTAACAATATGTGTACAGAACTTGTACATGGAATGCCATAAAACATTGCCAAGAGAAGTTAAGATCCTGAGTGAACAGATACACCTGCTTGTGGAGCTGTAGGCTCAGTATTGTCAGGGTGTCAATTCTTTCCATACTAATCTACAGAGCTGACATACAACCAGATGAAATTTAAGTACGGCTCTTTTTTGAAAACTGACCAGTTGATCTTAAAATTTGTATGGAAAGACAAAGGATCTAAATTAACCAGAAAGATTTTGAAAAAGAAAAGCAATGTCGCAGGATTTATACTACCTGATTCCAAGACTGACTACACATGCACAGTGATCAAGACGGGATGGTACTGCTTGAGAGATAGACACGCAGACTGATGGACAGAGTGAAGGTTCCAGAAACAGGTCCATAGTACCTGCTCAGCTGATTTTCGATAAAGATGACAAAATAAGTCAATTGGGTAGGATGATCTTTTTCAACAAATGATGCCGGATAACCATATGGAAAAAAAAAGGGAAACTTAACCCTTCCCCTATACCTTACACACACACATTAACAACTCAATTGAAAAAAGATAAATGGATTCTATGGCTAAACATATCACAGAAAATATGGAAGTGATAAAATCCATAAATAGAGTTCAGGGTTCAAATATTGATATTACTGAAAATTCTCTGAGAAAAGCAAATTATCAGAACTCTGAATCTTTGAAAATCAGATGTATGTCTTCACAGAGAGGGGGGAGGAAATTGCTGCTTAGAGAATGATGGCTGGTTTAGAATATGTACGTATTGAAATGATGCACCCAGTGCTGTGTCGTTGGAACAAATTGTATGAGAGAATTTTATAAGAGGGCACTTCAGACGTTATCAATAATAAAATATATTCGAATGGTATCATGAAAAACTCATCCTATGTAGAATAATTAATAATATCAATTCATGTAATATTATTAGTATTGGCATGTTATTAACCAAAACAATAAAAATGGTTTAACTCAGTAGTGATAGGTTATTATTAGATTGCATCAATATATTATGATATACTATTTGGGAAGGTGTATTATTTGTTTTCGGGGCACCTAATGGAACCTTTAAAATGCTTACTTAAGCAAATAGGTATTTTTCTAACACTAGCAGCAAAAGAACATACAATTTTCCCAGCCTTTTCCTGATAAAAAGTAAGCCAAAAATCTCTTTTCAAATATCTAAACAAGCCAAAACAACCACTTGCTCTTCTGACTAGCATATAAAAAGATAAAGAAAGATAAGTCAGGAAAAGAAAGTTCAACATAAAAGCCTTGACAAAAAATAAATTGTGGAAGATGGAACACCACCATTTGTTTGCATAAATTAAACTTGTACGGGGGCGGGGGCAGTGACAGTCTGCAAACTTCGCCTGAGAGAGGACATCTGTAGGGCAGGTCACGCATACTCCTGTTTGAGGCAAACGAGCAGATGGGGAAGGACAGTGAAGAGTTTTAGCAAGTGCTTCTTTGGGACAAATTCCATTATTTTTAAAGATGTGGGAACACCCTCATTAATAGATTTAAGAAACACAGCAGGGGCCAAAGAAAGCTGGAGCTCGTGCTGCTTCCATAATCTTGGAGACTTCAGAGTTTTTTCTTTTTTTAATATATTTTATTGATTATACTATTGCAGTTGCCTCATTTTTTCTCCCCTTTATTCCCCTTCATCCTGCACTCCCCCTCCCACCAACATCCCCTCCCCTTAGTTCATATCCATGGGGTAGAACATATAAGTTCTTTGGCTTCTCCATTCCCTAGACTATTCTTAACCTCCTCTGGTCTATTTTGTACCTACCATCTATGCTTTTTATTCCCTGTACCTTTCCCTCCAATTCCCCCCTTCTCCTCCCCACTGATAACCCTCCATGTGATCTCCATTTCTGTGATTCTGTTCCTGTTCTAGCTGTTTGCTTAGTTAGTTAGTTAGTTAGTTAGTTAGTTAGTTAGTTAGTTAGTTAGTTAGTTTGTTTTTAGGTTCAGTTGTTGATAGTTGTGAGTTTGTTGTCATTTTACTGTTCAGATTTTTGATCTTCTTCTTTTTCTTAGATAAATCCCTTTAACATTTCATATAATAAGGGCCTGGTGGTGATGAACTCCTTTAACTTGACCTTATCTGAGAAGCACTTTATCTTCCCTTCCATTCTAAATGATAGCTTTGCTGGATAGAGCAATCTTGGATGTAGGTCCTTGCCTTTCATGACTTGGAATACTTCTTTCCAGCCCCTTTCTTGCCTGCAAAGTTTCTTTTGAGAAATCAGCTGATAGACTTGGGAGTTCTGACTGTAGCATCCCCTCGCATCATTATTCAGCTATTGAGTTCCCTGGTCTCTGAGACAATTCAATCTGTGGCCAATGGCTGTCCGGGATCTAGTTGGATGGTCATAGCTGAGCACAGAAATAAAGAGGAAGCATTTAGAATATTCTTAGAATATGTGATTTGATGGAGTAATCTTATGTCTGATGCATTTAATGATAAAACACTTTGGCTTCCATTTTAACATGTTTTGTGTCTCCCCCCTGCCCAATTTTATTTTTCTAGTAATCTGTTTTCATAATATTTTTAAATGATATGTGTCCAGGAGAGGTTGAAAAACTGGACACCATAAATAGTTTAGGGCACCCCGCTGTAAATAGGTGTATGAAATATCCAGAGGAGAGGATTGCTCTAGTATTTCGGTGACTGCTACTTTTGTTTTCTTGTGTTTAAATTGAGAAAAAGGTAAAACACTGTTTTGCAAAGTTTTTAATCAGGCTCTGAATCAAATAATTGTTAGTATTTGCATATTTCTTGCTGCTTATTAGTTGTGGTAGATCACAATAGTATTGTTAATATCTCTCGTTAGAAATTGAAAAAAGAGCACCTTTAAATAAAATGGGACTATTTTTGTCTCTGGGATCGCATGCGCAATGAGTGGTTCACATCCCACACAAAACTATACAGATCATCGATGACGCAAGAACATTGAAAACAGCAACATTAAAAATAAATAAACAAAAGGATGGATGGTGGCAGGAAATATAACTGGAAATTTGGTCATAATCATGAAATATTCATTCTAAGGTAAACGTTTTTATGTAGCTGATTTTAAGAAATGGTTACCATTTCTTAGGAGAATGATTTGCTCTAAATTCAAGTTAGAAAATTAGAAATGTTTATAAGCAGCTATTATCTTTAGTTCTCTAAATTCATGTTATCTCTTTTCTGTTTTCATGGTGTCACTTGTTATTTGTTTTTATGGCCAATGGTTAAATTATAATAAAGGAGATCTCAGGTTTTAAAAGTGTTTCACCAAAAATAAAAGCATAAATGAAAATGTTCTGATTTTTTTCTAACCTTGTCACTAAATCTCCTACGAGTATACATATTAAAAGTCCTTGGTCAATAGTGATAATAGTTGTCTAATGGATTTCTGGTATTGTAGTATATGTTTAAAATATAAACCTGTTTCTGTCTCTGTTTCATTGACAACTAAATAAAGAGTTAAAACCAAAGATGTCTGGATTTTTGCAGCTGGGATAATAACTACTGATTAACTTAATAAGATACTATTACTAGTAAAAATTGTAATCACTCTCCAAGGCCTGTCGGAGTCTGGAACCTTCCCATTTTCCCACTCCTCTCTCCTTGCAAACACAAACTCTGTGCTCCAGCTGGCCATGCTGTACAATTACATCACTGGGCCTTGTGCATTCCCAGTGTCCAAGCTTTGCCGACATCGTTTTGTTGCCTAGAAATGTCTCAGCTCTTCCTTCTCGGATCTTCAAGGCCTTCTTTCCCCGCCCCGCAATCCTTGCTATACCACTCAGCTCACATGACCTCTCTCAGCTAAATGTCTAGAGTCTCCTGTATCTTACCATTTGGCTTGAACCATGTTTCTTGCTCAGCAGGCTGGAAGCATTCTCAAGGTCTAGAACAAGGAAATCCTGAGACAGCTACACAGGAGAGGCAGAAAAGGGAGCACACATAGTAACATCACTTGTTCCAAGTTCCTTTCCCCTTTATCACTGACGCCTAACTTTCCAGGGGAGGAAAGAGGAAGTGAGAGAGGAAGGTTAAAGAAGAGAATTGGATGGGCTTAGATGAACTTGGCGGATGGATAATACATTCCACCGAGGGAGATTGCAGCCTTTCTAAAGAATCAGTAACATTTACGTCTGTTTGCAGCAATATACGGCAGCAATTTTTCACTGTCACTTGGGCTGTTTTTAGAACTACAGAATTGCAAATTAAATTAAAACTGCCTTTTCCCTAAGGCATTCCATCCTTCTGCCATCCATCTGCCCAAAGTCACCCTGGACAGTGGTTTACTCTGGTCTCCCAAACACCCCCACCTCGCAGTGATCAGGATTCCTGTTAGAGGCGTGGTTGAGAACACCGGATAGGTTATTCCAGCACGAAGTTTACCGCTGGGATATGAGACGAGGAGGTGCAGGACTGCAGAGAAATGTATATATTAAACAAGAACCTGGTCCAAATAAACATCTTCTTATTGAATGTGCGTGGTGGGACACACAAGTTCTCATTGTCTAGCCTCCATTCTTTTTCTCACCCTATCACATCTGCATATGAAATTATTTTTACTGCTTTAAAATGTTGGTTTTTTTTAGTTGATTGCGTAATGATTGGGTTGGCTAATGACAAATATGTGAAACTACATAGCAAATATTCTAAATTACATAAAAATGATATCAGTGAGTACTCTGATACAAATATGTAACTATTTCTATATGCTATATGATATTAAGTTCCACTGAGACAAAATAAACTTTCATGTTGAAAGATTAAGACCAATGTTAAACTCTTATAATAATAATTAAAATTATTGTGTTTACCTAAGGTATTTTAAAAATATAATTCCATGGATTGGCTCAGATATTTATATTTTATTGCTTATATCACTTATGTAAACACTTAGAGAAGTGTATGTAAAGCTAGAGAATCTCAAAAACACTGTGAAGTCTTCCCTTGCTCTTCTTCCTTGCAAAAACAAAGCAAAACCCCGAAGCCCCTAAGGGTTAAAAATTTTCACTAAAGAAAACAAAAGGGAGGTAAGCTGAAGTCATGGGAAATGGTAGGGAGAAAGCAAGCAAGAGGCTGGAAACCTACCACAGATGGAGCGAAGATTTTCCAGATGTGGAATTCTTTCTCCGCATCAGTGCTGTTAACTTGGCTCACTTAGGTTCTACCAGGAAAAAACAAAACACAACTATGGTTTCCTCCTAACTTTTATCTGTAATCTAACTAAGCGTCCTTTGCTGAAATGTTATATTTTGTTTCCTTCAGGAAAATGTCTTGATAACTGTAGTTTGCAGTTATTTTTTAAAAGCTGGCTTACATTCTAGAGGGGAGTGCCTTTGGAACGTGCGAAGACGTTTGCATGCGTGCTGGAGTGTCTCCATTTGGAAAGACATTTCTCATGTGTCTTTGTCACAGTCCCCATGTCCATGTCACAGAAAGGCCAGGGTGCCCCCTGCATAGGAGGAGAAGAGGGTCACTGCTCAGTTTATGTTCTGGTGTTGGGGACCATCCTGAGTAGCTGCAGGATAATGAGTCCCATCTTGGAGTTGGGCCACATGTTAGAGCTACATGACTTCTTTTCTTAAAGTCCCCCAAATTTGGTGCTCAAAAATATTAAAAAGTAAAAAAATGTTTTCATGATATAATAAATAATCCAGTTTCCTGCTATATCGAAGTTCTAAAATACCAAAAGCTTACACCCCCCTTTGGCTCACCTGGCTGATCTGTGTTTTTCATAGATGAAACCCACTACCTTTATTGCTGCAGCTGCAATGCAGCCATTGGAGACCTTCGAGGAAAACCATCATGAAAATGCCCCCATGTTTACATGTGTGATTTTTTAAAAAAATCAAAAAATACTAAGTCATAGAATACAAGTAAGTCTAGTAGAATTCTAATATCTTTCTTTTAAAGATAGTTTATTTAAAAAATGCATCTAGTGTCTCACCCCTGTCTGTTTGTTTATGTTCTCCCCATTTGGTTTTACAATGATAACTACTATTATTTGATATCTCACTAATTGTATTTGGTGGAACGAGTAGAATGACAGGCTCAGGATGAATTTAAGTGATTTTAAGAAGGAGATAATTTATTTGGTCAAGGGGAAAAAGAAAACCCATGAATCTCACAAATGTTAAGAGACGACGGTACTCCTGTGGAGAGTGCGGCTGATGGTGGTGCATGTGTGTTCTGTGGGCTGCAAGGCAATTGGAAATAGCAATACAGTTCTGTAGCCTAGGAAGTCAGTGTAACTGTGACAAACCATAATGTCATGGAATAGTCACTATATACTTAGTTCTTGCTAGGTCTTAGGGAGTATAACAAATCAAATAGGAAACGAATGTAGGTCCTGTTTCATCACTGAGGTTGCTTATGATAAATTTGGGGGACAGGACAGAAACCCAGAATGATTAAAGACATCAAGTGAAATTAAATAATCAACTACTGCTGATTCTAATTGTATATTAAATAGGCATTTGGAGAAGTATGCCTAGTCATCTGAGTGTAAGGAGCTCATTCCCATTAGGAGCTACCAAAAGCCCGAGGTGTGGGGATGCAGAGGTATTCTACATGTGCGGGAGGGAGGCCTCCTGGGAGCTGGAGCGGACACCCATGCAGTCACCTGGGACGGGAGCATGCACTGCCTCCCTCTCTCTCTCTGGTTTGCATCATCTCTAACGCCTCTGTCTTGGCCCGACTGCTTCATTGTCCTGCTCTTTTTTGCAGAATGGTTTCTACTGTTCCTTCACCTCAGTCTATGGGAACTTCCAGTTGATGCACCTGCTGCAGTTTGAACTGAGTCTTCCTTGCTCATAATTTGGGGGGGGGGGAGAGAGGGAGAGAGAGAGAGAGAGAGAGAGAGAGAGAGAGAGAGAGAGAGAGAGAGAGAAACCCGGTCACTGACAAGCCAATGTATTCTCCAGCCTTCAGTCAAGTCAGTGTAAGTGTCTCTGGCCATCTGTTAGGATAACGGGTCACAAAGCACATGGGCTGCTCCTTTTAGGGAAGAAGATGTAATGAGCAATGAAACCTGTCTGACTCAAAGGAGAAGTAGAGCAATTTCAGCAGGCTTTGTGCAAAAAGCGGCACTCAAGTGAATCCGTGAAGAAGGAATGTGATTTGGAGAAAAAAATAACAGAAGAGTATTTTGGGGACAGTAAACTTCAGGAACAAAGGCATAAGAACAGAAGTATATAGACCAGGGGCATCAAGCTCATTTTCATCAGGGGCCACATCAGCCTTGAGGTTCGCTTCAAAGGGCTGAATGCATAAACTTTAGGACTGTATAAACTTAACTACTCCTTAACTAGGGGCAAGGAGCTTGGTGCTGCCACTGGGTAGAAACAAGGTGCCGGGCCAGATAAAACACGGTAGAGGGCTGGATTCAGCCCTCCGGCCTTGTGTTTGCCCCCCATGATATAGATATATGAATTATACAAATCATTATAGTTTTATATATATTTTAATGTTTTTATTGTATTTCCCATTGCCATTTGGTCCCCTTATGCCCCTCTCACCCCCCAGCTCCCCATAATCATCACTCTATTGTCATGCTCATGTATAGTTTTATATTTTTTATCATATTTTTACTAGGACACTTAGAGGTGGGAGAAATGCTGGTGTTAGGCATGAAGAGGTAGAAGAAGCATCAGTTTGGGAGCAAAAGAGATTCATGTTCTGAGTAGCTTAGTGAGAGTTAAAGATAATGTAGAGGAAGCATCTAGCGCTCTTCTCAGTGGGTACACAGTAAAGAACAGCTATTGATAATATATTTAGTAGTGGTATTTTTCTTTTGGAAGCTTGAAGAAATTCCAAAGGAGAGAAGTGAAGTAATCAAAATCAATGGCTAAAGAAGAAAAGATAAAGGTTCATTGTAATATCTGTTATGATTAATGTTTTAAAAAAGTTTTTATATTAAGAGTATATGAAATAAGTTCCCCTAATTGTGGTATTTCCATATGATTGAATATTATTCATTGCTGAAAAAAAAGGAACCATCAAGTCATAAAAAGACATGGAGGGTCTTTAAATACATATTGTTAAGTGAAAAAAAACCCCCAAAAAACCCAACCTGAAAAGGCTACATGCTGTGCTACCACAGTAACACAAAGAAGAGTTTCCCTGCCCTAAAAACCCTCTGCACCCCATTGATTTGAGACTCCCTTCCCCCAACCCTTGGCAACCTGTGATCTTTCTACTGTGCCCATAATTTTGCTTATAAACAAATGTCATAGTTTGAACTGTACTTCCCACTCAGTTTTTCTGTAAATATAAAACTTCTCTAAAAAATAAAGTATTAATTAAATAAACCTTGTCAGGTGCACAGCCCTCTGCCAAGTGACTATTAAAAAGATGCTTAAAAGACTAGTGGGATTCAAGGCTGAGACAGATAAATCCCTCAAGGGACGATGACAATCCACATACAATCAAGTTGAAAATGACCAGTACAGGCTGTACATGCGGTGGATGTATCATTCCAGAAAGGGTAAAGTTCATATGAGCAGGAGATCACAGAAGACTTCACAGTGAAGGGGAGACCGAAATGAGACTTTGGGGGATGAAGGAGTTAATTTCTGGAAGGGAAAATGGAGGAACATAGGTCAAGTTATGCAGAAGCAAACTCAGGAGAAAAGTGTGGTTGCTACCATGCCTTCAGAGGAAAGTACATGTTAGTGGAAGATGGGAGATAAGGTTGGAAAGGAAGGGTAAGGTCAGTTATGGAAAAATTTTTTTGTCCGCCTGACGAGTCTTGGCGTTTAACCACTGCACACAGCATAGTTGGTTGAAAGCATTCTGGACTGGGTTGCTTGTGTCGAACCCTGCCTTGGCCACAGTGTGACTCTGGGTATTGGAGGAAACCTCTTGCTCAGGTTCCTCATCTCTGTAATGTAGAAAACAGTAACACTTACCTTATAGGGCTGCTAGAGGATCAAAAGAGTTCATATCTACCAAGCACTTAGAAAAGTGCAGGCACAGAATAAATGCTTGCTGTGATACATTCAAACATTCATTCAACAAACATTAAGTCAAAAACACCTGAAGATACTGGCATTACATGAGTGCAAAGAGAATATCTGCTTTCCAGGAAGTCACAGCACAGCAGGAAAGCATTTGCCTAAACATATCCCAGAAGACCACAGACTTAAAAACGTAGGTAAATTCAAGAAGTAATAAACTGTAGTGTTATCCCTATTTATCTATTTCCTTAAATCCAGAGGAAAGAATTGATTTAACATTTATATTAAGAAGAAGTTTATAATATTAGCAGTTCAGAAAATGTAGTGGCTAGAACATTGTAAAAACCAAAATCAAAGAAACAAAATCCCATTATGATCGGCGAGGGAGGGCTTTTTGAGTTTGCTTAAACTTGTGAAACTCTGCGAGATCTTTCCTGATTATAGTAGTCAGGACAAAATGGCCTCTTAAATCCATGATGCACTCTTCTGCAATAGCCAGATGAGTGTGCCAACAGGATGGGCACTGGCCTTTTCCTGGGCAGTGGTTAATTTCTCATGACTGTTAATAATTGTTTTGGGTTTTCCATTTTGATAAGCTGTATCTCAAAATCACATCTTAATTCTGCAATAAAAATGTTTATGGATCAATCTGGAAGAGATATGGATTGAAAACTCTTGCCTATAGGGAAACAAATGAAAATCCTTCAAACCCATGGAAGGTCTGATTAGGTCATATCATAGTTAGACAGGTCAAAGTAATACCTTGTTATATGTACCTGTCCTAAATAAAGGTACCTCTGCCAAGAATTTAAAATCAATGTATTGGGATCTTGTGGGTACATATATGCCTTTGTATTCACATTATTAATAACAGTAACTGAATTGCAGACTGCACTGGGAACCCTACAAAGGCAAAATATTTGAAGCCATCTAAAAATGATCAGATATGATTTTCAAACTAAATGTAAGTTCTTCTATTGCTTTGTAAATACAATTGACAGAGAAGGCTTTTTCACAAATGGTTTTTCTTCAGAGAAAATTGAAAGTGACAAATTAATTTTTCTACCAATAAAAGGTCAATGTCAATTAAAGTACTGAAACGCAAACCCACTTCATTGGCCTGTATTGGGAGTTCACAGTCACCTCTTCATACCCCTGATAGAGATTCCTTCAAAGGATAAAGCAGGGGAACAAAGTGTGCATGCGACTTTTTGGAGGAAGAAATTTGTAGTTTGTCAAATCTTGTGAAAAGTCATGGTTGCTATAAGACTGGAGATTAACTGAGAGCCTGCATGAGCTGTTTGGTATGTCAAATGAATAGTTTAATTCAAAACAATTTCTTCAGCATCTGCTCTGGGCAACGTACTACACTGGGTGTGGGTGATAAAGATGAAAGGAGAACTTCATGCCTTTAAGGAACTCACAGCCTGATGTGGAAGATACTTCACAAACAGAGATATATCATAAGAATCATTCAATGCCATAGACCAATATAGCCACCACCCACAGTGATCCACCCAGCTATAGAGACCTGGGCGGATCACTCCTAGCATAGGGGTTAACATTCAAATAGAAACTTGTTAAAAGTGAAATTATCTTGTATCCATGTTGCTCAAATATAAGTGAGAAGAGAAGGAAATATGTTTGATGGGTTCTGGTGGCATAGGAGACTTAGTTTATGTATTTGGTAATAAACAAAATACCAACCAGAACAGTAAGAAAAGTATTTAGAAAGTTATCCACATTGAAAAATATCCTATGAATTCAAGATCTTTGCCATTTAAGAATAGCTTACTTATATTTTTCATGAATTCCTTGATACCTGAAAGCTAATATGTTTCCTCTCAACAGCCCGGTCAACCACAGCCAACTTTTCATGGATTAGTTTACATTAGGCTTCAGAAGAAATGAGAGGTTGTGTGCGGGCATACCCTAAATTCCTTCCTCATAAAAAAGCAGGCGAGCAGAGACCATATACTAAGAAAAGTGAAGCAAGTGGGTATTTATAAGCCATTAGTATAAAAAGAATGAAATCCATTTTCCGAGAGTGGAAGGGAATAAAGAATTTGGAATGTTGGCCAAGGCCCAGCCCGGCCAGATAAAGACAGTTTTCAGATCCCGCTGAATGCTGCAAAACAGCCGGGGGTCTTTGCAGCACAGAAAGTACTGTACTTAGAAGAGAATGATAAAACTCTACATGGGCTTTGGGGGCGTTCTGTGTACAGAGCAAAGCATTTTCGGATTTTTAAAAGACCTCACTTATTCATTTATTTACCAAACATAGAGCAACTACAATAATGTCAGGCATTGGGAGTCCAGGGTTGAATGAAACAAAATTCTGTCTCTCAGGTGCTTATAGCCTAGTGGCTGAGGTGGCACCAAAACTGTTCTAATTTATATCAAAATGGAAGCATAAAAAAAGAACAGTCTTTCAAAGGACACCTCTGAAACAGAGCAGTCCTATTTTTGTTTTTTCATCAAATCCTTTCGGATCTGCTGATATTGGAACATGGCTTTAGAGAGGAAGAGACTGCAGGTATAATCCTCTGAATCGAAGCAATGATAATCAGATTGGAGAAAGGGGAATATCTTTGCATTTTAGGTTTTCTTTTTGTCTTCTGCTTTTCCCTTCTCAGTGATCAAAGGCTGCCCCCCCCCCAAAAAAAAAAGAATAACAAAAGGTGTCACATCCAGGCTCTGTTATTTGGTAAGTTTACAAGGCGTTTGGAATGAAATTATGAAAACTCTGCTTTTCCCCCCTTACACGTTTGTCACAGAGAGAAGTATGGCTTTTTACGTTCTGCCTTACGAAGCCACAACACAAAGTTTGGGGAGACTGTGGATGTGTTATACACTTCCGAAAGCTATCTTTCACAAGTGTTTCAGGCTATAAACATTCACCGGATTTTTCACATTTTTTGGCCAATCAAATAACCTTGAGGCAGGATAACAAACATTCAAAGAAAAAAAATGACCAAGCAATGCAACCAAAGTCAGATTCTAAAGTCATCTTTCTCAGTACCATTTACATATTTGTGTGGGATAGAACACCAAAGAACACCATTAATTAGTTATCTGGTGGAGACAGTTGGCAATTGTGGAAGTAGTAGGAATAACGGAGGAAGGGGGGGTGTTCAAGTTTTAGGATCCTGTTAGCTTTAAATCATTAAGATTGATGCCAAAGCATCTTTGCAATTACAATATATTCATTAATGCGGATTTACAGAATACCTACTATGGGCTAATAGCTGTTTTAATTACAGGGCACCCAAAGGCAATAGTCCTGATCTAGAAAAGCTCATGGCCCAGAGTAGAGGGCAACACAGTGGGGCAAGATAATAGGACTGGAATAGAAAACATAAAATTTTCTAGGAACGTGGAATAATCAATGGCCAAACTGTCTGGAAAATAATTCATTAAGGAGGAGGTACTGTTCGATCTAATAAAACAAGTAGAATTTTCAAGATGAAGAGAGCAAAAATATTGTCCACTTTTGGCTAATGATAATGATCTATTTTCCACATGATTTAATTTTAGAATGAGAGATTTCCTATGTCTCCATATTATTACTTTTCAAATATGCCGAGAGTCACATTTTAATGACTAGAATGCGGTGCTAATTTTCTAAGTTACATACTTTTGTGCAATAGAGGACACATCTAAATCATAAGGATAGTTTTCTCCCCCATGTGGCTGAATGACATGAAGCTAAATTCACTTAGGATGAAGAGAAACACGGTCTATATTTTTTTCCGGAATAAGCTGTCTTTCCTTCTCCTTCTCCCTCTACATCTACTTATCATCTATATTTTTAAAAAGCCAATTACATGAGCTTGGCAGAAGTAGAAAAATATAGAGTTAGGAGGGGTTCTGTGGCTGGAGGTGGTAGCTGACGTGTAACACAGAAACTAATAAACATACACAAAGAAGTAGAAAGAAGAGAAAGTATTGGTAAGTATACCAGAAAACAGATGCCACCCTGGATGCATCAAAGAAAGTGAAGTCACAGAGCTATTTATAAAGGTGTAGGGAAACCACAAGGGCAAGAAGAGGGAATGGTTGTCAGACCCTGGAAACTTGTGTGGAAAGGGCCACCTAAGAGAAGCCTGCGCTGACTCCTCAGGAGGTCACAGTATCCTGCCAAGGATCTTCTTGATGGAATGGGGAAGACAGAAAGGAAGGCAGTCCATTGATTTTGCTGCCATCAGCCTCCAGGGCACAGGACTAGGAGATACAGGGTGTGGGATGGGGTGCATCTGAGAGGTGGAGTAGACAAATCCAGTGCAATTAATGATACTGTGTCCAGATTACAAATGTCGAGTGGGAAATTCTGACCTTATCCTTTAGGAAGGCAGAGAACACGATGAAGCAGGAATTTATGTTATCAGGTCATGATTTCAAAGGTCACTCTGGTGACTGTAGAGAGTGGACTGAGGCAATGACAGGTTAAGGCAGGGGAACCTGTCTGGGCACTGTAGCGAAGGCCCAGGGGAAAGCGAGGCCGCATTCAAGCAGTGGCAGGGAGAATGGACAAGGAGAAGCTGGTGTGGACAGGACTGTGTGCGGGTGGGGAGGGATTCCTTTTACCTTAAGGACTTGGGGTACAGGGAATCCTAGGGAAATAGCACACAGGATATTTATTTCTCAGGGACTAATCTTGGTGAAAATCAAAGATTATCTGTTCACAAGAGAGACTTCTGGTCTAATAGAGACAGGGATCTCTAATGAGAGTGTAAATATGACCAGTTCTGTCTATCCTGTGACAACCTCCATCTGGACTGATGAATTCCCTCAGAAGCTTGTGGAGAAAGGGATCTCTTTCTTTCACGGGGACAGCTGCTTAGCTGCTAATTGTGCCCTGAGGAAGTGTTTCAGGGCTCTGGGAGCATCATAGGTGGGCGACACAGCGAGCTTCCCTTTGGCTTGAACACATGATGGTTATAAGCACAACTAATTCCCATAAAACACAGCTACCATTTCGCAGGACCCACTTTGTGCCAAGCATTGTTGCTTTACAACAACAGCATGACAGCTTCTTTATTTATACTCAAGAAATGAGAAAACGAAGAGGCTGAGTCACTTGCCCAAGGCCACACGGATAAACAGCAGATGTGCTGGAGAATGTCCCAATGACAGGGGCCCACTCTTAAGGGGAACAGTGACTCCAGTGGCGTAACTAAAGTTATCTGAAAATTTATGTGTTGAATATGTTGATACTGTTGATACTTGTGTGATTAATTCTTGATTTTTAAAGAACAAATTAATTGTATTCTATTTCAGATCCTGAGAATGCACATTCTGATAGAGTTCCCTGAAAACAATATTTTTCAAATTTGATTCTTGTCCTGAGGAGCTTTCTGAATAAGCTGGGTTAAGGAATTCTTGAGAAGAAGAAAAGGAAGATACTGGCCGAGCAGAAATTCTCAAACAGAGTTGGAGTTCCTTCAGGGCAAGCACAAAGCCTTATTCATAACTGCTTCCTCAATGAAACCTAACATGATGCCTAGTCCATGTTTCTGTTCAGTAAGTTTTTGTGGAATGAATGAGCCAATGTGAGGCTGTTTCAAAATTGTTTCCCCTAGGAGTTTTTTTGCCATCACAAAGTGGGAGACAAGCAGCAAAACTGATTCCACTGGGCTTCATTCGCAGAACAACATGGATCAGAATAGATGTTCACTTAGAGGACACACAGGGACAATCGTGAAACTGCAATTCAAGAATTATTAATGGAATGCAACCAAAATGATTGCGTTTAGAGCTTCACAAAGGCTGGTGGAAGTTGGTTCCAGTTGGCTTGGATGAGAGGTCACACAGATTAAAAATAGGCTGTTTTAATAAGGAACAATAGGCTACATTCATTTAGCAAGACAGAAAAATAATGGCAGGCCTTAGGGGTGGGTATGAAGCTTAATCCTATTTAAGAACTCAATTAACCTCCAGAAGACTGAGTGGGTCCTCTGCCTTCATTGTCATTCCTCTATCTAGCAGAGCTTAAAAATAGAGGTGTATAAAGATAGGAATAAAGAGATTCACATTTGTATGTAAAATGCTCAAATATTTTTAGTATTTTAAATAGGGCATAATTAAGTTTAGGAATATAAGCATTAGATTGCTCAGACTGCTATGGTCCCTTGAAACTTTTTGGAATAAATCATTTTCTCTCTTGAATTATCAAATCTGTTACCATTATTAATTAAATAATCAAAAATAAGCCTTTATTTTGACACAAATTCACTAATACTTTTTAAAAAATATTTCTGCTCTGGCTGGTGTGGCTCAGTGGATTGAGCACCAGCCTGCAAACCAAGGGGTCACTGGTTCAATTCCCAGTCAGGGAATGTGCCTGGGTTGTGGGCCAGGTCCCCAGCTGGGGGTGCTCAAGAAGCAACCACACACTGATGTTTCTTTCCTTCTCTTTCTCTCTCCCTTCCCCTCTCTAAAAAATAAATAAATAAAATCTTTAAAAAAGTAATTTCTTTCTTGTGTTTATATTACCAAACAAAATTATATTTCTTTCTAAACAAACCAGCACATTCTCAAGAAATCTAAATAAAAATCCATTTTGGAGTAAATTCCAATCATTCTAATGTTTTAAAATATAGAAGCCAGGTTGTGCTCCAATCATTCCATCCAGGGCTAAACATCTGAGGTCAAGGTGCCTTGGACCTGAGTAGGTCATACAATATATATCGATTGGTGGGTCTCAGTTTCAGAAACCACCCTGTGGAACCTGTGTGAATGACATTTATGAACACTGCATTTGTGCCCAGTGGTATAGAAATGACCCAAAGGGATATTAAATAAAGAATGACATTTTTTTTGTTGTTGCTCTTGAGGAGGAAAACTTCCAGGATTATGATAAAAAGCAGTAGTTGCATTATATTTATACTCTCTGTCTAATCAGTTTCCTGTTGTAATAAATACATACTTAAAATACTCAAGAGGCATGACAAAATGAAGTGCTTCTCCTAATCAACCCGAAGGTAACTCTTTGGCTCTCCATCCCCTCAAGCAATGGCATTTCCATCCCTTCCCCCCCCTTCTCCACTAGCCAAGAATTTACATCCTAATTTCCTTTTTGGGGTATGAGAGATGTTGCTGATATTCTGGAACAAGATGACAATTTTGCCCTGTTACATACTTGGTTTGAATTGCAGCTAATCTTGGAGATTACATAGGATGTCAAGACCAAAGACAGAGGAGGACTTTGGCTAAATTCCATTTCCTTTGTGATGCAAATGACCACTTAACCATTTATTTTGTGTCCCAACTAGATAGCTGACACAATCTATTTGAAATATATGTTAGAGCTCTGGAACTGTAATTTTAATTTGTTTAATATTTGCAACTATTCCATGTAGTGCCACTGCATTGTTAAATTGAACAGTTTTCCTCTGGAACTGACTGACACGTGATGCCAGTTCAATATTTTCCTTCTATTCTGAAGGGTTACCTTTCAACCTATGAGACTGAAGCAATCAGAAACAGCCTGTCACAAAGAGAAAACTTTAGGCAAGGAAGGAGACGAACCATAAAAACTTCTACGTGCAAACTATGTAGCAGCACAAATAAGATCACTGAACTAGAAAGAAAAAATCCTCTGTATAAAAATCATATCAGACAAACTTCAATGCTTCACTATACAGTCAATTAAAGCCATAACACCTTCTTCTAGATGATACTGTACACTTTTAATATGGCTCTTAAAAATCACTAATGTCTAAGAACTAAGTATGCGCTTCAAGATTGAAAGCATACCTTTAATTTGTGTTTTTAAAAACTATTGTTATCACACAAGAAACATAAAGACAATATTCAGGAAGATCAACAGTCTTTTGAAAAGCATAATCCCACCAAGTCAACTCTAATTATTCATCATCTATGTTTCTCATCACTCCTTATCCATTTTTCCATACCATTAAGTAGTTATAACAATCATATAGAGCATAGAAAAATAGTATATTTTTTTCTATACAATTATCCATATTGCTTTGCAATTATATTTTTGATGGTACAGCATCAGCTTTAAATAAGTACATTTTTCTATGACTACTAAATAAGCTACTCAAGATTAAAAAATCAATCTTGATAACTATTAACAACCTATTTCCAACACCATTCTCAGTATACAAAACAACATCTTATTCTTTCAAGAAAAACGTGTTTGTCTACAAGAAGCACACATCTTACTCTAACAGGATGAAATGCTATATTAGAAAACCCCATTTTTTCTTACATTTTGAGTAACACAATGCATTTTTTAGTAATTCAACAATAATATTTACACAAAGATAGGTGAGATTTATACATTTTAGATATTTAATAAGATGCCCATATGAAGGTGAAAGGTTAGATAGGTAGGAAAACACAACCATGTGTCCACTTACCAGCCTTTTCCTTCTCTGAAATACCTGGAATAGCCTGAAAAAGAAAACAAAAGTCATATAATTGTGGTATTATCAGAAAGAAATATCAAATAACATTACTAGGAACAAAAGGAAGCAAAATTAAATAGAACTTGGGAATATGAAAATGAGAAGGCAGAGGATCTGAATAGACTTTTTTTTTCCCCAAAGAACACATTTAAGTGGACAATGGGAACATGAAAAGGTATTCAACATCATTAACTACCAGGGCAATGCCAATCAAAACTACAGTGAGATGTCACCTTACGCCCATTGGAAAGCCTGGGAAGTGAATATCACCCAGAACACAAAAAATAATGCATGTTGGTGAGGGAGTGGAGAAAAGGGAACACTTGTGCTCTGCTGGTGTGAATGTAAATTGGTGCTGCCACCATGGAAAACAGTATGGAGGGTGGGGGCTGGGTGGTGGTGGGCAAAAGGGGGTGTGAAACAGGACATCTGTCATGGATAATGTCAACAATAAAAATACTTTAAAAATTGGTAAAGCAGAAAACCACTGTATGATCCAGCAATTCTACTTGACTCTATTCTGGGTATACAGTCAAGTGAAATAAAAAGAGGATGGAGGTATATATATCTCACATCCATGTGTTGGCTGTTGTGATTAATGTTGCAGAGAACAACATGAGAGTGCAGATACGGGTATGATATATATAATAGAATAATAATTAGGCGGGAAGAAGGAGGAAATCCTGCCACTTGCAGTAGCATGGACCTGGAGGGCATTGTGCTAACTGAATCAGAGTACAAAAGTGGTTCCCAGGGACTGGGGTGAGAGGAACAGGGAGAGGTTGGTAAAAGGGTACAACTTTCCAGCTGTGTGATGTGACTGTAGTTCATAACATTGTAATATGTCACTGATATTTGCTAAGAGAGTCAAACTTAGATGTCCTCACCCAAAAAAAGGGTAAATATCTGAGGTAATGGATGTGTTAATTAATTAGATGTGAAGAATTCTTTCACAGTGTATACATATATACACATATCAAATCACCACAAAGGACACTTTAAATATCTTAAAATTTTACTTGTCAATCATACCTTAATAAAGCTGAAAAGAAAAATGAGAGTTGTGGGACTATTAGCAAATTATCCAGCTATGATAATTCTAAATCATCATATAATTATCTTCTTTTCTGAAGACATACTCTTATCGCCCTTAAAAGATATTGGCAATAAATGAGACTAAAATACTCTTTAAATTCGGGTAGAATTTTTGGAGTTCTCTTGTTTTGTCCTATTTTGGGAAGCAGAAAATGTAAACTATTTGATCTCTGACATTTCAAATTTCTGCCCTGTCTCTTATGGCTCAGAATCTTCCCTTATAAACAGGGAAATCACTCCTACTTTGCAAGGCTGCCAGGAGGACAAACTGTAGTAGCTTCCAGAAAGCATACCAGGCCCTCAGGAAAAGGTAGCTGCTCTTAATGTTTGTCACCATGGGCTTTGGGCCAATGGCTCTAACCTCTCGGACATGAGAAGTTTGGAAGTTCAATTCCCAGCAACTATTATCTATCAAGATCATTACTTAAAAAATAGAGTTTAGAATGAGATGCACACAAAAGATTTTAAAGTATAAATGTCTATCTCTACTCTTTGTGGAGACTCTAAAAAATGTTAGGAAGTTGAACTTCCACTTCCCATTCACCTCGGTTATTGGTGTATCAAACACAGTTAGCATGAGGACAGCAACTTGTACCGGAAACCTTTTATAACCTTATCCCATCCACTGGGATTTGACGCCTTCTGTAGCACAGCCACATGAATCACACAAGACATCCACAAGGGATGTTTCTCCCCTTTCTCAAGGAACAGAGTCCTTACCATTAGGGTAAGAAAAGTAGACTCAAATAGGTAACTAATGTCATTGAGAGAGAGAGAGAGAGAGAGAGAGAGAGAGGGAGAGAGAGAGGATCAGTGCACTTCTGTTATAGATCAGCCTCAGGAAATAGCATCAACCTTGATGTCCAGAAATATCAAACATGAAGACGCCTGTATCTTTCTGAGATATTTATTACTGTGGAGATCCTCACCTTTAGAATTTATAGGATTTGGAGAGTGATGTAATTTTTCAAATAAGGGAAAAAGTCTTTCTATGGATAAGAAAATCGAGGGGGGTTTTGTTTGGCAAGGTTGATTTACAGTGAAAGTATATTTTGATTTAACCTCAGTCTATGTTTAGTTGTTCACGTCTGTTCTCCGGGTGTTTCCATCAACTCTGCATCCCAACAGAGACGAGGCCGTGAGGAGACCTTCAGATGACGAAGTGGCAGCATGCAGCATCACAGCCAGAGGCAGGGCATCGGGGGACTGAGGAGGCTTTAGGTATTCTTTCATTTATAGCGGGGTCATCTGGTATTCTTTCTTTCCTTCTACAAGAACTCTTATTCCGTACTCCAGGAAAGCTATTTTTTCCTTCTACAGGAAAGTTACCTTCCAGTTTTTGGTGATAATTATTTAGTTTTTATGTGTCTTTTAGGAAAGGATGCAACAATGGAATTAAATGCATACTATGTTATATATTAAGCCTAACTCCTGGATTTCTCCCCTAACTGGAGATCACAGCTTTTAAATTAACTTTCCCCATTTGTGAAGAGCTAATAAAGACAAAACAAAGCAGAAACCTTTTCTTTGACAAGATTGTAAAGGTTGGTGATAGGTAATTAAAGGATGCTTAATAAGAAAATTCCTCAGTCTATGAATAGCTAACACTTACTACCAGGTTCTTAGTGTGGACAAGCTACAGTTTTAATCTTTTACTTGAGTAACCTCACTCAATCCTTAGAACAATCCCAGAAAGTCCTGGAAATTAGAGCAACTTCTGTGAGGTCACAGTTGGGGAAGATAGGACACAGCCACTGACACGCTGGGCTCTGAGGTCACTAACACTAATTTCAAAAGACCACAGGGGAGAAAGTTTGAAGAGATCCCACGATAACATGCTGACTTAGGTCACAGAATATCTGCGCAGGCGTAACTGTACTAGACATTTAGAAAATCTAAGTGAGCCCTCTCTTCTTACAGCTAAGGCATTTTTGGCAGATTGAATGTCTGGCTCCAAAGCACAAGTAGACCAGTGACAGGACTTCTCTATTTTATTCTATTTGATTACTAAGTATATGACTGAGCATGTGTAAGTAAATATTTCATAAAAATGATAATGAGTTGCACTATGAAGCAAAAATATTTTAGCCACCCCACAGCCAGCGCCAATCCTTCATGGAGCCAATGCCAGTTGCTTTCAATCTTAACCACGCTCTGCATGATTCTTTAAGCTACCAAAACTCAGTTCCATTAAACAACTGCAGTGGCCATATTTACAATGTGGAGTGAGGCAAATCAAAGTCTGATATCACCAGAATCTGATAACTTCTCTTTTAAAATAAAACCACACAGTAATAAGAGCTGCGTGTCTCTCAGCTGATTTACCTTTGAGTTTGCGGGAGAACTGTCTCTTTAAAATATGGCTTATACATAATCGAGTAAATTTGTGAAATTTTCCAGGCAGTGAAAGGCATTAAAATAAAAAAAATGACATTTGGTTTTCAATTAATTAAAGTTATTTGTTGATTCTTATTACATGCCTCACATTGTTCTACATACAATAAACTTGACTAAAGTTTTCTTTGTGAAATGGATGCCCAATTGAAGAAGCCATGTGAAAAGATAAAGGGTTCCATGCAGTGGATGCTAAATGACAAGGATTAACATCGTCACTGGTGTGACATTAAAGGAGGAGAAATATAGTAGATAATTATGACTACCCAGGTGGAAATGAAGTGGTTTTCTTGGCCTTGAATCTTCTGGAAGGAGGTGTTGGTCACGAGCTTTTTTGCCTTTGACTTTTGAGAAGAGGTATGGCTGGGCTTGGGGTCCGTGTTCTGAGGGGCCATTAGTGTCACGTCTGTTGCTTGGAAAGAAACATTTCATGCTAGCTGGCTGCATAGTCTGGTACAGAGTAAGTGTTCATCAAACATTTGTGGAATTAAAATACCGTGTGCATATTGGTATGTACATGAATGACTGCTGCTTATGAGAAAGCTCCCATAAAAAGCATATTTTTGAATTCATTAGGGGCTTTTGTTAATAGCTGCCATATGTTTCATTTGAACTGTATCCTCAGGAAGTGATTTAACATTTCTGGCAATAAAGCAATTAAATAGGATTTTCCTGCTGGCCATATGGGTTCGCTGTAACTTCATATTTTCTCCTCTCATTTCTCAATGGAACAAAGGGAAGTCTACTAATAACTTCCAAATGAGAGAAAAAATAATAATTCATAGTCTTTTGCTCTTCTTCTTCATGATAGTCAAATGATAGAAGAGCCACCTTGTGTGTGGCTGTACTGACCCGCCAACCGTTCTCCACATGAAAAGATTTTCATCGAAGTTAATCTGTTAAGGTGTTTTATTACTGAATTTTGAAAAAGCCTTTAAAGAGAAAGCCTTTTAGTAGGAGGGGAGGAAGCAATTTGCTTTCTCTTAATGAGGTCTTTAAAAGCTGTGTGTGGGAGCTTAGCCTGTGTGTGAGTCTGTTTGTATTTTTGGATGTAAAAAATGGCTGGGGAAATGCTGATTTTGACATGCCTTGCGGAAATGCTGCAGACACGTGTTGATTCTTTCGGTCTGTGCTCGGCTGGCTTTCTGCACTTACAGGAGGACCTCAGCTGAACACCTTTCAGCAACTTACACTGACTACAGAGAAGCTGCTAACATAAACAATAACACAAGTAATAGACGCCGTGTCTGAATCTTTTTAAGTACAACGACAATTGAAACATTCTAATTGATCCAATTTCTTCTTGACCATTTTAGGTGAAAACAGAATGTTTTTCCTCTCTAATATGTTGTTTGTATTAATGTGCCATGTCCCTCACTTATATAATTTTTTTCCTATTAGTTTTTTGGAATCAGGACCACAAAATACTACCATTAAGAAGGCCCTTTGAAAGTCAACACTTTCAAATGGTGGGCAGCTACAATAGACTGGAAAGTTCCACGAAGGGATTCATTTTTGTCCTGCATTCAAAAACAAAATACTACCCTTAATTTTGTGTTTTCTTTCTTTATAGGTAGTACTTGTTTTGCATGTTTTTGACATATTAGAGGTGTTCATATAGAAGTTTATGGAATATTCTGGTTTTTTTTTCCACAGAGATTTCCTTCATTTGCCTTCCTAAAAATCACAAGAACCAATGACAGAGTAAAATCACAAGAACCAATGTATTCCTCTCCCTGAAAAACATTCACTTTTGTTCCCACAAAAATATCTTAGAGAAATTTAGAAAATTTCATTATGCCCTCAGAAATTTCAGGATATGTCATAAAAATATCTTAGCGAAATTTAGAAAATTTTCTTATGTCCTTAGAAATTTCAGGAGAACCTCCCTCCCCTCAGTGACGGAACAGCCTCTGCCTCAGAGGAAGACATAAGAGCATATTCTGGGTCCAGTGGGCAATAGGAAGAATTTGGGGATCACATTTTTTGGAGGATGACATGGAAGACAACATTAAAAAAGGTACATTGGAAAATGGGTTTGTTTCTATCTCTTTATTTAAAGACTCTCGGAATCATTCCAGTCGGTGATATTATTAGCCAGTCAGTGACTTCTGTTTGCTTTCATTTGAACAAAGAAGTCCCCTGAAAGTGGTGTCTGACCGATAGTCTGATATCATCCGTTTTGGTTTTCAAAGTACTTCTCCAGCATTGAGAGTCATCGTTCTTTCATTGAAAAGATAGACTCTTCTTGGTGGAGAGAGTTGAGTGTCATTTAGTCCTGTTTCCCAAACTACAGTACCTCACATACCGCCTTTACATTTTTTACTATGTACACAAATCACCTATAAACTCTTTATTTAATAATATTTTAAATATTAAATTTAAATACATTTCACGGGAGGTTGGGGGACTGAATGGAAACAGGTGAAGGGATTAAGAAGTATGGATTGGTAGTTACAAAGTAGCCATGGAGATGTAAATTACAGCACAAGAAATATTGTCAATAATATTGTAATAGCCATGTGTGATGCTAGGTGGGTACTGGAAGTGTCAGGGCAAAGTAAAGTATATGATTGTCTAACCAGTATGCTATACACCTGAAACTAATACAAAATAATATTAAATGTAAACTATATATGAAAAAATAAAACATCATTGAGAAAATTTAAAAAGGATAAAAATGAATTTCCTTTTTTAAATAATAAAAATAAAATGCATACATTTATCAGTTTGAAATTTTGCTTATATTTTTTATAATATACATTAAAGTAACTACAAAATTTTTGTTTATCTCTAGATCAGATGATGTACACCAGCAGTCTCTACAACCATACTTTGAGAAATACTCGTCTTATTCTAACTGTCATTTTGCCTATGAGGATGCTGAGTACCAGAGAGATCAAGTGTCTTGCCCAGTGGTACAGAGCTTTAGTTGGCCAAATGGAGATTAGTCTGGAATCTGGGTCTTAGAGCATTGTCTGTTATAACACTATTCATATGACTGATAAAGTCAAAGGTGCCCCAGATTTAGTTCTCTTACTTCATGATTCCAGTTTAACTTAGCTTCTCAGTCATGCAGTGGAAGATAATGGGAATTTGGTTACAGAGGACTGTCTTCAAAGCACACATATGTACAACCAAAGTGAAAGAAATACATGCATAATTACCTGAGAAAGGTAGTTAATGTTTTGTATTCTTCTTATTTACAAAAGGAATTTGACATGTCTTATTTGATAAAAGTCATCACCCATACTGAGGAACTTTTTCTTTTGTTTCCAAGACTGTTGGCTATAACAACTGTCTTTACAGGTTTGCAGACCAAAAGAACACTTTCATCTGTATTCTGCGATGTAGAAATTTGGGGTCTCAGCTCAACATAGTTGTGCAAATGTTTAAACAAAGACCAAGTTGATTCTTTTTTTCTTTTTTCTTTTTTTATATTTCATTGATTATGCTATTACAGTTGTCCCATTTCTCCCCCATCATTCCCCTCCACCCTGCACACCCCCTCCCACACACATTCCCCCCTTTAGTTCATGTCCATGTGTCATAAGTTCTTTAGCTTCTACATTTCCCACACTATTCTTGCCCTCCGCCTGTCTATTTTCTACCCACCGTCTATGCTACCTATTCTCTGTACCTTTTCCCCCTCTCTTCTCCTCCCACTCCCCTGTTGCTAACCCTCCATGTGATCTCCATTTCTGTGTTTCTGCTCCTGTTCTAGATGTTTGCTTAGTTTGCTTTTGTTTTATGTGTGGTTGTTAATTCTTAAGGGATGTTTGGTGCTGATCATGGGTCCATCTGTAGCCACCTGTGAGCAGAGGTGAGAGGGCCTTTTACTAGATAAAAATGCAATTGAGACTTCTGACCTTTAAAAAATTGTGTTTTTCTTCATAACACAGGAATTTACTATATTCTACAGAATATCTTGTTCCATACTCATTTCAGATAGCTACATATTGAAATTAAGACTGTCTCACTCCTGTCAAAACCTTGGTTGAGGGCATTTTTATTTGGAAATATGGTGTAAGAAAAAAGTTATTATTATTCTAAATTAAATTATTTTTAGCAAGCTAGAAAAATGGAAAACCCATGACTGATCTCCTTTCTCAGCATTTATTGAAATTTTTAATTATAATGCTTCTATATTGCCAATCAATCCACTGTGGGAGAGAGTATTTATGACAGAATTCACTGTGTTTGAGATACATTTTTGTGCTATAAATTCCCTTTAAAATTTAACCAATCATGTCTCCCTTCCCAACTTTGTTATTATGAATTTCAGTGCTAAATAATATGTTCAACTGGAGTAACCATAATGACCTACATTTTGGTATAATCATTTTCCCCTTCACATAGTTTTATATAATTTTGAAATGTTATCAATCCTTCTTTATCTGTGTTTTCCTGTAAGTTGCTGTTTTTTGCAAGTATGTAAGTTATGTATTTTAAACCATTATCTGATTTTGTTTTCAACCTTAGTAATTCTGGAAAAAGAATCATTGCTGAAGCACCTGAATGTGTTCATAAGTTTCACTAAAAAAAATGGATTACTTCTTCCTTCTGAGATATTTTATATATATCTAAGTCTATACATAAAGACTTTCCAATTTAGTAGTTCTTCAGAAGTATTCTTTTATGTTTGGTGGGGTGATCTGCATATGGCAGCCATTTAGAAATACAACTGATTATTCAAGATAGCTTTGTTTTTTTTAAAGCCTGGTTTATGACAGTTCTCAATTAGGGAGCACCATAGGTACGTAGACTTATTTTAAGTAAAAATGATGTTCAAGATAGGTGACTTATCCAATGAGCAATGGACTCAGAATGACCGTTTATCTTCCTTATTGGATGATGCAAACCAGCAATTCATCTGCCCTTCAGTGTTAAACTTCATGTCCTTTTATTCTTCCTGGTGATCCTCAGAATAGATTTTTTTTCATTTTGTCCACATCCTCATTTTTCTAGCCTGAGTCATAATTTTCTGCTGTTGTGCCACCCTCTGTCTCACTGTATCTGGTGGACATTCCAAAGGCAACAGTCCCTGTTACAGGTTATTAATTTAACACTGTTTTCCTTAAAATGCTTTAAATGATGCTCCTCTGTCCTCCTGGAATGCTCACCTGTTCATTGCATGCTGTCCTCTGAGTTCCTCATCCTCTTGTGCCTAGTTCTAGTTAGTCAGTTAACAGGCATATGTCAAGTAACTACTACCCACGTGGTCTTTTACAAAGTGATTTGGTGGTACTTAAAGAAAAAAATAGAAGATACACTGTAAAAATAAGTAAGCTAATTATGACTTCAAGACTGAGGATTAAAACAGAAAATGGTGGATATAAACAAGTACTACGTCCCTTGCTGCCACTAAGTAAGTCTGTGACTTTTGGCAAGTTTCTAGGACTCTCTGAGCTCAGTTTCCTCATCTGTAAAAAAAATGGTAGGAAAAATACCTACATCCAAGGGCTATTCAATGATTGAATGAAATACTGCATGAAAGGGGATTGTTACAGTTCTTGTCCCAGAATTCCATAAGCATAAATCCTGTTGTTGGATTTGTCCTGGTGACATAAAAAAGTGACTGTATATTTATTCTGAAATATGCAAAGAACATAGGCTTTCTGTCTCTGCCTCCTACTCCTCCTGTCAGATCAACTTGTTTCCTCATGTTCATTTCTCCTTTCTTTATTCTAAAATATTTGTAATTTTTTCTATTATTTTGAAAAAAGATTTCTTCTTTTACATCAGCTATTTCCCTTAAGTCTTGCAAAGTCCAGCTTGGAGCCTACCATTCTCAGCCTTCATCTTTAATTTGAAGCCTGTAACCAACTGTGACCAGGTGGGTCTGTTCTTTGTCCCCTTAGGTATAGATAAGAGATATTATTCATCTTGGGTCCTTACAAAGAAGGTATGCACTTCCAGATCTGTGCATCCTGGAGCATTGGGGCCTGAGGGCACATATGGAAGTGAACCTTGGACCAGAAGATGTAGAACATTTATCTTTTGCACTTGTGGGACCTTTGGGTGGTCCCTGAATGGCACAGGATGACTGGGGACACCACTCACATTGAACCAGGACACCTAATGAGATTGATCACATATAATTTTTCTGGACTAAAGTGAATTTAGTACATAAATTAGAAATTATTATATTTACTTTATACTTTTATTATTTTGAATTTTATTATTATTACTTTATTATTTATTAACATTTATACTTTTTTCAAGTCCATGGACTATTATTATATATATGTATTATAGCATTGGTTAATTGGATAAAAGTATAGAGGCAAAGTATTTGTTGATGGCTCAACAAAGAATTGCATGTAATATGTAGCTTATAAACAAAATAACTTGCATTATGAATGTATTTGTTTTGTGTAATTTCACTTAGTCTCTTAGAAGGCTGAGCAATAAAGCATTTCATTCATATTAACTTGTCACTACCAGTTAATCACTACCAGTTATAGTCAAATATAAGCTTAGATTTACATCAATAATGTTTTAGAGCAATTATAGGTTCACAACAAAGTTGGGCAGGAGGGACAGAGATTTCCCCAATGACCCGCCTGCCCTCACACATGCATAGTCTCCCCAGTGCCAGCAGCTCCCCACACCCCCAGAGTGGTGTTTTTGTCATGACAATAAACCTACATTGAAGCCTCATTATCACACACAGCCCATTGTTTATATTAGGGTTCACCCTGCATGTCATATAGTCTACGGACTTGGACAAATGCGTAATGACATATACCCACAATTACAGTATCACACAGAAGTATTTTTTGCTCCAAAAATCTTTTGGGCTCTGAATGCTCATCCCTCTGCCCCCTGATGACCACTGATATTTTCACCATCTGATAGTTTTGCCTTTTCCAGAATGTCATACAATTGGAATCAAATAGCATGTAGCCTTTTCACATTGTTTTTTGGACTTACAACACGCATTTAAGACTCCTCCATGTATTTTCATAGCTCGATAGCTCTTTTCTTCTTAGCACTGAATAATATTCCGCTGTCTGGATTACCAGTTTATTTATCTATTCACTTACTGAAGGCAGCTTAGTTGCTTCCAGGCTTTGACAATTAATTATGAATAACACTTCTACAAACATCTGTGTGCAGCTTTTTGTGTGGACATAAGTTTTCAACTCCTTTGGGTAAATACCAAAGAGTGCAATTGCTGGATTGTATGGTAAGACTACACTTAATTTTGGAATATTTGTTTTTTGATGACATAAAATTATAAATAATTGTACTAATACAAGTCAGGATGGGTTTATCTTTCCGGCTCCTACAGTCTTGTCTAGGAGTGTGTGAGATTCATGTGCAGAGAACAGTTCTCACGTTAATATATGGTTACATGTGAAAGACGATGACGAGTGATAAACAGACTCTTTCCCCAACCCTTTCCAGATGTTATCTAAAAACCACCCCCCTTTTAAGAACTGCAGGCAGGTTGCTCCCTGACTTAACAAAGTACACTCAGACACAAGTGGCTAGGGACTGCTAACTTTTCTGGTTTCCGTTGGTGACAAAAGTGTCTGACACTGCTGCTCTTTCTACTGGTTCCTCAGTGTACCAGCCAGGTTTGCTCTGGGGCTGCAACCTGCAGGCTACACAGAGCCTGGCAGTGTAGGAGGGCAACGTGGGTTGGGTGTGTGTGAAACACGTGGGGCGAACAGGGGAGCAGCAGTTTTGCCATAGAGTAAAGAGTAGGAGGGGCGTTTCTGCTACAGGGGGCTCATAATGTACTGCGTGGTCTAAAAATCTATAATGGTTACGTGATGTTGGGTTGCATTCTTTTTTGTTGTTGTTGTTGTTTGCAGTAACCACAGTTAATTTTAATAGCTCCCTTAAGTCTCAGAAGTGTCCCAGTTTGGATGATACTGTATGTGGAAACACTTTGTATACTGCACTCTTATCCATAGTGTCCCATGCCCCTGGCTTCCAGGTAGGTTGGGCCTACGGGGAGATTCAGTAGAGGATATAAGGGTGTGATTTATAATAAGAGAAATATATTTGGTCTCCTTCCTGGCACAGAACTGTTAAAACATTTGGAATTTCCTAAGTGATGACAGTGATGAAGGTGCCTTTTGTTATGTTAGTGACGCATGACCTTTGGAAAACACCTAAGGATGGGGGCTGGTTGCCAGTCCTCTAACCCAATGATTAGAGGACTGGGACTTGCAGTCCCACCCTGCCCCTCACCCCACCTGCACCTCCCCGGGGGTGGGGGGGAAGGGAGAGGCTGGAGGTTGAGTAGCTTGCCATTGGTCAATGATTTAATCAATCATGCCTATGTAATGAAGCCTCTGTAAAAACTTAGAAGGAAGGGGATTGGAGAGCTTATTGTTGGTAGACACATGGAGATTTGGTGAGACTGGCTACTTGCAGAAGGCTTGGAAGGTCCATTTCCTCTCCCCAAACCTTGCCCTATGCATTTCTTTACCTGACTGATCCTGAGTTACACCTTTTTATAATAAACCAGTAATCTATTAAGTAAACTGTTTCTCTGAGTTCTGTGAGCAAATTGATCAAACCCAAGGGAGGGCTGGTCACTGAAATCTGACTTAGAGCTGGTCAGTTAGAAGCACAGGTAACACCTTGACCTATAATTGGCATCTGAAGTGGGTGGTGGAGGGCAGTCTTGTGGGACTGACCCTTATATCTTGTGGGATCTGATATTATTGCCAAGTAGATAAGTGTCAGAATTGGGTTGAATTCTGGGAAGGACACAAGACTGGCATCTGGAGAATCACTTGGTGGTGTGAGGGAAACCCTCTCCCACATTGGAAATTGGGGGAGAGATTGTTTATTTAAAGGAGGAAGCAGTGTTTATTCCCCTGGATCTTATCTGGACATGTGGCATTGAACTGGTTGTGTCCTTCCATCCAAGGTCATTACTCTTATCAAGATAGTTGATTTGGCAGCCTCTTCCCCTCTAGGTTTTGTGAATTGCTTCTTCCTTTTGGAGGCCTCGGAGTGATCACAGCTCAGCTGCAACTAAGCCCCCCTTCCCTCCTAGTTTCCACACTATTCCTTGTGTTTCTCCCACCCCACACCTCCTTTGTATAGTCTCTTCATAAGTATTCCTTCCCCACATAATTGTTTTTCAAGTTTTCCTTCTGTTTCTTATTGGAGCCCTGATCAGTACACCACTGTTCCCATTCCTTTCTTTCTCCTATGGATGAGCATGGAAATTCTGTTTCTCTTCCTGTCCCCTCTCTGGGGGTGTTATTTAGGGCATAGATTGTAGTACGTGAAAAAGTCTTAGGAACCACTGACGTATCTTTTAGGTCTATCTTAGTCCCAGAAAATTTCATTTCCAAATGGGTTAGTGAGTTCTGAGCCTTCCATGAGATAATATTTGTGGCACTGACACATTTTGAACTATGGCTAATGGTGAGAACATTACAATCACTGAAGGTAAAAAAAAAAAAGTAATAATTATTAGCCACCTTTTTATTTATAAACATAGGTGAAAAGATAATTAACTAGCAAGTATGAAGCCATTTATGTCCAGATTGAATTGCTTTAATACTAATTTTCTATATAAAACTTGTTAAATGTTTTTGCACACTAGTAATAAAGACTATAGTGATAGCATGGTTAATTGAAATTTACATATACCTTTAGAAGTTAGAAGAAATTGACTTTATCATCAGCTAAGTGTTTTCAAAATGCCTTTTCAACAACTGTTAATTAAAGGTGGAGTAGAATGTAAGAGATGGGGAGAGAAAGTGACAATCTAGAGCTCTAGGAGAAAAGACAGGGAGGAGATGGCCATGTCCAGCCCTCTGGACCAGTTGTCACTGTAGCACAGTGGGCAGGGTCTGAATTAATGATGCTAAGAGGAGCCAAACAGGGGAAGAGACTATAGAAGACCAGGAAGAAGTTTGGATCAGGACTTTTAAGAAGAATGGAAAAAGAGTTGAGAGGAAAGTCAGAGAGAGAAGCTTTGGTCAAGAGAGAATCTAGGTTCCTCTGGGGGTAACTACAATCATCGGTGAAACTTCATCCAATGATCTATTTTCTCTAATTAACAGAAGAAAATATTTGGTAGCATGACTTTGAATAAAAATATGAAAACAATGTTGCATTTTCCCCTTTTCAGGATTAAAATATAGTGGGATCACAAACCCACAAAACTGATATCAATTCAATTACTTAAAATGCAAAATGTAGTACTAAGAGAGAATAATATATTTTTAACTATTCATATTTATTAATCTATTGCGAAACAGGAAAATGGTCAATAAAGGAACTAGAGATTATGAAGTGATTCCAAAGTGAGATACCTAAGCAGTTCAGTGCCTTTTAGTAACAAAGAGAATGTGTCCCCTGTAATGAGACTCTTCTTTTTCCAATTAGCCACTGGCTTTTTTTTATAGGAAGTTACCATTACAGGAGCCCTGAGTCAGGAGAATAGTTCTTCCAGTTCTCAGCAAAACTGGATGGAAGGTTTTCTGAAATAAATGTCTGTCTGTCCATCCATCCATCCATCCATCCATCCATCCATCCTCTTTTTTCTAATAAGAAAGACACACTTTTAAAACTGCTGTTGTTTGCAGGCTCTCCTGATAATGATTCACAACAAATCCACAAGAGCCAGAAAGAGGAGACCTATTTTTGTGTGTCTTTTATAAGAATTTAGTAAATGTGCTATATTCTCTGGTACACTTCTTTTAAAATTCTTCCAACTCTTTTTTTTTTTTTAGTATTTAGGTCAAAAATATAATTTACAAATGGTGCTTTCCCACATATTCTTCACTCTGGGAACACTGAGTACTGAAAGATTTATTGAAGTAGACCTGAAAAATATTTTTATTCAAATGCATTATTAACATTGGGGTTTTGAACTTTTTTTTTTCTTTAAGAACAATAGTAAGTTTCTTTTATAATGAACAAAATTGCAAATAGAAAATCAAAATTGCTTTCATTAAATACTTAATTTGTTAATCAAAATATTTAAGATATTATCTATCTACTGGCTGTTTTAACCCATAGCCACTGCTGTTGAATGCCCATGCTGTTTGGCTTTGGTAGACAACCCTATGTCAATTGATAAAATAAACAAATGATTGTTATGTTTGGAATCTCTTTGTTCTACTTAAATTGCATGTACTTTAGTAGGCTTATCTACTTGCACCTCTTTTAAAACTTACTCTGTTGGATGCCAACTGTTAACTTAAATTCAGATTTTTACCTTGGATTTCATATGGATCTGACAGTCAAACATTTAATTAAAGCCTAACAGATTTAAACTGGGTTTCTAGAGACCTCAGATTTAGTCCTATAGCCTTCAAAAGGTTAAATGTTTTAGGTCACTGTTTCCTTAGTTATAAAATTTAGCTTTTATTTATAGTTTCAGAATTTAAATAATTCTTCATTTGTGCTGCAATGTTTGCATTTCTCTTGGAAATGTCTGTCAGAAAAATCCTTAGCAAACTGAAACCAGGTGAGGTCTAGGAAGTACTATTTCTTTACTGCATAGAGTGGCATCGCTCACAGAGCTTAGTGTAATGGCTTTAATATATGTCCACAAATTCTTTGACACTCCTCTCTTTAAAAGATAGAGCCTCATCCTCCTGCTTAATAGAATATGGCAGAAGTGACAGGTGTGTGACTTCTGACAAGGTATGTTAAAAAGCATCAAGACTTCCTCCTTGCTCTCTCTTTGGGCAGCTTGCACCAGTATAAACCAGCTCCCATGTCATGAGGACATTCAAGTCCCCCTGTGCAGCTCACAGGACAACAGCCATTTGAATGAGCCTTCTCTGAAACAGGTCCTCCAGTCCCAGTCATGCCTTAAGAAATCTTGGCAGCAGCTTCATGAGACATGCTAAGCTACAACCACCCAAACGAATTTCTCCTGAACTTCTGACCCATAAAGATAATAAATGTTCATTGTTCTTTTAAGTTGTTAAACGTGGTGGATATTCATTATGCAGCAACAAATCACTAATACATCTGCCTATATATTTAAATGAGGAACTTAACATTATCTATTGTACATATCTGCAAAACTATACCTACATTAACACTCATCTTATTTCCTAAGGAACTAGGTGTTTTAGAGCTCTGTTAGAAGACTATTTCATCTTCAAAGACATTAATTTAATATAAAGAATACAAATTTCCCCTACAGTTAAATAGCATTTTCTTTCGTGGCAGACCTAATAGAAGCTGGCCTGTTCTTTATTATGCTCTTCCATTATTTTTTGCAGTTAAGCATCTTGCTTAGGTTGATGGTCATCACTTATTAATTTATATTTATCGAGCTCCCCTGTACATTTTAAGTTAAAATATAAATTATATACAATGTAATAAAAATTTATTTCTGCACTTAAGGAACTTAGACTTTTTGATAAAACATGATGTGAAAGTACAAGGCGTATGGTTCATACCACGTTGACACATATACAGAGATAAGGTAATGCAGCAAAATGAATACCCTATTGTATTGAATACTTATATATAGTATCTTATTTAATCCTCACAGTAATCCTATGAGGCATAAAGTAAGCTTTCCATTAGTTGGTGGTATTACTTCTTTTGAAAATAAATATTTTTCTGATTATAAACATATTTTAGAGACTTTGAAAATACAGAAAGGTATGGTATTAGTGTATATGAACTCAGCAAGCTGGTATATGAGTTATGTGAGACAGCTACCGTATCTCAGTGCAGCCAGTTTTGTGGCTTAACGAGAGGTACCTCTGAGCCCGGTAGGGACAGGCTGCTACTGGAGAGCAGGGAGGATGAAGTCTAACAAATTAGACTGGATTATTTTTCCTGCCCTACATCAGAGAGAAATCTAGCCATGTTTTTAAATTTTTCTTTTTCTACCTCAAATATGGTACCAAGGGGACTCTCTGGAGGTAGCACAGACAGTAAACTAAAGTTTTCAGTAGCTCATATTATCAGGGAACGCGTAGCACACCTGTCTCTGGGGCACTTCCTTAAAAGTGACTTTAAAATAAGCTCTCATTTTAGCAATACAACACTGACTTCTTTTTCCTTTCTGTGTTAATCTGAATAAGCCCTCACCCTCCAGACCAAATTCAAACCATGTGCTTTTTCACTTATTCAATGAAAAATGGAATGTGTATATTTTTCAGGTTAGAATCCTACACATCAAGCTATTGTGAAGTCTTTACGAAACTTTAAAATTAGCAATTTAATCCAACCAAAATGCAATTCCAGTGGTGTTTTCCTTGACAAATCCCAAAGATGCCATGTTTGTGTGTTTTATATACTATTTATACAAGGCAACTATTAGGGTATCAAGCAGTCTTTTGACAGTGCTTTGGTGGTGCTATATAAAGATTATTTACCATAAGATATTCCACGTGATTGGTGTGTTTGAACACTAAATGCTAAAAAATGTTTTGAGTTTCTTGAAATTCTACAGGTATACGAATGAACTCTGTAGAAAAGAGATACAACAAAGATATGCAATGGAAGTTGAGGATCATAACAGAGAATTTTTTTTTTAGGATCCCGTAATTTATGGCAATTATTTTATAAAACAACTGGAAAAAACGAACAAGAAAAGAGAAATCTCAGAAGCTCATCAGCCCTGGGATTTTGCTTTTACAGCTTGTTCAGAGTCTTGGAAATCTTGAAAGGAAGTAGGAGTGAGGCTAATGAGCTTTTGGCTTTCAGACCAGAGCCGGTCCCTGGAGGAGACTGTTGAATTATTTCTCATATGGCAAGAAGGGATAATGTGATACATAGAAAAAATCTTTTTCCTGCTTCCAATAGTCATGCTAAATTGCACAATACTTCTACAACCCTTTTCAAACACTTAAACACGTTCTGGGACCATAATTTTGTACATACACAGAGAAATGTCAGAGGCTGAAACTGTTGCTCTGCTTCATAAAGGGAGGCTGGCGAGTGGGCGGTTTCCGAGGCCTGATCGCACGGTGGAGACATAAATGCAGCAGGCTGTGAGGGAACGATCCTCAGTAAATAGTGGCCTTTCATGTGAAGACGAACAGCTGCTGGAACTCTTTGGGACATGCTAGAGAGATTTAAGAATGCACGGAGAAAGGACTTTTGGCACTCTCACAGATGGTCGACCCTGAGTATTCTCTGGAGAAAAAACATTGTCTTCTTGCATCACATTTTAAACATGCAGTGGTTTATGTATATTCCAAATTAAAGAAAAAAAAATGGCTCTATCAACCACTCATCCAACACATACTAAAAACTTGGTATTGCAAGGCAATGAGGAGGGTATTAAAAATTATGAGGTATAATTCCTAGTTTCAGTGAACATGAGATTTGAGAGACAGAAAAAGACACACTTAGGAAAATTTCATGAATGATTCAAGAAACTGAGAAGTGATGTTTGACAGAAAGAGGGTCCAGCTTTTTATTTACGGAAGACTTGCTTGCCCTCAGACCACAGTTCTCTGAGTATCAGCTGACCTCTCCTTAAGTCAAGATGGAGTGTAGCAGAACATCCGAAGGCTCACAAAAAAGTGCACATATTATGTATATATCTTTCCACTCACAACTCAAAAGCCACTCACTGCTTGCCCTACCCCAACAGGAGCCAACTTATTAAGCTGGTCAGGCAACACTGGCCTCTAATATCTTTCCTTCACTAAATTCACCAAAAGAGCCTGACAAATCAGTTACGTCTAAGTAACAAATTCAGTAAAAGTGGGACTTCCAAGAATTCCTTTCTAGGATTAGCTAGATCAGTGGTTCTCAAACTGGAGTGCGTGTCAAGGTCACCTGCTGGGCCCTACTCCCGGAGTTTTCGGATTCAGTACATCAGTAGGTCTAGGGTGGGGCTGGATACTTGACGTTTTCTTAAGATCCCAGGTGATGCTGCTGCTTTTGCTCTGGGGACCATACTTGGAGAACTGCTGGGCTAGGTGAACACACTGGTTTGATTTCAGTTCTGGATACAGAACCTTTGGCTGGCATCACCTGTGAGTGATGGGAAAGGATGGCATGAGATGATGCCACAGAATTAGGTAGCGACCAGGTTACTCAATACTTTGTAGTTTATGTCAAGTGCTGAGAATCCATCCATGGTTTTGAAGTAGATGAGTGATGTGATCTGATTTTCACTTTTTAAAGATCACTCTGCCTGTTTTGAGTAGAACAAATCAGGGAGAAGAGGAACAGAGGCAGTATTAACAGGTAAGAGATGACAGCTGGGGAAATAAAAATAACTGTGCTTAGGCTGCAGTGCTAGTGATGAAGGCAGGGAAAATGGTCAGACCTAGCTTACATCTTGGAGGGAGAATCAGCAGCAGATACTTGGAGATGGACTGATGGTGGGGGTGTAGGACAGGCAGCTGCCAAGCCAGTAACTCAGCTCACACCACACAAAGCTGAATCGATGGAGCACTGGAGGCTCAGGAGGTAGAGAAGCCTGTACAGGGAATGGACTGGTGGTCACAGAGCTGAACTTGGGTAGGACCTGGTCAGCAGAGACAACGCGGAGATTTTTCAACCATTGGTTACAGGAGTGAGGAGGTCAGAATAGAGGTGGGGGCTGAATATAAATTCGGTGGGACCCAGAGCTGGAGAGATGAGTCCCTGTTGTGTGAGAGTGGGTCTCGGACTGGATGCCAGATTTAAGGGCCAAGGAGAGAAGGAGGGAACTGATCAGAACCAGAGAGGAGAGAAAAACCAGAAATGTGTGATGGCATAGAAGCTGATGGGAAAGACATTTTAAACATGAGGCACAGTCTGGAGATGGAAGTGATGCTGACATCACATAAGATGGGAATAAAAATGCAATCATTCATCTAGCAACATGGGAATCAGGGAAGTCCCTGGAAATGCCAGCAAGGGTAGCTGTGGAAACCTGGTGGGGACAGGAAACTGGGCTGCAGTGAGTTCAAGAGTGAGTGGGAGGAACCAGACACTGCTTCACTGAATCATTGATCCAGACATTGATTCATCCAGTTCAGCTTTAAACAGCTGTTATGTGAGAGACCACACAGCCCTATGGAAAAGATGAAGACTCAGTTTCCTGTCTTGGAATGGCTGGTCACAGTCTAAATGGCAGGACAAACAAGTAAGCACCTTCTCTTTGCCTCGCCCTCCCCAGACTTTCCCCTGGGGAGGAAAACAAGTATGACTTCCTGGTGTTGTGACTCTCTACCAGTCTCACAGAGCTTCCCAAATTTTTCATGTCCTGACATACATAAAAAATGGTAACATTGATAACTATCAGTTTGCACTTCTTAATCCCTTCACCTCTTCCACAGGGATGAAAGTACAGTGTAGAGAATATAGTGAATAATATTGTAGCAACTATGTGTGGTGCCAGGTGGGTAATGGACTTATCAAGGGGATCATTTTGTAAATTATATAAAATCTAACAACTATACTGTACACCCGAAACGAGTGTAAACTATATGGAATGAAAAAAAATGGTAATGTTGGTATAGATACTTGAGTTGGCTGGAAGGTCTCTTCAAGGCTGAAGCCGTGTCCTAGAAAAACGCATTCCCGTGTTTGGCTCCAGCCTGCGGCATAGGTGGAATCCGAGACATCCCAGACTGGTTCAATCTGTCATCTCGTCAACCTAGGTATGGTCAGTTCTATTCCGATCTAGGTTCTTCCCATCAAAACTGAAGTTCAAGAGGCCTATGGGAAGGAAATTCTACTGAATTTTGGGGTGCATGGCTTTGGGTATTTTCCTGACCTCCCCTCATGGTATGATTAGAAAATGTTACCATGACTAATATAGCATTTATCTGATATATATTATTATTTTAAAATCTTTTAACATATTTTTGTTATGTATTTAAATATCATGTCTTATTTCTTCGATTACACTCTAAGATTTCTAAGGACAAGAGCTATGACTCTATCTGCTTCCTCTTTGTCCTCCCAACGCCGGTGCAGCACCTCTCATGGTGTGGGCCGTGCTCACTGACTGGTACACACGGAGGTATGTGACGTCTGCATTTGCCACCCAGGCTTTGTTTGTAATAGAAGAGAAATAAGCATTGTTTTATTATCCCATGCTTAAAGTCAAGGCTGATTTTTTGCCTTTGGCTGATAGACTCACCCGATACTAAAAAACCTCCCCAAATCTGGCTGTGGTGGAGCTTTAGCAGACTATGTACATATATATATATATATATTTTAAAATATTTTATTTATTTATAGAGAGGGAGAAAGAGAAGGAGAGAAACATTAATGTGTGGTTGCTTCTCATGTGGCCCCCACTGGGGACTTGGCCTGCAACCCAGGCATGTGCCCTGACTGGGAATCGAACCAGCAACTCTTTGGTTCACAGGCCTGCACTCAATCCACAGAGCTACACCAGCCAGGGCCATATATATATTTTTTAAATTGATTATTAGATATTTAACTCAATACTTGTGAATTTTTAAAAATGATTTTTAATTGATTTTATGGAGAGAGAGAAACACTGATTTGTTGTTCCACTTATTTATGCATTCAATGGTTATTTTCCTGCCATAGCAAATACAGCATAACGACCACAGAGGAATCTCTCTTTAAAGACTTTGGTTCATGTAGTGCCTTCCGTTTCCAAACATCAGAGCTTTACACACCACTCTCTGGTTTCAGGAAGAACCTGTGAGGTCAGAGAGCAAGCGGAGTACACACGGCGTACCCTATGTGCTGCTTGGAAGAGTAAATACACACTTAGGCTGATCTTCTTGGGTTTGCCTTTTCTCTGAGAAGTAAATTATGGGTTACTTGATTAAACCACCAATTAACCAAGGTTAATTGGTGTTTTAGAGAATTAAAGCAGTATATTTAGAACAATATATTTAAATGTGACATTTTTGGAATTATACTGAATCTCTACTGAAATGGATGCATAAGAGTGATTCTGTGATTCTGGAAACTCTTGTATAGAAGTTTACAAAGTGAGTTCTCTATTTATTCTCCCTGGAGGCAGAGCGATGGATTAAATCACTTCTATGGCATTTCCATAGCACCATGATTCTACAGAAGTTATTAAGTAAAATAACTCAATAATTTAATTTTGTTTTTTTAAAAAGATTATACCGTTTTTATATAGCACTTACTACTACTTCATATATAATTAAATTTTTCTTTGATGTGTGTTTTATTATTATTTTTTAAAGATTTATTTATTTTTAGAGTGAGGGGAAGGGAGGGAGAAAGGGAAACATCAATGTGTGGTTGCCTCTTGTGCACCCCCTACTGGTGGCCTGGCCCACAACCCAGGCATATGTCCTCGACTAGAAATTGAGCTGCTGACCGTTTGGTTCCCAGGCTGGCACTCAATTCACTAAGCCACACCAGACAGGTGTTGTGTGTTTTATTATTAAATTCATAAAAATTCTTGCAAAATATCCTTTCCTTACCTGTATTATAAAATGAAGAATAAAAATTTCCTAAGACTTAAATTGCTCAAAAGGGGAATGTAAAGCCACAGTAGGAAATGGCTCTCCAGTTTGTACAAGTGTCCTCCTGCCTTTTCTCCGCCATTTCAAACATGGTTTTGTTTAGAATATACAAAAAGCTAAAAACGCGGAAGCCCAAACTGCATGTGAGTTCCTAAACGGTTCAGAATGACAAATGGCAGTTAGCACGAGTGGAGGAAATTAGGCAAATGGGTATAGAATCTGTCTAAAGTTCATTGGAGTTCAAATATAGAACTTCTTAAAAAAAGGAAATCATGTTCAGAGAACATGGAAACCAAAAACATGCAGGTCCAACATTTTTCTCTGTGGAGCTCTATTATTCGTAGAGAAGACAATGTGAACACCCACCCAAGAAAATCTTTTTCAGATAACTTCATGTTTGCTATGAAATTCATGGAAGTTTCTGACATTAGGGTGAAGGACGATTAAGGGAGAGCTGTCTCAACCTGGACTGAAGCATATCTGAAATGCATGTCCCATTTTTCCTCATGGCAAATCATCCTTTGGTCAAATTGGTGGAAACCCTGTTCTGCGTCAATTGGCCTCAAGAACTATAGGGCAATATATATTATATATTCTGCCTTGTAGGAAACACTGGTAATGAACAAAATGTCCAGGCCAAACCTAGATCTATTGTTCCATAGAACTTAGCGCCACATGACATTCTTCCATACACACATGGCAAAATTAATCAATTAATACTTATTGGACTTATACTAAAGCATGTATAACTATGGCTATTAATTGTAAAACAACATATTTTTTGATAAGAGAACAGGTTTTCATAAACATTTGTCCTGGAAATTTTGAAAAAATTTACATTTTCATTTATGAAGGTAAAATTTATTACATATTATATTTGAATTTTAGCCAGAAGAAGAAAACGTATGATATTTAGAATCTTTGATAATACAACTGGGTGAATTATTTTCCTTCTAAAATTCAACTTTTTTGGTCATCATGTGTTTCAGCGATTTATTTATTTTATTAAATTTATTGGGTGACATTGGTTATTAGGATCGTACATGTTTCAAGTGTGTATTTCTATGCTACAAGATCTGTATATTGCACTGTGTGCCCACCACCCAAAACATCTTCCATCACCATGTATTTGACCCCCTGACCCCCCTAAAATTCAACTTTTGTATTCAACTTTACTTCCAGTAGCAGCTGGGGACCATTCCTCTAAATGTATGAAGCATATTTCATTATTTGCTAAAATCCAAACAAGCAGAGTCTTTAATGAAGTTTATTTTTGTAACAGATACCTAGTCCTAAGGTGAACATAATATGATTTCTTATTGGGACTGGAGGTTGAATTACAATGGTAGAAATTATAATTTATCAATACAGATTATGATATTTGCTAAATTATTTTAATGTTCCAGGCTAGAAAAATAACAATTCCAGGGGAAATTTTTTACCCTCCAAAAGAGAAGTCTATTTTTGTTAATGCATGAAATTGGCTAGTGCTTTGTGGGTAAGTTTATAGTGACTGAAGCCTTATAGCAATAAATCAGTCAGGATTAAGCAGTTGTGCTGGCCCACGTGGCTAAGCTGTGTGTTCACTCCTGGGGCTCTGCTGTGTGGTCAAAAAGAACTGGACTAATCAGAAGCCTGGGCTTTAGTACTAGCTCAGTCACTTACTGGCCATATGCCCATGGCTTCCACCTCATTTTCTTTATCTATAAGATAAGAATAACAACAGTACTTGCAGGGTTGTTGTAATGATTAATACAAATTTGAAAACACTGTGTAGCATTCCACCCAAATATATACGGATATACTTGTTATGTGATATTAATACTACTTCAAGAAGACAAAATCAAAATATTAAGACTAGTATCAATTTTTTCTTCTTTTCTAATATAACTTAGGTATACAAATCACTGAATAGAAGTGAATGACTTACTAAATAACCAGCCAAAGGAGACAGAATAGAAAATATAAACAAAGTGAACAAAATATCAATTATTTCTGGCCAAAGGCAGAGGGAAACTATAACCTCTTTCTTAGAGTAAAAAAATATAAATATAATGAAGATTTGTTCAAATACTTGCTTGGTAGTGCCTTTGCTGTGGGCCTGAATTCCAGGATAGTATAAAGATATTTAATTTCTTTATATTTCTGCTATATAAAAATCTTAGTTATGTAACACATGAGAAGTTTACACGAAAGAGTACAGCATGTGGATATTATTTCCATTACACACATTGGATATTGGCAGGACGGTTTTGAGTTCAAGTAAAGAAACTTCTGATTCAATTAGGATTGTTTTAAAATTAAATTACTCTTTATTTGTTTTGTTTTAGAGTAATAAATTACCTCATTTGGAATTAAGGATGAATTCACTCACAGTTATGTGAAATAATTGATCCAATATTTTCAAAGGTCATGATGTAGCATATTCTAGGAAATTCGTATTTTGTAATTATGTTTAATGCCTTGATTTGATTGAATAATCATATTAGCATCACAGATTGTAAACAGATGAAAAAATTAGAGGGCAGATTCTGATGTCTTGCCACCTTGTTCAACTTTTCTGTGTGTATATCAGAGAATTTAGGAGGGAAAGACAAAATGAAGAATACTGAATTTCCAAGACAATGTATATGTTACTATACATATATATACACACACACGTAATTGTATGTACAAAGCACCATTCCCATAAATTTTGTAAAACAAAAGTAGAAAGCATAATGTTATTGATGTTTAACAGAATTAGATTTGAGAAACAAAGAAAAACTCAATATTGTAGTCACTAAATTACTTAATTAAACATGAGTTCCTTAGTGTCAATAAATCCCATTCTTTCCACTGCTATTGACATAAACTGCATACAAGGAAATATTTCCCATAAAATTAACTGTAGAGTCAGTTCTGACCAATTAGGCTGCTCTCATTTATTCTTTCGTACAAGTGGTATTACTGATCCCTTATCATATGTTGAACAATATCCTTCAATGTTACTAGACTAATAAATAGTACAACTAGAACTTAATATCTTAGTTAAATTGGCTAAATTTAACTTAGTTAACTAAAATATCTTAGTTAAAATCCTCAGGATTGTCATAATGTTGCCTTGGCAGATGGTTTGCTGCAACTCAAAGAAACTTAACTGGTGACAGTTGTGCCCCACCTTGCATTTGACCTTAGACAAGTCTCTGGGCCTGTCTGTCCCTCAGAATCCACCTCCTGGGACCCAGGATGATATCCTCATCCAAGCCTCGTCCAAGAGGCCTGTTGGAAACTGAAGTGAGATCATGTATGTTCGAAATGGTTGAAAATGAGTTAGGGTAGCAAATAAATTATGGCTCCAGCGTAACTGGAAATAATTGTTGCTGAGGTTGTGGCTACCATCTCTGCTGAAGTCAAATCTTAAAGTTAAGGACTGGAGCGTGGGAGCAGGCTTGTGGGTTTTGTTACAAAGCAGAAACATGTGGCAATTACTGCCCTAAACTAGAGAAACTGTCCTTCAGGTATTCCACTGTTTTACCTACTCTAGGATGTATGAATACCAAGTGTGGATACCAATTGGGAAAATCAGTATTTAGTGAGCATTTATTCTTTACCAACGCCATCTTTTTGTGAAGACACAAAAATGAATAAACCCTAATTCCTGAGGCTGAGAAGTTCAGACTTGTTCCTACATCTTAGCTGTGCAAGGAGGATGGGCCCTGGCTTCATCCCCGGCCCACAGAAGGTAGCTACTTGTCTCACTAGCAACTTGTGTGTGTCAGCCTACTCGACTGTGGAAACAGGAGAGTAACAATAGACAGCCTTTACCATTTGCTTATGGAAGTCAAAGAACTCCGCAGCATCAGCAATTGTTATGAACATCTATAATTTTACTTTTGTATACTTTGTTTCCTCATTCCCCTCCCCCTCACATAATGTCTATGGATTAATCCAGCAATTAAACCCAACATATTGACTGGGATTTTTTTTTTTTTAAACCTGAAGCACTTCATATGCAACAATGCATATAGTTCGAATAAGACAGAGATAAATTTCTCTAAGAGTAGGAGCTCAGTAAATATTTGTGCAATGACTGATATTAAGTTAACTGAACCATTCTCTTGCTTGTCAAATAGGAATTTTATCACAGAGTTTCTGTGAGGTTAAAGGACAATGAGATACATATAAGAACAATTTCCAAAGTTTAAAATGGCAGGGATGAACATGCGCAAGTGACACCGTAAGTGGCCTCTAAGTCAGACAGGATAAGCCACAGCGTGTGATTTTTCTAGTTTCTGGAGACAACTTTCCAGGACTTTATGAGGCTGAGGTGATGCATGGGAAGCAGTTAGAGTGCCAGGCAAAGAAGTGCTCAAGAAATAGAGGGTTATCTTTTCAATCCTCTAGTTTCAGTTTACCATTTTCTCCTTGTAGAGGATAGGTTGTTAGAGATAACATCAGACAACTGGTGCGAGTTTAGTATTCTAGATATTGTGTTGATATTTGCATTGATATTTATAAATCATGCCTGGTTTCTGGCATGACACAGGGGAGAAGTGAGCTGTCATTATTTCACTGTTTTGCAGTAAGGAGAGTGGAGGGCTCACATCTCCAGAAAACATTTAAGAATCAGAGATTATTTCTGACTTAAGTTTAGAAGTTCATTTCTCCAAAAGTCAATCTAAAACTACATGAAGCAGAATTTCTTTACCTGGGGCCCTTAGTTTCTGAACCCGCAAAACTGCATGCCAAATTTATTTGTGCATGTGTGCACTTATTTCTTAAGAAAACAATTCCTAGGTTTTGTAAAACCACAAAAGGAATGTGATTCTCTCCAAATTAAGAATTACTGGTATAGAAAGTCTATCACATGAGTAGTTTATAATGTGTTTCATTTCTAGCTCAATGGTTCACATTTATTTTTTCCTTCTTTTCTATTCATTTAACAAATATGGATTGAATGACTACTATTGCTTAATAGCAGGAATACAGCAGTGAATAAAATACAACCAACTCCCTGCTGTTCTCATTGGACTCATATTCTAGAGGGGGCGGATGGAAAGCAATTAATAAAATATAAAATCAGGTAGCAACAAATGGTGTGAAAGAAAAGAAAGCAGAGTTGAGGGGAGAGCATGAGAGGTGGGGTAGGATGGGGTGTTGGGGTGCAGGAAATGTCTCTGGGGTGGGGACTTCGGAACAGAGACCTCAGTGATGAGCAGGAGGAAGGTGAAGAGCAACCCAGGCACTCTTTAGGCTAGATTTTATCTTTAATTTTGTTATGCTGACTTTTCTCCTGCATGTGGCCCTGCTTACTTTTTGTTGTTACTTTTTTTGGTTGCTTTTCTTTCATAGGCCCAATGGACGTGAATTTCTGCTGTCAATTTCCTCTCCTACAAAACCAAGGTTGTTGACTACTGATTCCTTAAAATGTCAATATGCTGTGGTGCCTATTGTTGTTTTATTGTCTTTATAAAGTTCACATGTTTCAAAGTTGTCCCAATTTCAGTAATAGTCCTGCCTAAGCCATAAATTCCATAATTTATTCATCCACCAAAGGTTCACAAAAAAGTAAATTGGATGTCCCTTGCCTCTGAGAAGCTTAAGATCTGATGGTGATGTACTTTTTGGAAAGTTAAATTGTGCTCTATAACTACACCAAATTGTGGCTGAATTATTCTTATTCCCTGGGGTGGCTTTATCAGCACCTACGTCTGTCTGAAGGGTTAGGGTTTATTCACCATGTGACACTCTGACAGGGTATATTCTCATTGAGCTACAGGGACATCCAGGATCAATACTGCTCCTTTGAGACTTAATGCTGGGAGAAATGTGTGTATGGTAGGAATTGAGTAAAAATAATTATAATCAGTGAAGAAGTAAGTGATTAAAAAAATACTGTGGTAAGAACAGGATGCCGTAGAAAAGGAGTATGCAGAGAACACAAATGGTCTCATGTATTTTTGCAACAAATTTAAAAATTCAGAAGTTTTGGAAAGTAAATTAGCAAAATATTTCTTAGAAAGAAGATAACAATGACCAAGACATAGATAATGGAAGACAAAGGTTAAAAAAACAGAGAATAAAGCCACGAGACCCAACACCTAAATTATAGGATATTTGGAGAGAACACAGAAAACCAAGAGGAAGAAATTATTTTGAAAAAATAAGAGAGTATCTTCAGAAATAAAGGGCTAAAGATATAAATAAACAAGTGCCTGGAAAAATTTTTAAAGAAGAAATAGAATAACAGTAAGGAACATCATTGTAAATTCTTATTATATTAGAGATAAATAGAAGAATCTAAATTTTTTATTGAGAAGATGAAAACAGATTAGACATAGGACTGGGAGTAAGGTGACATTGGGCTTCTCAATATCAAAACTACAAACTAGAAGGCAATCATGTAATGCTTAGAAATTTTAAGAAAAAATATTTCAACCTAGAATTCTATAATTAAATAAATTGTCAACCAAATGTTAGGCAGATTTAAATCATTTTGGACATGGAAATTAATTTCAATGTCTTCTTTGGAAGATATCGGAGGATCTGCTCCATCATAGCAAAGGAGGAAACCAAAAATGGGGAATATAATAAAGTCTAGGAAACAGATGGTCCCACACAGTACCCTGGGTGACGGTGACAGGCTGATAGCTGGGACGAGGGATGGAGCGCAGGCTATCCAGAGGAAAGCAGAAAAATAGGAATCTCCATAAGAAATATCTTCAAGAAAAAATAAACTAGATGAAACAAACCTGATAGATATTCAGATCAATAATATCGATATATTAAAAAAAGTTTTGCAGCTTTGGGAGAGTTTGGAAAAGAACAAGTGAAGGGAACATAGAAAATAAGCCTTGTCTTCCTCAAAGGACATAACTAAGGGGAAAAAGTTGTTTTATATAAGGGAATATAATAATATAATATTATGGGGGGTGTGTGTGTATGATGTAGAAGAGCTAAATTCTTATCTTTTATAGTGCAATAACTAAAAGAGAAAATCCAGAATTATCAGTTATTATTTTTAGAAAGATAGAGAACATCAATAGATGCAGCAAAACAAAAATAAAAACAAAAACAAAACAAAAACCCTGAAAATGATTGTTCTGGGGAGCAGAAAGATGAAGCAAGGGTTTGTTGATTTTTGTTATACAAATAATAAAGTAAATATTACAAAAGGAAACAGGCAAAATCATCTGGATTTGATGTAGACTGGGTAGGTGAGGTGAGTAAACTAGAGGAAATCTGAACTAGTTTCTGGACAAATGATTATATTAGCCAATATGAAGCTGAGAAGAGGAAAGAAACAGGTATCCAGTAACAAGAGATATGGGGAGACACAAGAAGGTAAGCTGCATTTTAGATATCCTCTGTGTGAAGGTGGATGTGGCCTCAGGATGATTGAATCTAACTGTATCAGAACTCTCTCTTTGCTTTCCTTTCATTTGCTGACTTGAATCTCTGAGACCACCTTCTTCTTGAGGTAGGCAATGTGGCTGTCAGCATACTAAGGATTATGTCTTTTAGTTGGTAACCAGAAACTAAAATAAGGAATCTTAGTTAACTGATTTTCAAAATTCTGAAGGTATTATGATGATTCAGGCCTGATCATACACTCTCCTCTGTGGTCAGAGGCTGGAGCTGTTACTGGGTTGGCCAAAGAGTGAGTTTGTTTTTCGGTACAACGGCTCTAGTAGAGCTTAGTTGTCTTTTCAGCTTTATTTGAAACAATTTTGTTAGACTGTATCGTAACAGCTGTCATTTCAGTGTGCATTAAAAATAAACATCAAAATTGCTGAATTTTTGTGTAGCCATTTTAAAACTGAAGATAAGAGAAAATATACAGTATTTTTGGCATATTATGCTTTATTATTTCAAGAAAGGAAAAACGCAACTGAAATGCAAAAAAAAAAAAAAAAAAGATTTGTGCAGTGTATGGAGAAGGTGCCATGACTGATTGAATATATCAAAAACTGTTTGCAAAATTTCATGCTAGAGATTTCTCTATGGACAATGCTCCATCGTAAGGTAGACCAGTTGAAGTAGATAGCAATCAAATCAAGACATTGATTGAGAACAATCAATGTTATACCATGCAGGAGATAGCCAACATACTAAAAATAGCCAAGTCAATAAAGTTATTGGTGAAAATGAAAGATGTATCTTTTATTTTATGGAAAGAACTAAATGGACTTTTTGACCAACCCAAATATACCTTAATGACGAAGGTTATGATTGCTTCAACTGGACTTCATTTAGCATTCTTCCATAACACCCATTGCTTTATTACCTGTGTGTCCTTTATCATTAATTGAACTTTGTTGAACTTTTTGTGTGTGCATACTACAAGATTTTAAGCACCTTATTTGAAAATGTAAAGTGTAATTATACAGGAAAACACCAGGTTATATCTAAATAAGAATCATCCATGTTAGAATAGTCAGCTTGAGAGTTTGCAGATTTTAATGATTCCCTTACAGTCATATGCTGCTTAACAATGCAAATATGCTCTGTGAAATGCATTGCTGGGTGATTTCTTCTTCCTGCAAACATCAGTGGAGTGCACTTACAGAAGCCCACTACACCAGTAGGCTCTATGGGATAGCTCATTGCTCCCAGGCTACAAGCCTGTATAGCAGGTTACTGTACAAAACAGCCTGAGACTAAATCAAGCACAGGAGAAAATGACGCAATCAGGAGATGGCTGAGATGTTTGTGATGCCCGAGGCTGCTGTCAGCCTAACCCAACATACTGTTTTACAGCACATTTTTTTTTTTTTAAGTAGAAAGAGTACACTCTAAAATACTGATAAAACGTAGAGTATAGTAAATACATAAACCAGGAACAAACTCCTTTATTATCCAGTAGTATGTGCTGTACATAATTGTTTGTGCTACACTTTTATATGACTGGCAGCACAGGTTTGTTTACACCAGCATCACCGCAAATATGTGAGTAATGCGTTGCACTAGGTAGTTACCATGGCTGCAAAGTCACTAGGCAGCGGGAATTTTCAGCTGCATTCTAACCTTACGGGAACGGTTTCATACACGCTGTCAGTTGTGGACGGAACCGTTGCCATGCGGCACAAGGCTGTACTCAGGGCTGACCTGGAAAGCCATCTTTATATGGTAATTGTTTTCAAACTTAAATATTTTTTGTTACTGTCTTGTGATACAAATGCTTTATTTTGAGTTAGATTTTTGAAAGAAATAAATTCAGGGACACTGTTTATAAAGAATGCCATTGGCTATAATGTAATGATGTTATCTTCTATGATTTATAAATTGCTTTGGAAGTTTTTCCTAAAAGAGTCTCAAGTGTTTTTAAACAATAAGGCTATTTATTTGTAAACATGTATGTAGTATTTATTATATGTCATGCACAGTTTAAGTGCTTTATAGCTATTAATTCATTTAAACCCACAATTACCTTATGAGGAAGGTATTATTATTATTACAACCATTTTATAGATAAGAACTGACATACAAAGAATTTAAAACCTTATGTCATGAACTAGGAAGTACCATTGGGATTCAGTCCCAAATCCATGTATCTCACCACGATGACACTAAACTGTCTTAGTAATGCCAATTTTTCTGATAGAATCAATAGAATATCAAAGAAATGGGTCGCATACTTATGTCTTTGAGTGAAAACCAGGTTCTCCAGTTTTTATACAGCTTGTAAAAAAAAAATAGCAGCCCTTATGGCTTTGGCAATACAACAGCAGAATTGAGTAGCTGTGACAGAGACCGAATAGCCTAGGAAACCTAAAATATTTACTTCTGATCATTTATGAAAAAAAGTTTGCTGACCCCTGACTCGGAAGAGTAATAATTATCTGGATGACCGTGTTCTAACACATTGCTCAAAAAAAAATTCCAAAAGAAACCAGTTTCGGTAGTTTATATTGTAGTGATTTGCGTTGACATTGCTTATGTTAATTAAATTTTCTCATGCATATAATAACATATATCCATTCATTCAATAAATGTTTAATTCATATATGCCAGTTATTGCTTGTTGAAAAATTTAAAAATGCCTGGAAAGTATAAAGACCAAAATAAAAACTGTAGTATCATTATGGCCAGTTCTCAAGCTCTCAGAAACATCTATATGGTGCTTTGTAGGTCATTAAGAGATCAATAAATCTTTATTAGTGATTAATTTTGTTGTATTTTACACATAGAATGTGTTTCTCATTATGTGCCGAACGACTCCATATGCTTATAAAAAGATAAAAGAAAACCGTGTAGAGACAACTTTATGATGAAAAAAATGTAAAACACTAAATACTGCTAGAGAAAGGCAAGGGAGCCCTGTGGTGGAAGGCCCCCTGGGGCCAGACTGTCTGCCTCCACATCCTGCTGCGCTGCTGACTCCCGACCCAGGTCCCACACGGAAGCACTCTCTATGTTGGACGGACCATCCTCTGTCCCTTGCTTCAGTTTCCTCATCTGTGGACTTAGGTGCTTGAGATGAAACGGTCTGGAAGGTCTCAAGGGATTTCTGGTCATATACATTCACCGTAAGGAACGGATATGAGGGTTTTCAATTTTTAACATTTCTATTAAGAGACATTGTTATGTGTGGTATAAAATATCAACCAGATAAGAACAAGGTTGAATAAATATTTACTGTTGGCTAAATGTTAAACACTGCTTTGTATCTTTTATCCTTCTCTGAAAAATACAATGTTCATTCACGTGTGGATAAGCATATTGATCCTGCTATTTTCCAAAGTTCAGTGATTAGTATACAGTAGTAGAGATCATTTTGATACCTACACACATGGGCCAGACTAGAGTTAAGGCTGAAAATTTTTTAATTAAAAAATATCTGTTTATTTCCCCTTTATTCTTCAATTCAAAACATGATTCACCTAGAGATATGCAGAGATGGGTAAGTTCATTTAGATATTTTGCATCTAGAGTTTTAATTTTTATTATTTCAATTGGACAATAATATGAAAATAATTATTTTAATAAAGACTAAATTTGAAAGATATATATGTAGTTTTTAAAGAGACTATCGATAAGATACTGCATACAAATATTCATGAGTCTTCATTTAAAATAAAGTTTCAACCTTGCTAAACATGGATTTCTTTTTAAAATTTAGCTTTTGGGGTAGTTGACTAAGACAATTGGTTAAAAATAATTGGACAAAAGAAACTTGCCCTTTCATTGAAAAGGTAAGTTTCATTCTGTTATCCATGTTGGCTGTTGGACAGTGTGTGTGTGCATGTGTGTGCTTGTGAGACACATGTGAGCCATGGATATACAGGCTCATATTCATGAGCACACACCTACAAAATCATCAGATGGAGAAGGAAGTGAAGGGGGATCTTTTTGTCCATTGAGCTTTCTAAGCAAATTTACTTTTACGGTATAAAAATAATTGATTTACCCATTGATTATCTCATTAATATGATACATTGCCTTTGGGGAAAAGAATCATTAGGCAACATGATAATTGTGATTAAGAAAAAACTAATTAAATTTGTGGTGAGAACATTTATAACACTAATCACACATCTACCAGTAATATGAGTATTCTACATCATCCAAGCAATTGCCTCATTCTGTAGAGAGGATAACACAAGCTGAAATGTGTAGAATTCTACTGAAAAAAAAAAAAAAAAACAACTATCAGCAAAATAACAACAAAGCCCTGCAAGAAACCTATTTTATTACAAAGTGAGCCCTCAAATCATGCTACCTGATATCAGACTGTACTACATGGCCATAGTAATCAAAATGGCATGGTACTGGCATAAAAACAGACACA